>CM053773.1:211328826-211345365 GCA_028658325.1 Potorous gilbertii
TATCTGGTCACTGGATTCAGATGACTCTGGAGGAGAAGTGAGGCTGGTGAACTGCACAGCCCTCCCTCACTCAAAACAAAGTCAAGTGCAAGTCATATCATTTCTCTGATGGCATGGTCTTCTTCTGCAATGAAGGACAAACACACATTTCAAGTTGTTAGAAAGTTTTCCATTACAACATACTCAAATATACTTCCTTCAAATTTCCCCTTGTAGAACTTCAAAGTAAAGACCCCACCTAAATCTTCTCTTCTCCAGGCAGAGTATCCCTAATTCCTCTGATCTATCTGTATATGGCACATCTACCTATCCTGATCACCCCATTCTGGTCAGTATCCTGCTTTTCAATGTCACCACAGTTTAAAAGAATCTAAAGAGAGGAACTTAAATCCTAGCGTTAGTTGCATTAAGACTTGGACATTTAATAATAGTAATAAACTAAGTAATATTTATATATATGTTTTTATATATGTTAATACAATTATTATATTAAGTAAAAATGATTATGTTTATATATGTTAATATAATTAATTATATAATGCAATTAGATTAATAATATTATATGGAATATTAATATATCAAATATATAATACACTTTTATTGGAATATTAATATTAGTAAGCTAAATTAGTAAGTCATTAAAACATTTATTGACAGAAGTCGAGCTCAAAAAGGAAGCATCCTGGTGCAGTTTTGAAAAAACACTGGATTTGGAGTCATGGGGTTTGACTAACTCTGCCACTACCTGGATGACCTTGTGTAAATCACTTCACTTCCTGTGGAACTCTTCATCTATGCAACATGAGGGTAGACTAAGGACATCTAAGATTTTTAAGACTCTAAATCTTTATTTCTAAATAAGTCTTCCTGGTCAGTGTTGTAACTATCAGAACTCATTATTTTATCAGTTCAGACCTTTAGCATTTCATGCCTGGACTGTTGCAATAAGCTGTTGGCTATTCTCCTTGCCTTAAGTCTCTCTCCACTCCACCCCACCCTCCACTAAGCTGTCAAATGGGTCTTCCTAAAGCACAGACAGTGTCATTCTGCCCTCCCCATTCCATTAACTCTATTGGCTCTTTATCATCTCCAGGATCATCCTCTATTGGCTTTTAAAACTCTTTGTAATTTCCCCCTTTCTTCGCATCTTTTCAGTCTTTTTACACCTTACCTCCCTTCCCACCATGTACCCTTCTAACTAGTGACACTAACTTCCTTTTGTTGTTCTACTATAATACTTTCACTCCCAATTCTGAGTGTTTCCTTGGCGTGCCCTCCCAACCTGAAAAATTTTCCCCCTCATCTTCCCTGGGGGCTTCCTTGAAGCCTCCGTTAAAGCTCCACCTTCTGCAACAAGCCTTTCCCAGTACTTCTTAATCTTCGTGCCTTGACTCTGAGGTTATCCCCGATTTGCCTTCTATAGATCTTATTTGTACATGGTTGTCTGTGTTTGTCTGTCTGTTTGACAGTGAATTCCCTGAGAGCAAGGTTATTTGTCTTTTTCTTTCCTTTGTAGCCCTAGCAGTTATCACAGGCTTTGGCAGGTATATAATAGGTACTTAATAAATGCTCCACTTACCTATAGATCTACCCATCTATCCTTCCATCCACCTGTCAATTCAAGTTCCTCCTCCTATAGTAAGTCTAGCCTTATCCCCACAATTTCTAATGCTTTCCCCCAGAAATTACTTCATGAACATTTTATATTTAATTTTTAAACATGTTATCTCCCTTTAGTAGAATGTAAACGCCACAAGGGAAAGAAAGTTTTAATTATTGTTTGTTTCCTCAGCACCTAATATAGTATCTGGGAAGTAGTAAGTGCTTAATGAATGCTTATTGAATTAGTGAGTGAACATAAGTGAGAATTTAATGTTTAATGTAAGAGTTTGCATCTGGAAACAGAATAGGAGAGTGTCTAGTGTAGTAACCACATGATTAATGCAGTAATCGTACTGTTAATCCCACACCGGTGTGTCAAGCATTACTGTCGTTTCTGGAAAGTGCTTCTTGTGGTTTGTTTTTTTTCCTCCCTTGAGCAGCATCATGGCAAAGATGGAGTTAATCTGGTTCTGGAAAGAATCTCTCTTGCTCTTCCTTATCTGTAACTCAAACAGCTGCTCCCCTTACTCAGTGAAAAAAACAAACACACAAAAATTTGATGGGAATCAGGCAGTGCTTGAGTTTCTCTGAATTTAGCAATTAGCAAATTGAATTATAAAGTTCAGGCAGGCCACTTGCCACCCTCTCTTCTGCCCAGAGCATGCTTATTAAATGCAAACATTTCCTAGGAAGGCACAGGTTGGTACAAATTTGTGTGGACATGTGCATTAAGTGAGTTTGTCTGCAAAAAGGGATTTTTCTATAGCAGATAAAAGAATGTGGGCCATAATCCAGATGGAGGACGACTGGACAGTAGTGTGTCTCTATCTTTTTAGGTTTACTTATATTCTTTTTGGGTATAATTGTGGTAAATAGAGCATTGATTGAATTTGCATTTAAATAGTTTGTGTATCTGTTGGACTATACTGAGTCCACCTAGAAGGACCGTATTGTTGAGAGTTACATTTGGTGATGGTATCTGGGGTCAGATGGATTATTAGCCCCCCTGATTCATTGTTCTTACCTGCTGTCTATTCTAAATAATAATAGTAACAAACTTTTATAGAATGCATTATGGTTTTCAAAACTTTATTTAGAAACCCTCTTTCATAGCATCTCTAGAATTCTCCTCTCCATTCACACAGTGATTAGCCAAGGTCAGACTCTCACCATGTCTCACCTGGACTATGGCAAGAGCCTCCAACAGGTCTCTCTGCTTCCAGTCTATCCCTTCTTCAATTTATTCTCCATGCAACTGCCAAAATAATATTCTGAGGACACAGTTCTGACCATGTCATACTCCAGCTTAAATATTTTCAATGGTTCTCCATTGACTCTAGAGTCAAATACAAGCTCCACACTCTGACATTTAAAGACCTGCACAATGTGGTTTTCTACCTTTCTATCCTTAATATTTGCCTTCACACCTTCTATGTTCCAGCCAAACAGGTATACAAGCTGTTCCCTAAACTGGACATTCATTCCATCTCTCCCCTTTAGGAATTGGCACAGGCTGTGTTTATTGTGCTTGGAATGAACTCTCTCCTTATCTCTTCCTTTTTTCAAGGCACAACTCAGGAGCTACCTCCTCCATGAAACCTTTCCAAATCCCCCCAGAGATGTTAGTGTTTTCTCCCTTCTCAAGTAGCTTTTTATATTTCCTTATCTGTTTCCATGTTGTATTCCCCGGTGGAATGTAAGTTCCTCTAATAAATTCATAGGAGCATAGATTTTGAGTTAGAAGGTATCTTGGAGATTATCAAGTCCAGCCCTCTAATTTAGTGGATGAAGAAACTAAGATCCAGGGGAAGTTCAAGGACTTGTCCAAGGTCATGTGAGGAGGGATCATTTTTTCTTTTGCCTTTATATTTCCTATACTTGCCTAGCACAGTGCCTCACACACAGTAGGTGCTTAACAAATGTTTGTTGAATTTGGTCGAATTGAAAATAAAGTACCACCTCCACAGAGCTGATGTTCAGGCAGTCTGAGCTCATTCTTTTCTATGGTTTCTGGGCTCATGAGCCATAGACTGTATATAGCATCTGGGGACACAGGCATGGAATTTTTCAATCAGTGTGAATCATTTGGCCACATACCCAGAATGCAATTATGCTTATGGGGAATGTTATAGAATTGGCAATCTACAAATTTTGCTATTGCTTTCGAATCTGAAAGATTATGAAGCTGAGGAGGATGCCTCTTAAAGTAGCAGTAAGACTGCTTGGAGATCTAACTCTGATTTCCTCTGATGACTGGCCATTCATTTAAGTAGTCTTGGGAACATATGAGACTGGTACAAATATGAGGCATGAATGAGGCTGCCTCTGGAAGAGCTTGTTGGAGCCTGAACCACAAGTGAGTGGCAGCTGATAACAGAGAGTGTATTTCCTTGTTCAACAGAACTGACCTTCCCCATGGGCCAATATGAACCGTGACAAATTCTGTGATCTGTGTTCTCGGAGACCCAGGTGACCTTGGGAAACAAGAAAGGAAGATTTTTCTTTTGCCTGTTTTGTAATTCTTTTCATTTTCCATCTGAGGTCTTTTGCTTCGTTTTACATATTTCCTTTCTGTAATAGGGTTTTTGTGTGACTTCCAAAATTGGTTTATGCAATTGTCACATGGAAGAGCTAGCGTGGCATTGCAAGAGAGGACTTGCTTAGAAATAGAAAGACCTGGATTCAGGTGCTGGCTTTGAATTCTGTTATGATCCATACATTTCATCTTTGCTAACTGTCACGGTTGCAAAGTCTTTCTGAGCCTCTGTGAACTCTGTAAGACAAGTTACAGTTGACTGGTCATCTGTAGAAGGCATTCCCATTCCCATACCATTACCATAGAACTTGACATGTTGATATAAGGAGTTTCCATACTGGGAGTGCCCCACAGTGATGATGTCAAAGGTCTGCATCTCCCCTACCCCATAAAAACAGTGCACTCTAAGACAGAATGTGATATGTCATGAGATTTAATAAAGAAGTAAATACAAATATATCAAGGCTGGGGGGAGGGGCTATGACATCACCATTTAACAGATGCCTTTCCTGAAATGTGATGAGTGAACTGGGACATTTCTAGATATTTGTTCTTACTTTGAAATTTTGAAAGGATCAGTTTGGACACTTCCTTTACAAGTTCTCCATAGATTATAACCCATCCATACCTTCTCATCCTCTGATTCTTGTCCATCTCCTGTGCCTAAGGAACTATACACATGGACACAGGATTTCTTACTTTCACTGCCCCAGAATGAAGGTCATGCATGGTATGCCTTCTTAAACTGATGGAGAGAAGGAAAAAGAAACAGACAGAGTAAACTGGTATCATGATTTGCTTTCATATAGCATGGAGAGAGTAACTTAAGCAACATGAATCCATCTCCTTAGACCTTAATCAACCAATTCTCCTGAATTCCTTATGAGGCAGCTAGTTTGCTCAGTGGATAGTATATTAGGCCTGGAGGCAGGAAATCCTGTGTTAAAATTCAGCCCCAGACTGCTTCCTAGTGGTGAGACCCTGGACAAGTTACTTAACCTCTGTCTACTTCAGTCTTTTCATCCGTTCCTCACAGGATGACTATGAATATCAAATGAGATAATATTTGTAAAGTGCTTAGTAATGTGTCTGGCACATAATAAGCATTTAATCAATGCTTTTTTCCCTTCTCTTTAATATCAGCAATATGTTGATAAGTATAGCCACCTTCTTGGAGGAGATGCTCCCTTAGTTGTTTCCAAAGGGTGATGCTTCACAATCTCAAGTCAATTGGGAAACATATCAAATTGAGCAGGACCTCTCTCATTCACCCACATAGACTTGGGTCTCCACCCAAGCTTTCTTAGGGCTCATTTTTGCATTTATTGTTTTGATTGAGCAAAACTGCTCATAATCTTCCATTCTCCTGCTCGATAATGTTTTGCAAATAAGCTCATATTGTAAGCTGTCATTGCCCTTGGCTGCCATGTTTCTTCATTTGGCAAGGACATAAAATGTTTTCTGACTGAAGCTCTTCTGAGTTCTTTTGACTTTATTGTGGAAATGATTATATGTTATTTAAACTCCTCTGAGAGCAGTGATGATCAGTTACTTCTTCTCCTTGTCTTTCCTCTTCTCCTCTCCCTCTTTTTCCTCTTCCTCTTCTCCCTCTTGCTCCTCCTCTTTCTTCTTCTTCTTCTTCTTCTTCTTCTTCTTCTTCTTCTTCTCCTCCTCCTCCTCCTCCTCCTCCTCCTTTTCCTCCTCCTCTTCCTCCTCCTTCTTCAACTCCCAACATAGAAACTTTTATCAGGCACATCAATAATTTGTCTGAAACTTACAATCTTAGAAAGTTGCTTAGAGAGGATAAATGACTTTCTTGTAGTCTTATAGTCAGTATGTATCAGCAGCAGGACTTGGACCTCAGTTTCATTCAAGTCAAGTCAATAAACATTTCTTAAGTGTTTACCCTGGGCCAGGCATTATTTCCTGATTCTAAGGCCTTCTATCAATTCATCCACATGGTCTCTCTTTTATTCCTATATTTGTATTGGTATTATACAGTTTACATTCCTGATCAAGGAGGGCAGGAGAACTGTACTTCCAACTGTCCAGAAAGGGTATTAAGGAGTAACTACAAGTAGGTAAACCCCTAAGCTGATTAAAAGAGTTGTGAATAACTCTTTTCCCTAGAGATCCCATTACAGGGAACATACCCTGAGCAGATGGAAAATAGAGAGGTCCCACAAACACCAAAATACAGCAGCATTACTACAGTTCTGTAGGGTTTATAAAGCTTTTTACATTCCAAAGCTGACGGCTGATGGCCTGAAAATAAATTTCTAAGATGTCATTTTCTTCTTTTTTGTTCATCAAAAGAAGATAGGTGAACAGAGAAGACCAATTCTCCCAAATAACCAGAGGGAAATTATTTTTTCTGAAAAAAAAATTCAAGTTTCAGAGTTGGTCATGAATTCTTTCCTATGAAAGAGGAGGAAAAGGTGGAGTTCCATGAGTCCCAGGAGTACAGGTAGTATCATTCCCTTCTCCCTGGTGGTGTTGTAATTTCTGCTCATGACAGTATTATCACTAGAGGTATGGTAGCAAAGGGGCCTCTCTCAACCTGAAATCTCCCAGGACTCTCAGGTGGGGACCACTTTTGTTGCAGCTACTGAGTTCTACACAAGCTACCTAATTACATGTGCAAATCCATCTCCTTCATCTTTCCCGGAGTTCTCTGCAACTTAGATTCCTCTGCCCAACTCCCCAAAGAGACGCCACATTGCAAAGTAATCATGCACAAAGATTTATGACAGTCATTTGTATACATGAGTCTGCTCGCAGACATCCGCGGTTCCTCTTCTGTCTTCCCGTTTTATTTAGTGTGAAGAAGCAAGCTGTTCCCAAATCACATTTATACATTTTTCATAAATCAAACGTCACTGATAGCATTTTCTGACAGTGTTTGCTGGGCCCCAGCATGCTGGGTGTCGTCATTAGTGTGTTCTTGGATCCATTCCCTTTAATAAAAACATGATGTGTGATAACATCTTTACTGAAGGTTGGTGGGTGTTCTCCTGGCTAGTCCATAGCACTCTTCAACTTTGTCATGAAAGGGACCAGGATTGGGAGAAGTGGAGAGGGAGAGGTTTGACAAGCTCCCTCCTGTATCTGAACATGTTATATCCTCTCAGGAGAATGAAAGCTCATTGAAGACCAGGACAGTTCAATGCTTGTCTTTGTATCTCTGGAGTCTAAACACAGTGCTTGGGATAAGCAGACACTTAATACATGTTCATGGGATTGAACTGATCCTATGTAACTCCTTATGAATTAGAGCTGTTATCCCTGTCAATAAGACAGATCATAACTCTTGCAGCCAATGATTTAGTTGGAAATTGATGACTTCCCAGTTCTCTTAGAAACTAGCCTGCTAACTGATCCCTGTATACATTCTATCTCCCACTTTTGTGACTTTTCACAAGAGGTCTCATATAGGAAGACTGTTCTCCTTTCTCATCTCTGTGTTGTAGAATCTCTGTTGTTGTTCAATTATTTTCAGTCATGTCTGAATCTCAGTGATCCCATTTGGGGTTTTCTTGACAAAGATACTGGAGTAGTTTGCCATTTCCTTCTCCAGCTCATTTTACAGAGGAAGAAACTGAGGCTAAACAGAGCTCAGTAATTTGCCCAGGGTCACATAGATAGTAAGTGTCTGAGGCCAGATTTGAACTCCTGAAGATGAGTCTTCCTGATTCCTGGCACCTGGCACTCTAACCACTGCATGACCTAGCTGCCCTATAGAATCCCTGGCATCTTCTAAAGGACAGATCAGGTACCATCATCCTGTATCAGGTCTTACCTGATCCCTTCTAGCTCCTTCCTTCTTGAGATCACTTTATATATCTTTTATATTTCTGGATATTGTTTCCTCTTAATAGGTTTCTCCTTCACCCTTCTTCAGTAAATGGTGGCAGCTCTCTGAGGAGCAGCATCAGGATGTGATGAGAGATGTTGGAAGATTGATCAAGATCCTATCACCCCTCCTAAGGATGATAGAGGAAAATGGAAGTGCTCTTCCTTCCTGGAGCTGGCCTTGGTGTCTATTTACCCTGCTCCATGAAGAATAAGCTCCAGCCACAAGTGACCAAGGGCCCCTGCCAGTGACCTCATAGGGAGTGTTGAAAGTATAAGCCAGCATTGAGTTCCATTCAGCACCCAAGTTCTTAACCCTACACTGAGTCAAAATTCCAGGTCTAGGGTTTTAAGGTCTTCATCCAAAGATTACTGGAAGCTAATTCTTGTATCAAATGTCCCCATCTTTTCTTGGTCTCAGGGAGTAGACATGGAGAATAAAATAAACTTAAGCTGTGCATTTCCTAGAGGTCCTAAGTTTGGAGCAGCTCCCCATCTGGGGATGTCCAGGTTCTGGGAGAGCAACAGATTTGAAGATGCAAGGTAGGCATTTTGTTATTCATTGTTTTCTTGTTGTTTTCATACTGTTTATTTGCTTGTGTGTTCATCCTTCGTTGCTGAAGAAGACCATGCCATCAGAGAAATAATGACATGACTTGCGCTTGACTTTGTTTTGAGTGAGGGAGGGCTGTGCAGGTCACCAGCCTCACTTCTCCTCCAGGGCCGTTTCTTTTCTATCTTTTCCTGTTTATTTGTTTATTGCTTCTATGATAAAAGTAAAGTGTTGCACAGGATATTTAAGCATACCAACCTGTTCTGTGTAGAGTTAAGTCTATTCAACCAAGTACAAATGACACTAGGACTCATTGAAATATACCAAGTTTGAGAAAGAGGTGTACTTGCCAGTAGGATGGGAGCTCAGAGATAATTTCTGGTTGAGTAAATCCACAAATAAATGTATGTCCTAGATCTGGGGTTCTTAACCTTTTAATGTCATGAACCCTTTTGGTAGACAAATAAAACCTGTTGGCTTTTCTTGGAATAATGTTTTTAAATACATAAAATAAAATAAGTTGCAAAGGAAACCAATTACACTGCAACAGTTATAGAGAAACACACACATATACATACTAAATATGAATGTAATTTAATTTATATATATACAAACATACTATATTAGCAAATGTGACTCAGGACCTCTTTGCTTAATAGGATTAGATGAGTGATTATCAATTTCCCCTGACTATTAAATTTATGGGCTTCCATATTCTACCTCTCTAGGACAAAGGAAGTTATATGAGTGCAGGGATTACTTCGTTTTCTCTTTCTATCCCCAACACCTTAGCATAGTCCTTTGCCCAAGTTGTTGTTCAGCTCAGACTGTCCTTCTTTGTGACCTTGTCTGGTGTTTTCTTGGCAATGTTACTGGAGTGGTTTCCTTCTCTGGTACATTAAGACAAACAGAGATTAAGTGACTTGCCTAGGGTCACACAGCTAGTGAGTGTCTGAAGCTGCATTTGAACTCAGGTCTTCCTGATTCCAGACCCAGTACTATATCCCCTGAAACATCTAGTTGTTCCTCATAGCAGATGCCTAATAAATATTGGTTGAATTGGATTGATTTTAATGCCAGTTCTAAATTCTATGACTTGGAAAAGTAACTTAGCTTGCTACTACCAATGTGGGCTGCTATACCTATGAATAAATCATTAAGCTTCCAATAGAGCATTGAGTGTGTACCTAGCTCTGTGCTATTACCTTGGGAGATATAAGGAATCCAAGTTATGGAGGCTTTTCTCCATGGACCTAGTTGCCAGTACATTCCCCAAAGAGCTTCTTGTTTTTCTTTTAGTCTTCCTTCCTTCTTTCTTTTTCTTTCCTTGCTTTCTTTTTTATTTATTTGTTTATTATATGCACATATATACGTGTATATATGTATACACATATGTATATGTGTGTGTCCTTACACAAATACATTCATATATTACTACCAAAACCTGGGGAAGTTTTGTGACAAGACAGCCCCGTCCCTGTGTGTTCCAGCCTCCCATTTAAAAGTCTCTCTAAACCATGTTTCTTGAGTTCCTCTGTTCACATGTGTCTCTTCAATCTCTCTCTGAACCCTTTACAACAATCTGAAATAAGTCCCTGATATAGATAGGCAGTATTGTGCTAAGCATTCTTTTCTTAAATTTTAAATTATTCTATTTATTTTCAGTTTTCTACAATTACCTCTATATGTCTTAGATTTTTCCCCATCCCTTCCCCTTCTTTCCCCCTCCCTCCTCACTCCCTCCCTGAGGTGGTGTGCAATCATATATAGGGTTCTACACGTACATTCCTATTAAATACATTTTCACCTTAGCCATGTTGCATGGAAGAATTAAAATAAATGGGAGAAACCATAAAACAAAACAAAACAAAACACAAGAGAAAATGGTCTGCTTCATTCTATGATTCAATACCATAGTTCTTTCTCTGAATGTGGAAGGCTTTTTGCCTCAAGAGTTCATTGGGAAATTTGGGGGTCCTTGCATTGCTGTGAAGGGCTAAGTCTACCAGAAAAATTCCTCACATGCTGTGGTTGCTGCCATGTACAAAGTTCTCCTGGTTCTGCTCCTTTCACTCAGTATCATTTCATATATATTTCCAGGCCTCTCTGAAGTCTTCCTGTTCATCATTTCTTATAGCACGATAGTATTCCATTACATTTATATACCACAATTTGTTCAGTCATTCTCCAATTAATGGGCATCCCCTTGGTTTCCAGTTTTTAGCCACCACAAAGAGTGCTGCTATAAATATTTTTGTACATGTGGGACCCTTTCCCATTTTTATAATCTTTTTGAGATACAGTCCTAGAAGTGATATTGCTGGTTCAAAGGTTATGCACATTTTTTTAGCCCTTTGGGCATAGTTCCAAACCACTCTCCAGAATGGTTGGATCAGCTCACAGCTTCACCAACAATGAATTAGTGTTCCAACTCTCCCACATCTTCTCCAACATTTATCATCTTCCTCTTTTGTCATGTTAGTCAATACGATAGGTGTGATATGGTACCTCAGAGTTGTTTTGATTTGCATCTCACTAATCAATAGTGATTTAGAGCATTTTCTCAAATAACTATAGATAGTTTTAATTTCTTCCTCTGAAAACTGCCTGATCATATCCTTTGACCATTTATCAATTGGGGAATGACTTGCATTCTTGTACATTTGACTCAGTTCTCTATAAATTTTAGAAATGAGACCTTTATCTGTGCTTAGCATTCTGTCATCCATGGGAGTCATGTCTCCATCTGGGTGTATAACAGTCCCCACTTGACTGTTCTGTCTGCAAAATCACCCATGGACAGAAGTAAGGTCACTTCTTCATACTTTAAGTGCACAGTACAGTGTTTGGCATATGGTAAGTGATTAATAAATGCTTGTTGATTGATTAGTAAAAGCATCATGTACTAATAGTAAGAAGACCTGGGTTTAAATCTCTTTTCTACTCTCTACTTGCAGGGTCCTTCCAAAACCTAGGTCTCATTTTCTCTATCAGAGAAATGTGAGTGTTGGGTTAAGATCCCTTCCTGATTTAAATCCTATGACAATTTCTAGGATCCATCCCCTCAGGAAGCTCAGTCTAACTGAAGAGATAACACCCTTGGAATGTGGTCTGCTCCAGACATGACAGAGAATTAAAGAAAGTGACAGTGGTGGGAGAGTTTCCAGTGAGATGATAGAAAGTGAAGGCCTCCCCACTTCTAGCTTCAAGTGGCTCCTTCTTTGGAAAATGGGAGAGAGGAAGGTGAATAGGAGAGAGGTGAAGATTTGAATTTGAAAAATTCAAAGCCAGAGCCAGAGCAAGGTGGGAATGCCCAGATGAGTATGCCCATCAAGACTGAGCATTTTTAAAATTTTATTACAACTTTCATTATAAGCAAGTCAGGAGGAAGAAGGTGGGAAGGACAAAGAATGACTGAGTGGGTTTGTGGGAAGTCAAACTACTTGGGTGTTAATGATCCAATATTCATTTTTTACTGCTAAGAATTGATTTTCACTCTAGAGAAATGTAGAATAGCAGACTTGGAAAGGACCTCTGAGGCTGTCTAGTTCAACCCCTGCTTGAATGATTCAAGTCAATTTAATGCATGTTTTAAAAAAAAAGATTTGAAAAAGTATTATTTATTTATTTTTAACATTCTTTTCTTTTTTAAATTTTGAGTTCCAAATTCTCTGTCCCTCCCATGTCTTTCCCACCCACTGATAAAGCAAGCAGTATGATATCAATTACACATTTAATATTATGGAAAATGCATTTCCATCTTAAAAATTTTTTTAAAATTTAAGAAAAACTTTTCATTTTCATTTTAAAATTTGTCTTTTTAAAAAAACAGCAAGAAAAAGAAAGCAAGAAAATTATACTTCAATTTGTACTCTGAGTTCATCAGTTCTCTCTCTGGAGATTGATAGCATTTTTTCATCATCAATCCTTTGAAATTGTCATATCATTGTATTGATCAGAGTAGTGAAGTCTTTCATAATTGATCATCATTACAACTTAATGTACATTGAATAATTGTGTGTTCATCATCATTAATTGTGTGTCCATATTATTGTGTGCCCATCATTGTACTAAGTGCCAAGGACAGAAAAAGAAAAACAAAACAGTTCGTGGATTCCTGGGGTTTACATTCTGGGAACAAAGTGGGGAGGGTGACAGAAAGGTGGAGGAAGGATGGCATGTACTTTAATAAAAATAATAATTAATAGCCAACATTTATATGGCACTTTAAAGTTAGTAAGGTGACCTACATGTGATCTCATTTGATCCTAGTGGCAACTCTATGATAAGTAAATAGGTATAGAATTCAAAGGGTCTTGACCCCTGCATTTTATGGATAAGGAAGCTGTGACCTGGTGAAGTAACTTGGCCAAGCTCACGCCTGTACTAATCATGGATAGTATTTGAACTGAGGTATTGTGACTCTAAAATCAGTG
The DNA here is from genome assembly GCA_028658325.1 of Potorous gilbertii. Classification (NCBI taxonomy): domain Eukaryota; kingdom Metazoa; phylum Chordata; class Mammalia; order Diprotodontia; family Potoroidae; genus Potorous; species Potorous gilbertii. Next base: position 211,341,806 of record CM053773.1, read on the forward strand.
CTCGTTTTGTTATACCCTTTTACAAGTAATTTGTGAGGGGGGGGTGGAAGAAGTATCAACAATTAGGGGCATCAGAGAAGGTTTCCTGTAGGAAGAGGCATTGAGCTGAGCCTTAAATAAAACTAGGGATTTTTAGAGGGATAGGTGAAGAGGGAATTCATTCTCAACATGGGAGATGGCCTATGTCAAAGCCCAGAGTCAAGGATGGAATGTTGTGAGCCAGGTCACTAGACCAACTTGGCTGAAAATGGAGGGTGTGAGGGAAAAGAATGGGCAACAATTCTGCAAAAATAAATTGGAGCCAGATTGCAAAGGGATTTAAATGCCAACTTAGTACTAGAAGTAAAAGAGAATCACTGAAGCTTCTTGGATATGGCAATGACATGGACTGATCTGTGTTATCAGGTGAGCTCCTGGAGAGGGGACAAAGATGAAAAACATGGAGGTCAAAGAGGAAAGAGGCTAATGCAAGGACCCAAGTGGGAAGTCATTAAGGCCTGAACTAGGTTGCATGGAGGGAAGGAACTGGAGGGGAGAAGGGGAGCAGTGGCGTGTGTAGAGAAAAGGGGGTTGGATTTGGAGTCAGAAAATGTAGCTTTGAATCTCACCTCTGCTATTTCTTACCTATGTAACCTTGAGGGAGTCCTGTAACTTCTCTTGACCTTCAAGTAATAAGAGACATCTAGGGTCCCTCCCAACCCTAAATATATGCTCTTCTCTACAATGTACCTGGAAAATGTCATCCACATCAAGGAACATAAAAGTAGAGGGGCCAGACAGTATTTGTGGAGATCCTTAGCCAGAGAATCCCTCATACTTGGGTTTATTGGTAATCTGGAGGATTTACACATATTTGAGGTACTAATAGATCTTAGGATTTCTCCTTTGTTTTATTGCTTTAACTAAGTGTTATTTTATCATCTTGTGAACTAAATCCTTCCAAGCGAGCAGTTTACAAGCCTTTTTATCTCTTGTTTCCTGGGTGGAAACAATCAAACAATAATCAATCAATAAGCATATTAAGTGCCTACTATGTTCCAAAAATTATGCTAAATTATGGAGAGACAAAAAGAGGCAAAAGACAATCCCTGACCTCAAAGAGCTTACAATCCAATGTACCTTGCTAAGAGAGTAAGAAAATCCCTCTCAGTGCTTGGTGTTGTTTAACTGACAATGGCCCGGGATACAGTGTATGTAGAGTGCTGCTGGACACATATATAGAATATAAATACAGACTGTAGCTCTTTGAGGACAAGATGTTTTCCTTCCTTCCTTCCTTCCTTTCTTCCATCCTTCCACCTTTTCTTCTTTTGTCTTTCTCTCTTTTACTTTTTTCTTTCTTTCTTTTTCTTCCTTCCTTCCTTCCATCCTTCCTTCCTTTATTTCTTTCTTTCATCTTTCCTTCCTCTCATTTTCATAACTCTAAAACATTGCACAACACCTCATGCATAGTAGGTATGCTATGAATATTGGTTGATTGAGAGATCAATTGAATAAAGACAGAAATTTGAAACAAAAGAAGAGGGTAATTCTTCATTTTCATTGATTCTTTTTCTCCCCATCTTTCGGGTGCCTTGGGAGATGGGAGTTTGAGGAAAATTGTGAAGTTTCCATATATAGTCAGTCCTTAGCAGTTTGTTGAAAAGGAACTCCTAAAAAATTATTTCTGCTTAATATGGAGGAGTGGAGACAAGATGGCAGAGTGAGAGCAACAACTCACCTAAGCTCTTAGACAAACTCCTTCAGATACCTCTAAAAAGAGAATCTGATCAAATTTTGGAAAGAGGGAAGGGAGATGAGCATTGTTTGAGAGGTACTCTCATCTGATTTGGTTTAAGGAGGGAACAATAAACTTAAGTATATAATCCTAACTAGCTCTATAGGGAGTAGGAGGGGAAGGGGGAAGAAAGGGGAGGGAAACTAAAAGGGAGGGAAGAAGCAATAAGGGTAAAGGGGAGTAAAAGGGAGGGGGGCTAAAAGAAGGAAGGGAAGGCTGCAGGAGCTGGTGGTGAAAAGTGAAAACTATTGAGGAGGGGAAGGGAGATGGGAGAACTAAAAACACAAATGGTGGGAAAGAGGATGGAGGGAAATACACAGATTGTAATCATAACTGTGAATTTGAATGAAATGAACTCTCCCATAAAACAGAGATGGATAGCAGAATGGATTAAAAGCCAAAATCCAACAATATGTTGTTTACAAGAAACGCATTTGAAACAGGGTGATACACACGGGATAAAGGTCAAAGGCTGGAGCAGAATATATTGTGCTTCAGCTGCTGTAAGAAAAGCAGGAGTAGCAATCCTAATCTCAGACAAAGCAAAAGCAGAAATAGATCTAATCAAAAGAGATAAGGATGGTTTATCTAAAAGTTACCATAGACGATGAAGCAATATCATTACTAAACATGTATGCTCCAAGTGGTATAACATCCAGATTCTTAGAGGAGAGGTTGGGGGAGTCAAAGGAAGAAATTGAAAGCAAAACTATACTAGTGGGGGACCTCAACCTCCCCCTCTCTGAACTTGATAAATCTAACCTCAAAATAAACAAGAATGAGGTTAAGGAGGTAAATAAAGCTCTGGATAAGGTAGATATGATAGATCTCTGGAGAAAACTGAATGGGAATAGAAAGGAATATACCTTTTTCTCAGCAGCACATGGTACATATACAAAAAGTGACCATGTCCTAGGACATAAAAACCTCACAATCCAGTGCAGAAAGGCAGAGATAATCAATGCATCCTTCTCAAATCATAATGCAATAGAAGTTATATATAATAAAAAGCCATTGAAAGATAAACCAAAAATCAATTGGAAACTAAATAATCTAATCCTAAACAAGGAGTGGGTTAAAGAAGAAATCATAGAAGCAATCAACAACTTCATTCAAGAGAATCACAATAAAGAGACAACGTACCAAATCTCATGGGATACTGCAAAAGCAGTTTTTAGGGCAAGTTTTATATCTTTGAATGCCTACATAAATAAAATAGAGAAGGAGGAGATCAATGACTTGGGAATGCAGCTGAAAAAGCTAGAAAAAGAACAAATTGAAAATTCCCAAGTAAATACCAAATTAGAAATACTGAAAACCAAAAGAGAGATTAATAAAATTGAAATTAAGAAAACTATTGAATTAATAAATAAAACCAATAGTTGGTTTTATGAAAAAACTAATAAAATTGATAAACCTTTGGTCAATTTGATTAAAAAAAGAAAGAAGAAAATCAAATTACTAATATCAAAAATGAAAGGGGTGAACTCACCTGCAATGAGGAGGAAATTAAAACAATAATTAGAAATTACTTTGCCCAATTTTATGCCCACAAATTTGATAATCTAAATGAGATGGATGAGTATTTTAAGAACTACAAATTGCTGAGATTAACAGAAGAGGAAGTTGCATACTTAAACAATCCCATCTCAGAAAGAGAAATTGAACAAGCCCTAGGAAATTGAACTCCCTAGGAAAAAATCTCCAGGGACAGATGGATTTACAAGTGAATTCTATCAAACATTTAAAGAACAGTTAATTCCAATACAATGCAGACTATTTT
>CM053773.1:211345865-211365290 GCA_028658325.1 Potorous gilbertii
CAAATGGGGAGAAAATTTGGAACCCAAAATTTTGTGAAAATGAATGTAAAAAGTTAAATAAATAAATTTATTTGAAAAAAAACCAGGGGAGGATTTTCATTTAAAAAGCAAAACAAAACAAAAAACAAAAACATAAGCAGGAAGGGAGAATGGAAAAAAGTGAAAGGGAGAAAAAAATAAATTTGTTAACTGTAAAAATTAAATTAATTAAATAAAATGACATGATGGAGAGTCTAGATTCTAGGCCATATGGTTCCAAAATTTAAAAAAAAGAGTGATGGAAGTGGTTGTGGGTGAAAATTTACCTCCTGAAGTTTTCTGTGCTGGGTCAGAGATACCAACAATAATTTAACAGTTGACATTTACTCTACTCTGTACATGTGCCTCATTCACTCATTACTATGACCCTGAGAAGTAAGGTACTATCCATATCATTATCTCCATTTTGCAGATGAGGACACAGGGATTAAACATGTTCAGTAACTTAAGCCTATAAATGTAAGCCAATAAACATTTATTAAGGCTTACTATGAGTTAGGCACGGTGCTCAGCATTAGAAGTAAAAATCCTAGCAGAAAGACAAGACCCTGACTTCAAAGAGCTTTTATTTCGATGCGAAAGAGAAAAGTAGCACCATAGATAGAGTTTTGGACTGGGTGTCAAGAAGATCTAAGTCTACATCTGACCTTAGACACTCCTGTACCTGTATGACAATGGGTGGATCACTAAAACTCTGTCAACCTAAATTCTAAGAATATTTGTAACACCTACTTTTTGTGAGAATCAAATTAGGTAACAAATACACAGTGCTTTGCAAACTCTAAAGCATTATATAAATGTTGGTTGATTATCATCCTCTCCTTCTTCATCTTCATCCACATTTTAGGAAGTGTATTGATAAACTAGGGAGTGAGTACCCTGAGAAATATGACCAAACTGGGCTCAGGTCATACTCAATGAGGTTCGGTTGAACAAACTAATAAAAATATTTGTTGGATTGATTTGGGTTAGAATATATAGCTTGTAGAAGCTTCCATATTTATGGAGGAATATGTCAGCTATTTTCAAGTCTCCAAAGAACTGTCAAATGGAATTTCTCTGTTTGGCCCCAAAGAGAACCAAGAGCAATGTTCTACAAAGGAAAATTTAGGCTCGCAGTCAGGGAGGGCATTCTTTAAAATGAGAACTGTCCAAAAGTGGAATGTTAAGTACTGGGGCTATTCTCACTGGAGGTCCATAAGTAGAGGATGGCTGATCACTTGTTAACTAAGAGGGTCTGTACTATTGAGTGGGCTCTCATTCAATCATGGCTACCAAGGTGACTCCCAGTGGTCAGATTCTGTGATTTGCCCACACAACTAGCAAATGGCCAGCAATAGGATTGGAACCCAGTTCTCTCCTAATTCCAAGCCCATTACTTCTTCCTTCCATACGATGATGCTCCTTTCTGGATCTTTTCCATGTGTGTGGCAAGGATTCATGGTTTGCTCTAACTTTAATCTGCCTCATCTGATCAATTTTACTACTCTACTTTCTCTTATCTCAACTCTCCATAATCATTAACCAAGTTCTGATTTGTTTGTTTGTTTTTACATGGACTTATCACTGGTGTGATAAGTCAAACACTGAGGTTAGTGGTATTGATTTTTGAGAAAAATAAAATGAGAAGCATCTATCACAAGTTTCATACCCAGGAGGTGCTGCACCTTTTGCATTTGGCTGCCAGGCTGTCCAATATCCTTGAACCATGAAACTTTAGGGAAGGACAGGTACATTCAGGGAAGGAGTCATTCACCAGTGTCAGAGACCAAGAGCAGAGAGAATCTGCAGTGTTGACCTTCATATTTTAAAAATTATAAATCTCTATTAATGTCCTTCAATTCAATTTCATTCATCTAAATGTTTAAATATCAACGATGAGTTCAAATTATACTACAAAACAACCATGATCAAAATTATTTCATACTGGTTAAAAAAGAGAGGACTATCAGTGGAAGATAATTAAGTACAAAAGCAAAACAATCTAGTAGCCCAATTTTTGATAAAGCCAAAGACCTGAGTTTTTAGGATAAGAATTTACTACGTGACAGAAATGGAAAGTAGTGTGGCAAAAATTTGCATCTTACACTGTGTACCAAGATAAGCTTTAAGTAGATACATGACTGAGACATAGAAACAAATTAGAGTGTCAAAGAAAAAATTACCTTTTAGATCTATGGACAAAGAAAAACTTTACCTCCAAGCAAGAGATAAAGAGTACCAAATGGAGCACTTCAATTATATAGAATTAAGAAGATTTTGCACAAACAATACCATTATAGCTAAACTTAGAAGGGAAGCAGGTGACTGGGAAAATATCTTTGTAGCAAGTTTTGATGATAAAGATCTCATACACAAGATAAATAAGTAATAACTCAAATCCATAACAATAAGAGCCATTCCTCAATTAATAAATGGTCAAAGGATATGAACAGGCAGTTGTCAAATGAAGCCATCCAACCTATTAACAGTTTTGTGAAAAAATACTCCAAATCACTAATAATTAGAGAAAGTGAAATTATAATAAATTTGAGGGTCCATCTCATACTCACCAGATTGACCAAGAGGATAAAAATGGAAGAATGATGAGTATTGGAGGGGCTTTGGGAAACAGATACATTAATGCACTATTGATGGAGTTATTAATTAGTACAACTTCTCTAGAAATCACTTTGGAACTATGTCTGTAAAGTTGTGCACACACTTGGACAGAATGATATCAGTACTAGGCCTGTATCCCAAAAGAATTAAAGAAAGTGGTAAAGGACCCATAAAACATAGAATATTTACAGTAGCGCTTTTTTGTGGCGGCAAAGAACTAGGAATTAAGGTAGGGGGTGTTGCCTATCAGTTATGAAATGACTAAGCAAATGATGGGTATGTGAATGCAATTGCATAATACTATGGTATAAGAAATCACAAGGGGGATGGTTTCAGAAAAACCTAGGAAGACTTGTATAAACTGATGCAGAGTAAAGTGAACAGGACCAGGAGAATGATTTCTATAATAACAAGAAGCAACTTTGAAAGTTCTAGGAATTTAGATCAATATAATGACTAATGAATCTATAGAGAAGTATACTTTTCACCACTTTCCTAAGAGATGACATACTCAAAGTAAGACATATTTTTTGGACCCAGCAGATACGTGACTTTGTTTTACTTAATTGCATATTTGTCACAGCGATATTTTTTCCTTTTTCCTTCCTTCCCAATATTTGGGGCGTGGGAGGCTATAGATGGGAGGGAGAGAAAATTTACTCTTGTTAATTGGAAAAGAATAAGATTGAATTTTTCCCTACAAATGCCAAGCACAATGCTTTTTGGTAGGCACTGGAATGCAAAGATTTTTTTTTTAAAAAAGGAAATAGCCTTTGCCTTCAAAGAACTAAAATTCTATTGTGTGATGTTACCTGTGATTGTAAATCCTATGGACTGGAAGGGATCGTAGATGACATCCTCTTCATTTTAAAGATAAGGAAATTAGGGCAGAGAAAGAATAAACGAGTTGCCCAAGGTCACACTGATAGGCAGAACCAGGAAAAAATCTAGGTGTTCTGGGTCCAAATTCAGTGTTTTCCCGCTCCTCACCATAATATACTTTCCCTCTCCTCAGTGTTCTATAGAAAAAAAGATAGGGACAAAATTTATTTAAGGAAGAAAGGGTTAACAGCTCCGAGGGTCACTTTAGACTTTGTGGGGCACCTCACCTATGCTTTGAGAGTAGCTAGAGATTCAACTAAGTGAAAGTTAGGGGTAAGAATATTACAGGAAGGGCAACAGCTTGTGCCGAGGAGAGAAGCAGGATGTGGACTGTGCGTGGGGAACAGTTTGCAGGCCAGTTTGCCTAAAATGGAGAACACTCGGAGAGGAGGGATATGAGATAAGACTGAAAAGGTAGATTGCACCCAGATTCTTTGTGTGAGATCTGCGTGCTCATGTAAGACAAGTTTACAAACATGGGTTTTCTAAACATAAATGTGTAGATCACAGGAGCCAGGGATAGATATGATATGAGATCTGGACTACTTGTGAGGAGAGGAGGGGTGTCCATGGAGGTGCCTGAACCACCCCCACCTTGATAGATGGTAGTGGCAAGGGTAGGCAGTCCCCAGGAGCACTGGGAGACTGGGTACTCTTTTCTTTAGTCTCCAAGAAGAGGTACCAGACTAGAATTATATCTCTCTGTCCCACTAAAATAAATATTGCTAGTGTAAGGGTATGAATTTTATGGGTTCAAAAGAAAATCCATTTATCTGATTTACTTTTCTTTCTCTGCTCTCAGGAGTCTCCTCATCTTCTTTACCCCAAGGACAGGGGTTTGAAATGCTAGTGGAAACCTCCCCTTGAGCAACATGTGCTAAGACACCCATGGTTTCTCTGTCAGAGAAGCAGGGAGCTGCTCATTAATTTTTTGTTAGAGTAAACAGTCCCAGAGGCTCCAATTACTGGGCTTATTTTATAACAGGGTTTTCTTAAACATGTACCATTTTCATCTCAGTACTATACACTTTTCTCAGAAGGCTGTCAGAGTACCTACCTCACCTAGTGATGGTGGCAGGTTCTGGTAGGAGGCTCTTTCTTGCCCCATTTAGGGTGGATCTGAGTCCCAGCTGCTATTCTACCTTCTCTGGTCAATATTAAACGTAGCAAGAGGTCAAGTAGTCTCAAATCCTAAAATCTTAGAAATGTAAATGTTGAAGGAGCCTCAGGATGGGAAGATACATTCTTCCCTCTTTCCTCCAACCTTATACACTGTAACCTACTCCGAAGAATCATATACCTGAAGTTAGAAGGGACGTTAGAGACCATCTAAGGCCAGCATCCACATTTTTCTAGAGAAGAAACTGAGAGAGGGTAAGTGATTTACCCAAGGTCTCACACATACATACAAGTAGCAGTGCTGAGAGTGGGTTGGCAGTGTGGCACAATGAGAAGCACTCACAGAGAGAATATGGAATTTAAAGCTTGGAGGGACCTTAGAGAAAGTCAGTTAGCTAGCATTTATTAAGCACCTACTGGATGCCAGGTACTGCTGGATCATCCAATCTTACATTTTATAAACGAGAAAAATAAGATTCAATTTCTAGGGAGAGTCAAGAAGACTTACCCAAGGTTACCCAGTCTGATGCCCTTTTCATTTGCCATATTGCCTATAGTGACTAGCTGACAGTTTAGCATCTGCACTCTTTCCCTGGGCTAGCGCTTGCTCACTGGTAACACCTCTGATCTCTTCTCCCAAATCCCCCTGACTACTTCTGCCACTTGGGTCCCTTGGCTCTTTTGGAGGTTGGTCCCTTACCATCTCTAAACATTCTTAAAGCAGGCAGACATAATGAGGCCATTCCCAAGCCTAATGCCCCAAGCATGTGCTGTCTCTAAGCTGGAGAAGCAATTATGCGCCTGAGCTAAGGCAACTTGTTAATGTCTCAGAAATCTCCGGGTCCTGGGGACATGGTGGCAGGCGCTGGGGGACTGGAGGGAGGGTGGGAACAAAGGAAAGATTAGCTAGTTTATCCCCAGCTGAGGAGGTAGGAAACATCAAGTTTCAGGAAACTGGTCTTTGCCCAGAGCAGTTATTCATTAGTGTGTGCAGAGTAGTACTGGGGCATGCAGGCTCACAGTTCCTGTCGGGTCCTGGTGAAAGACAAGACCCTGAAGAATTGTGCAGAGTTCTAGTCAGAAACCTGAAAAATTCTGCTCTGGGGATTCCTAGTCAAGGCTAATGGAGTGTGGAAGGAGGGAGGAAAGAAGAAGGAGGATGGGCAACTGAAGGGGAAGGATAAAAAATGACTTAGGGAGGAGGGGGGAGAGAAAATACTGCCTGACCCTGGTGGGGGGTAAGACTCAGAGGGGAAAGACTTTGGGGGAGTAAAGAAGAAGCTTGCCATGTTTGCAGGGAGCTCTGGCCTAGCGGGAATATGGCCAGAGCAGTCTTGAGGTAGGCAGGTGGTCAGAGGCTTAGCCATGAGGCTTGACCTAAGATCTAGGGAGGGTGGAGATTTTACAGAAACTCTGGTCTCCTGTATATGCCAATCCAGCATGTGTCCTGAATCAAAAGGCTTCTGTTTTACAGAAGACTCTGGAGTAAATAAATATGAGGGGTGGCTGCTTCGACATGACCCCCTTGGTCCCCTGCCAGGAGGATACTATGAACAACACCCAGAATCCCTTTAGCCTGTCTCCCTTCCTTACTTCCCTCTACACTTCCCAGGAAGTTGCTTTCTTCTTGTCATCAAGAAACAGCAATGCTACCTGGTAGAGTGGGGAAAAGCCCTGGATTTGGACCTGCTGTTTACTAGCTGTGTGATCTTGAGGAAGTCTCTTGTCTCTGTAATCTTCCTGATGTATCTGATTAAAGAATTGGACTGTGTGTGTGTTCGTCCTTCGTTACTAAAGAAGACCATGCCATCAGAGAAATGATATGACTTGTACTTGACTTTGTTTTTGAGTGAGGGAGGGCTGTGCAGGTCACCAGCCTCACTTCTCCAGAGTCATCTGAATCTGGTGACCAGATATTCATCAGGATGACTGGAGATGACCCAGGATGAGGCAATTGGGGTTAAGTGACTTACCCAAGGTCACACAGCTAGTGAGTGTCAAGTGTCTGAGGTGAGATTTGAGCTCAGGTCCTCCTGACTCCTGCTATATCCACTGCACCACCTAGCTGTCCCAAAGAATTGGATAGATTACAGGCCTAGATCTAGAAAGGGCCTCAGCATTCATCTATTTCAACCCTTTCTTTGAACAGGTAAGGAAGCTGAAGCCAGAGGAAGTTAAATGATTTGCCTGAGGTCAGACAGGCAGTAGCTGTTAGAGGTAGATTTGAACTCAGGTTTTCTGTCCCTAATAGCATTTTGCTTTTGTTTTTTTTCCTGTTATACCACACTGCCTTCGATGAATCTGTGACAGTCTAGAAATGTGTCAGATAGAAAAGTAGATAGAGATTGTCTTTCCCAGGGTCACATGGAAGTTGGTTGGATTTGAACTCAGGTCTTTCAGATTCCAGATCTAGACTTCTTTCTACTGTGCCATTTACATGACTCTCTGTCTCTGCATCTATTTGTCTAATTGTCTTTCAGTTAATCATCAATCATCATCTGTCTACCTATCATCAATCTCTAGCTATCTTTCTGTCTGTCCATCAGTTTCCCTCTATTCATTTACCTATCAATCATCTATCATCTCTATCTCTTTCTATCCATCTGTCTATCCACTTGTCTGTCTCTATCTCTATCTGCCTATCCATCTATCTCTATATCTATATCTATCCATTTATCTAATTATCACTCATTTTTCATCTGTCTACCTATCATCTATCTATCTATTGATATATTTCTAGGTCTATCCATTTATTTATCAATCATCTATCATCATCTAGATCCATCTCTCCATCTATAGCTCTCTCTATCTCTTTATTTATCAGTTTCTCTAATTGTCAGTTAATCATTTATCATCATCTATCTACCTGTCTTCTCTGTTTATCTATCTGTCTGTCTGTCTGTCTATTTCTATCTCTATATTCATCCACTTATCTGTCAGTCATCAATCATCATTTCTTTCTGTCTGTACATTTATCTCTCTATCTCCTTCCATTTATCTAATTGTTAATCATTTATCATCATCTGTATACACACCATCTATCTATCATATGTCTGTCTGTCACTCTACCTATCTATCCATCTATGTCTCTCTAAATAATCTACACCTCCATCAAGAGTTTCTTTAATAATAGTATTTGCAAAGAGCTGACTGGCTTTTGGAAGCAATATTTCACTCTAGAACATATCTGTGCTATCACACAATTGACTGAAAGATGTAGATAATACCAGGGCTTATTGTTTGCTGCTTTAAAATGCATTTGACTTGCCAACCTTAAACTCCCCTCCAACGAAGCATCACATATGAATCCATTAAAATTATACTAGATTCCTTAAAATATGCAACAGAGATTACTTTACTTGACAACTCTTGGATTAATATCAGGTGAGAAATTAAGTGGAAAGGTGCAGTCTCAGCATGTGGTGAATAGAAGCAGGCTCTCTTACACACACACACGCACGCACGCACGCACACACGCACGCACGCACGTGCCCCAAAGAAGGATATCAGATTAAAGGATATCAATAAAGAAATATATGATTGAAAAATAAGATGGACTGGTCATATGACAACAGCAAGGTGTACCCCATATGGTTATTTATCCATGCAATGTCAACAGAAAGGAAGAAAGCCCTGAGCATATTGGGTGGACCACTTATGATGTATTTATGAGCAGACACAGATCATCAGGCATAAATGGGTTGTATACGATATACATCACACCAGAGTGTGATTAATACATATTGCATTCCCTGCCCCTCTACCTCACCCCCTGGACTGTATTTCTTATCATTGCATCCCCAGGACCCAGCTACCCTGCAGTTGGCACTTAATAAAATGTTCATGGAATTGAATTTAATTGAAATTGACCATTTGCGGCCCTGGATAATCAGGAACTGTCTTAACAGAAGCAGACTGATGCCTTTTCCCTGTGAACTTGCTCCAAATTGTTTTTCTAATCTGAGAAAACCTGTGAATTTTATTCTCCCTTATCAAAGATCATAAGCAAGCTCCAAAATTCCCTATTGCATGTTCACTGGCTCTGGGGGAGTGCCCTGGGCAATGTTCCTCAGATGGTAATGGGGAATAGGTTCAGTGAGGAATACTGAACCTTTCCAATGAGATTCACTTTGATGAATGATGTGAATACATGACAGAGAAATATTTTTAAAACACACACAAACATAGGAGAAAACCTAAATTTTAAAAGAGGTCATGAACAGGGGAATTTGGTTACTCCTTTACTCAATTTTGTAGACACTTTGAAAGGAAGCATTATGCCACAGAAGCTTCCCGATTCGTATACAGTCCTCTTTTTGTAAATGTTTGTGGGTTGAATTTTCATGATTGGATTCATAATTATTAAATATCATAAAATTATCAAAATTATTAAAAATGAAAGAATAATGAACAAAAATAAATGACAGAAAAAAATGATACTTATTTATAAAGAGTCTCCCTTGATCAGTTATCTTTCTGGAGCTCCTGGGAGCCCAAAGTGTCCCTCTGCCATACATGAGGCCGTGTGTGCATTTAGAGAATACATTGAGAGGTAATTCCCCCCTTTTTGCTTGGTTGTCTGGGGCCACACTCACATCCTTATTACACGTGAAGTACTGTCACATCTCGTTTCTTCTTTCTTTTTCTGAAAGGAAAATGGCTTCCAATGCACAGGCAGGTCCTAGTGACCTGTAGCTTAGTCTCTCTCAGAAGAGGCTTTGGGTAATCCTACTGGATTGATCTTTGGGCCCTTCTTCTCTGACTATGGATCAAATTTTCAAACTGTTCTCAATAATAGAATAGTTCCCTCCTCCCCTATTCTGAGGCCCTAGGGCTCCAGGCAAAACAAGAAAGGATGAATGGAGGCTGGGCAATCAGGAAGGCAGGGAGGGAGATTTACTAACTGGACCATCTCTCCCAGTGGTTTTCAATCCAGTTCCTGACCCTGATGGAAGGAAGTTAAGTATAGAGTGCCATGATAGGCACTGAATGAGATACATGGTTGAGATAAATCATGATCCTTTCCTTTATGGAATATAACTTGTAGTAGTAGTAGTAGTAGTAACGAGAAGACATCAATACATAGCTATTAGGCACATTATTTGTTAAGCTCATCAGAGAGGTACCAACAAACCACAATGGAAGAGAAGACTATTATTGATCAAAGGGAAGCTTCTGGGAATAGGTGACTCGAGTTGGTCTTTAAAGAGTGGGTAGGAATTCAATGAGTGAATAGGTAAAGGGAAGGCATTCCAGCCATAGGGAACAGCATGAGCAAAGGCACAAAGGGAAAAGAGTACAGAGCATGAGTTAGAAGCAAAAAGGTATAGTGTGTGACTGGAGCATAAGGACATTGAAGGGGAATAAGAGGAGATAAGGCTAGAATAGGGGAAGGAAGGGTGGTGAATGAAAAGGTCCTTGAATGCCAAGCACAGAAATTTAAACTTTATCTTGTAGGCAATAGGGAGCCATTGCAGGTTTTTTTTTTTAAGCAGAAGAATGGTATGGTCAGATTTGTCCATTATGGGCTTGATATAGTAAATAAAGAATTTGAAACAAGAGACCCTGGCATGAATCCCTGGCTCATCCACATCCCAACTGTGTGTCCTTGGGCAAGTTCATAGCATCTCGGAATCATAAATTTAGAGCTGAAAGCTATCTCAAAATCATATAGTCAAAACTTTCCCCCCATACATACATATACTTAAACACTCATTTTACAGATGAGAAAATTGAGATCCAGAAAGATTGAGTGATGCCCATAGTCACACAATGGCAAAACTAGAATTGAAGCCCACCTTCCTGACCACAAGCTCATCTCTGTTTCTACAACTCCCCGTTTCTCTAGGCCAATTGTAAAATGAGGAAGTTTCATTGAATAACCATTGAGTCCCCTGCTATTCAATTTAATCCAATGCCATTTGGTAATTAGGTACTGCAGTGGATAGAACACTGGGTCTGGAGTTGAGAAGACTTGAGCTCAAATCTGGCCTCAGATACTTACTAGTGATATGACCCTGGTCAACACACTTAAACCTCTGCCTCAGTTTCCTCAATTGTAAAATGGGGAAATAGCATCTACACCCCAGGTTTGATTCCAGAAAATCAAATGAGATAATATTTGTAAAGTGCTTAGCACAGTTCCTGGCACATAATAGAAGCTTAATAAAATCTTGCGCCTATTTCTCCCTTCCCTTTCTAATCCAATCTTACCTAATCCAATTCAAGATGAATTTATTAAGTAATTACTATAGATATGGCACTGTGCAGAGCATTGGTGATTCAAGGACAAAAGGAAATGCAGTCCCCAGCCTTCAAAGAGCTTATATTCTCCTGGGGTCATTATAGAATGTGCTCTTCTCTCTCTCTCTCTCTCTCTCTCTCTCTCTCTCTCTCTCTCTCTCTCTCTCTCTCTCTCCCTCTCTCTCTCTCATCTCCCCTTTCTCTCTCCATACACACACACACACATACATATATAGGTATATATATGCATATATATGTATGTATGTGGGTATGTATATCTGTGTGTGAATGTGTATAGATAGCAATATGTTTATGTGTATATATGTATATATAACACAACATGTTTACATAAACTTCAACATATTACTTTTAAAGAGAGGGCAGATGACCTTAGGGAAATCAGTAAAGGTTTTGCTGAGTCTTGAAGGAAGCCAGAGATTCTAAGAGGCATAAGTGAAGAGGGAGTTCATTCCAGGTGAAGGAGGCAGCCCATGCAAAGGCAAGGAGGTGGGAGATGGAGAGAAGCAAGGAAAGAACCCTTAGTGATGAGACTATCTTTTCTTTTCTGCTACAGCTTACTGCATAGAGCTAGGCACAAAGTAGTTACTGAATAGATGCTGAGTTGAATTAAATTGAAAGGTACTTAAGGAGCAGCTACTCTAAGCACAGCCGGGAGCTGGGCCATTGATGAGGTGCCAAGATTAATTGCCGTGGTCTCTGACCTTGCTCATTTGTATTTGTTGAGAGTGAAATAGAAAATGTTCCATTCACCAGGTTCTTAAATTAAGAGAAGGGAACAAAAAATAAATACCAGAAACATAAAGTACAAGATGTTCCAAAAGTCTTAGAACAGTGGTTGAGCTTGACACTGAACTGGGACTTTGGGATGCCCTGAATATTTCAGGTCTTTGTTATTAGTTTGTTTTCCTAGAGAGATGGGAGCTAGTGTGAAGAAGGGGAAAGGAAAGGGAGAAGGTATAAAGAAAGATAGGGAGAAATATCCTTGTCTCTCCCTCTGTCTCCATCCTTTCCTTCTCTTCCTCCACTATCTCTCTCCTCTCTTTCTCTGTCTCCCCCTGTCTCTCTGACTTTCTCTCTCTCTCTCCCTCCTTTCCTCTTTCTACCTTCCTTTCTTGCTCTCCTCTCTGTCTTTGTCTGTCTCTCTCTCCCTCCCTCCTCCTCCTCTTTCTATCTCCCTGTCTGTCCTCCTCCCTCTTATCTTTCTCTCTTGCTCTGTCTCTCTCTGTCTCTGTCTTTCTCCTTGCCTTCCTTTCCTCTCTCTACCTTTCCCTTATCTTATTACTTTCCTTTTCCCTCTATCCCTGTCTTTTCTCTTCTCCGTCTGACTCTCCCCCCTCTCCTTTCTTTCCTCTCTTGCTCTTCCTCTCCTGCTTGCTCTCTCTCTTGCTCTGTCTCTATTTCTCTGTCTCTGTCTCTCTCTCTCTGTCCCTCTTTCTTTGTCTCTCTCTTCCCTGCTTTCCCCTTTCCCTTCTCTTCCTTTACTTCTACCTCCTACTTTCCTTTTCCCTCTGCATCCCTTCCTCCTCCCTCTTACACACACCAATCTAGCCTAAGACACACCCACGGTTGTACTCATTAAATCTTTGCTGAAAAAATGACTTAGAGAAAGGCATACATTAAATTAAACTCAATTCAACAAGCATTTGCTAAGCTCCTACCATGTGCAAGGTCCTCTGGTAAGTACTGGGGCAAGAGTCTCTGTCCTCAAGTACCTGTGGGTGATAAAGCATCTATTCTCATTCTGATATATTCAAATGGATGTGATCTCTTTGATTTAGGAATTCTCACTAATGATGGAGGCTGAAACGTGCCCATGACTGCTCATCTTGTGCTCATACCTTCTCAAAAATTCATCTTGGTGGGGAAGAGTCCACAGAGGCATCCTTTACTGTCTCTTAACATGGCTTAGGTAGCAGACTAGACCCTTGGCTGTCCTCCTGTCATCCCTCACTCCCATCACATGACTGGGATATCTTTTCTTCCTATCATATATCTCCTTGATAACACCTTTTGCAACTGTTCTTCAAAGTTCCTCCTTGGTTCTATCATGAAGCCCAATCTCACTCTCCATGTCTCTTCATTGATCTCCATAGGACATTCATTTTTAATTCTTTGGAGACTGTTCCATTTAATGTATCATTAGACAGCAACACCGATAGGATGTTGGTATTACAAAGATGGACTTTTGTTCCCTAAGAAAGTTTGTAGGCAAATAAGCACGCATATAATGTGTGAATGAACAAAATGTGGTAAGCAAATTCAAAATTCATGAAAGTTATGCAACATAATATCAGAAAGGAGAGAGAACTAACAATGACATGCAGTGTTGTTCATTCTTTCTACCATTTGGGCTTTTCTTGTCAAAGATACTGGAGAAGTTTGTCATTTCCTTCTCCAGCTCATTTTACAGATGAGAAAACAGAGGCAAATGGGGTTAAATGACTAGCCCAGGGTTAGACAGCTAGTTAAGTGTCTGAAGTTGGAGGTGAACTCAGGTCCTCCCAGACTCAGCTCTCTTTCCACTAAGACAACACCTTACTGACGTCTGAGAATTAGAGAAATAGAATGATATGCCCAGGGACACCCAAAGCGTAATTGTTAGAATTGATCAATCAGCAAACATTTATTAAGCATTGACTATTGCCAGGCATTGTTCTAGAAGCTAGAGATACAAAGAAAAATATAGGACAGTCCCTCTTCTCAAGGAACTTACATTGTAATGAGGGAAACATGGGGAGAGAGAGAAAGAGATAGGAAGAAAAAGAGAGAGAGAGGAAAGGAGAAGAAGAAAAGGAAAAAGAAGAGGAAGAAGGAGGAGAGAGGAGAGGAGAGAGAGAAAAGGAGAAAAAGAGAGAGAGAGAATGATACAAAATTAATACAAGGTAGTTTGAAGAGGAAGAACACTAAGAATGGGCATAGGGAGAGGATCTGTAAAAGAACTGAATACAAATCTTCCAATTACAAGCCCTGTGTTTTTTCTACACATCACCCTGCTCAAGGCAAAAAGATCACAGAGATCCTCTATTTTCATGGATCAACATACTCCCCTTGTGGTCTTGCAGGACATTTCTGCTGAAGATTTTTAAAGTTCAAGTGCATTTTTGCAACCCTGGTTACATATTAGGATATAATTTTGTCCTGTGAATGAAACTAATTGGTCCTTGGGATGGAATCCATGGGGTAGAGGTACCTATCTCTGTTATGTAGCATCCCTTTAAATCAAACCTCCCTGCCACTAAAACAACAGCAACAGTAGCAACAGTGAATCTCCTAAAAAGCCCTGACCCTACAATTATTGCCTCCCTCCTCCCAAGTTACTTGACATACATTTTGTATATGTTTGCATGTATATATGTTGTTCATGTAAGTGCTGTTGCATTGTCATCTTTGTCTCGCTAGGACTTAACACAGAGCTTGACTCCTAGTAGTAAATGGTTAACTTAGTTACTTAGTAACTTAGTAAATGGTTAATTTAATCAAATCTCAATCTTGGTGGGGTGTGTAAGGATGATATGATGCCTCCTGCCTAGTGCCTTTTGCTCTCCCTCAAACTCGGTTTAGAGCCATAGCAGCACAAGGATTGCTATCATTACAAACTACCCCAGGAACTTATTCACCCAAATGCTGCATGGGGTTGGCCATGATGGATCAACAACATAGCATTCTATCCAAGGGCACTTGCTTTTCTAAGCACTGAATTCAATCTCTTTCCTTATTATAGACATTCAGATTCCTGAACATTTCAAAAGCTGTACATGCAGAGACATCCTTCCTTTTTCTTTCAATGCATAAAAAAGAAAGGAAGGAAAGAAAGAAGGAGGGAGGGAAGGAGGAAAGGAGAGATGAAGGTAAAAAGAGAAAGAAGGAAGGAGGGAAACAGGGAAGGCAGAATAGAAGGAAAGGAGACGGGAAAAAAGGAGGGAAGGGAAAGGGAGGGAGATAGGAGGAAAGACAGACAGACAGAAATAAGTCTTGTGTGAGAAATAGCTTGAGAATGTAGCAGTATTTCAGGCATCACTTCAAGTCTCTTGTAATATACCAGATTATCTTCCCTCCATATTAGTTAGACAAGTTTTGAGAAAAGGGAAGGATTGCTGAAAATTGGCTTTTAAATCTGGCTTCCCTTGAGAAAGATGGTCATGCTCTGGGGTTTGTGGTATTACTCGATAAGCGATGATTAAAACAGTAATCCTGAATTGTAATCAGAAAGCAGTCAAGGCTCTGAAATTACTTTTTGCTAAGCTTTTCTCCCCTCTCAAACGCAGCTCTGAATCGCCAGAGATAATACAGACATGACCACCGTTCCAATTTCATTTAGGAATGCTGGATCCGTTAGCTTACAGTTTGGAAAGGCTATATCCTCTTCTATTTGTCTTGAAAGTCTCCTAGAAGATGTGGCTAGACAGGGAGAACAGAGGGAATTCTCTCTGATCCTCCCTGCTCCAGACATTCACCCCATTCCTAATACCCATTCCCATTTCGTGCCAGAGGCCTTTTCTTGTCAGCCTAGACCAACACTGGGCAAGGGCAGACCTCAACTCAGATGAGGACAGTCAGAAGGGCTCAGTCAGCTGGGCCTTTCCAGCTTTACCTGGGCCAGAGTGAGAGCCTTGCTTAATGGAAAACTTTTCCATTTCATTACAAGAAGAAAATCAATCTAAAAAAGCTTTTGAATGAGTTGAATCTCCTTCTCTGGCTGCCACTGGACAGCAGATGAGTTACTCCAAGACTGATTCATTCATTCTGTAGTGTCTACTTGATTGTAAATCCCTTAAGTACAGGGACAGTTTTGTTTTTTTCTCTATACCCTCAGTACCTAACATGGAACCCGGCACATAGTAAGCTCTTCATAAATGCTTGTTAATTGAATTGAATTACTACATGGCTGTTGTGAAGGCAGATGCCTATGTCTAAATAAATGTCTAATATATCCAAATGTCTAATTTAGAATGTCTAAATATGTCTAAATAAATTGTGTGGGAATGTCTAAATAAACTTTGGTGCATGAATTCAATGGAATATGATTTCTCCATAAGAAATAATTAACAAATGTTTATGGAATGCCTACTATGTGCCAGGCCCTGTGCTAGGTGCTGAGCATATAAGTACAAAGAATGAAAAAAATCTCTACTCAGAATGAGCTTACATTCTAATGGGGAGATAAAAAAATCACATATAAAATATATACAACTTAAGGGCTAAGTTAATAAATTCAAATATATACAAAGCAGTAAAACACAAGATGGTTAGAGAGGGAGGGTACTAGCAGTTGGGTGGAATTGTGAAAGTCTCCATGCAAAAGATGGTGCCTGGACTCTATCTCTGGGGGCTGGTCAATGCAAAAGCACATAGATAGGAGTGTTGTGGGATTTTTGTTCATATGAAACTATGTAGAAGATGGTTCAAAATGGTTAAGTCTTCCCTCCCTAATCCAAGACTGAATCCCTTTTAATGATCAGCCCAAAGGATAGTGACACTACCAGTCTCAGCACTTAGTAGCTAAGAAAACCATTTTCCTGGTTTTGGCACCAACCTAGTCCATGAATCCTTGCTCACTATGGCAAGCAATCTATAGATACGGGCAGAGGGTGGAAGAGAGAGAAGGGGCTATAAAAGAAATCACTCTGGGGTCATTGAAATTTTTCATAGTAGGCAACTTCTTGAGGACCACATGAGTTAAAAGCATTGCTTAATATTGAACCCCAATAAATGCTAAGACAAAAAGTATTTATAGAAACTCCAAGCCAGACTTGTGGTTGGCAGTTGTGAATTCAACTAAGTTTATCTTTAGTAACCATAGCATCCCTATAGGGATTCTTTTTTCTTTGCAGTGAAGTGGGCACAGCACTTCTATGTTACTAGGGACTCAGAACCTTGGTACTTTCTCTTATTTAACCCTTCTCAAAATTCCAAATTTCATAAAAGCTTGGGTAAACATATTTATAGTATCTTAATATAAGATTCCCTCCCAGGCATATTGGCATATTTTTAAACACCCCCAAGGCATGAATAGTGAAGTATCAGGTATCAGTGCTAGATTTCAGGGGGATATTTTGAGAGGCTGGGAAGCCTACCCAAATTCCTCAAGGCAAAGTACAAGGATAGCCTCATATAGTGGTGCTGAGACAGGGGGAGGGGCACAGTTGTTGCTCAAGCACTTCCAATTGTCTCCAATTCTTTGTGAATCCATTTGAGGTTTTCTTGGCAAGCATACTGGAATGGCTTGTCATTTCCTTCTCCAGCTCATTTTACATATAAGGAAACTGAGGCAAACAGGTTTAAGTGATTTTCCCAGGCTCACACAGCTTTCATTGTTGAGTTATTTCAGTCATGTCTGACTTTCTTAGCAAAGATATTGGGGTGATTTGTGACCTCTAGGGGTCACAAGAGAGCTTCAGTAACTGTGCATGTTTTGACCTCAAAGGCCCACAACCCATCCCCAACTGGGGGAAAAAACTCTCAACATCTTCCATTTCAGAGCTATGTCTCCTGGTACTTTAGGGTCAGTTAAGGAGATTTGGGCTCAACCTCCCAGACTATGCATAGACCATGAGGATGAGTGGCTGGAGCTTCTGTAGCTTTTCATAGCAATGAGCTGAGAAGGAAGGCTTCCTACTGAACAGTGAGTCACCATCAATTCCTATGTAGCTGAGAATATTCAAACTTCCTGGGGGGTGGGGAGTGGGAAGTAGAGCTTCCTCCTGTTTTGGACCCACCATCTGGTCAATGATGACTTGGATCTGTCGGTGTTTACTTTTTTAAACTTTAAATTCCTGGGGGTCTGAGATGAGAAGCTGCTGTGTGTGCAAATTAAAGACTTCCCTTCTTATGTTCCAGGGACATACAACAGCTTGCTTCTCCTTCTTTTTCCTTCTTTCTTTTAAAAATAAAAAAATCCATCATTTTTGCCAAGAGATCACCCTCACCTAGGAGCCATAGCCATGTTTCTTCTTGGAAACTGACTAGAAAATGGGCTGGCACAGGAAGGGTGTGTTAAAGGGAGTTGGGGTACAATATGGTCTAGTGAGGCACCCCATTTAGAATCACTTATATGATGCCAGTTTGAACCATCGGACTCCAATCTGAAGGGTATTACCAAGCTCAGAACTCAGAGACTAATAGCAGGAAAAAACCTAGGTGGGAGGGACACAGGGACGGGGGAAGGGGCACAGTTTTTGCTCAATCATTTCCAACTGTCTCCAATTCTTTGTGAATCCATTTGGGGTTTTCTTGGCAGACATACTGGAATGATTTGTCATTTCCTTCTCCAGCTCATTTTACATATAAGAAAACTGAGGCAAACAGGTTTAAGTGATTTTCCCAGGCTCATACAGCTTTTGTTGTTGAGTTATTTCAGTCATGTCTGACTCTTCTTGATCCCATTTGGGGTTTTCTTAGCAAAGACATTGGGGTGGTTTGTCATTTCCTTCTGCAGCTCATTTTACAGATGAGGAAACTGAGACAAACAGGGTTAAGTGATCAGGATCACAAAGTTAGTTAGTGTCTGAGGTCAGATTTCAACTCATGAAGGTGAGCCTTCCTTACTCCAGGCCTGTTGCCCCAGGGCCCAGTTGATAGGTGTGGAAATTAGAGGGAGAGAGGAGATATCAAAGCAAGGAGGGAAATAGAGGGGTCCAGAGTGATGGTGGGGAAGGTCAATGGTGAAATCTACTTTCTTATTCTCAGAGCATCTGGAACAGTGAGACCTGGGGAGAAGGAACTGATTATCTTTCCAGCAGCTACACAGAGGAAATAAACTCTACTTCTGAGCACAAAGGCTTTAGGAGATCAGCATGATCAATATCACTCAACGAAGGTTTTTAGTTCTTAGATCCATATCCCTAGAAGAGAGGCAGTATGGATGCTAAATGTTGGACCTGGCATCAGTAAGACCTGACTCCAACTCCCACATTTAATAGCTGTGTGATCATGGATTAGCCTTTCTTTGAATCTCCAGGACTAACCACGGTGCCAGGCACATAGTAAGCATGGAATAAATTCTTGTTCACCTACTCCACCAAACTGAGTCTCAGTTTCCTCAACTGAAAGCTGGACCTGTAATGACTCCCTCACTGAATGGTTGCTAGGTTCAAGTGAGCCATTATGTAGAAATTCCTATGCCATTTGATAGAACTTGAGGGGCAGGTGGTGGGGATGCGGTGAACAGAATGCCAGACATGGAGTCAAAAACACCTGAGTTCAAATCCAACCTCAGATACTGACTAGCCGTGAGATCCTGGGCAAGTCACTTTATCCTGTTTGACTCAGTTTCCTCATCTGTAAAAAGAGCTGGAGAAGGAAATGACAAATCACTCTAGTATGTCTACCAAGAAAACCCCAAGTAGGATCACAAAGAGTCAGACATGACTGAACAACACCACCAGAAGCTCTTTAAGGTTTGCAAAGCAATTTATAATTAGAAAGGAGTTGGATCCAATAAGCAGTTGGAAATGCAGGGAGCAAAGGGAAGTGAAGCCAAGTGAATCTGAGGAGGGAGGCCAAGGATAGAGCCTTGTTGTT
>CM053773.1:211365790-211408680 GCA_028658325.1 Potorous gilbertii
TTTGTCCTTTTTTGCTCTAGGTACAGGAGGCAGAGTTGGGGCGTTGGCACCGCATGTTACAGACTGTATGTTGCAACCAGTCCATCAGAGAACTCTTGAGTTCCTAAAAATGACCCCCTGAGAGGCTAGTGGAAGATAGGGGTAGGGAGGCTTTGGACTTGGAACTTGGTAAATTAGGATCATTTAGGTACTGAGCTAAGTAATTGGACTAGTAGTTTGGAACTTGGAGTCATGGAGACCTGAATGCAAATCCTGCCACAGACCCTTGCTACCTGCATGACTCTACGTGTCCTGATCCTCCCCGCTCCCCAGAGGCTGAGGCAGTGTAGTGAAGGATGATTTCCACCACTACCCCAGGGGTTGGGGAATAGGGGGATGATGTTTATATATTGATTTTTTGTTGTACCTGTGAAGAAAATATTACTCTGAAAAAGCTGACCTGACTGTCATAATGGAATTGGAATGCTTGGAGCCATGAATTTGAAGAATAGAATATGCCGGGGTTTGAACCAATTCAGAGATGAGAGACCCATCCTTCCAAGATCTTTTGAGTACCAAAGAATCCTGAGAGAGGAGTGAAATGTAACACACCTAGCCTCCAGACAGTGGGGGCCAGAGAATCACTTGTCACCCTGATGCAACACTTCAGTATTTGCAGATATGTCATTTAGAAAGGTGAAGAGAGCAGACTGAGAAATAATGAATAGAAGTTACTCAGAGATGTATTTTATAAACCCTAACACACTGAAATACTAACTAACCATTGGAGCTATCCAAAAATGGAATGGGCTAATCAGGAGGTATAAAAGCTAGACAACCACTTTTTAGGTTTGTAAAATATTTCATAAATATTGACTCTCATAACAACTCTGGGAGGTTAGTATTATTATTTTTCCCATTTTACAGATAAGAATATTGAAGCACACTTAGGTTAAATGACTTGTCCAGGGTTACAGAATTAACAAGTCTGAGGTAGGATTTGAACTCAGATTATGATGACAAGTCCTATATTCTGTCTACAGCACTACCTCACCTTTGCCTTTGTTTCCAAGATAAAATAGACCCTGGGTGACCACACCCCAGTAAACCATTTTGGCACATGGGTCAAACCAGTTTGAGAGTAATTGAGGGGACTCAAACCTATCAATGATTTGAGGGGGAAGGTGTCTATCCCAAGCAGGTGAAGACTTTTCCCAGTAGAATGGGGAGATGAGAACAATTTGTTTCCATGGCCATGAAGGCAGCTGAAGCAGGCACTATGGGGCACTTAGAGCTTGGTCAGCCATGGAAGAAGCTAAGGTCATCCATTGTGTTTCAGGCCATTGACAGTCATCTTGATTTTTGTCCTACCACTGGATTTGGATGACTTTGGAAGAGAGAGTGAAGCTGATAACTTTGTGCAACTCTGTCTTACTTAAGTCCAATTTATGTAAGAGTCAAGGTATCACCTATCACATCATGATGTCATTGGTTCTCCTCAAAAACAAAGGATAGGCAACAGTAGTTACGTATAAAGTAGAAAGTATTTCTGGTCAGGCACAAGTTGAAGAAGATGCACTTTGTAGTCCCTTCCTGCATTGACATTTCATGATTGCATATCACTCCCAGATGAGCCTCTCTGAATTTGGCCAGAGTGGTCCATAAGGAGCAATCTCAGACCTTGCCCAAAACTGTAGTCAAAGTCTTTTCAGTTTAATTGGACCTGCCAAGACTTTAGTTCCATTGATTGTTCTTTGAGAAACTCAAGACCATTTCTACTTACAAAATATAGCAAAGGGAATGGACTAGCAGCATCAGATCCTTTAGCCATGTGCAGATGGTTTTTTTTTTGATGGGAGTTAAATGGCTTGCCCAGTTGTCACACAACTAGTACTTGTCATATGTTTGAACCCAGGTCCTCCTGACTCCACAACCAGGATTCTATCCACTGTGTTACCCAAGCTGTCCCCTATAGATAGTTTTGCAATACACATAAACTAAAAAGGTGGAATTTAAGGGCAGGTCAGTCACAAATAGAATGGAACCATAGGGATCTGGCTGGACATGGGCTAACACCCCTGAGCACCATGAATTTCAGGTTATGCCAAGAAGATTAGATTTCATATTTATGAGAACCTCAAAAGGAAAAGATACCTTTAAAAAATTCTGAGTTAACATTCCAGAACTGTGGAACCAAGTCACTTCCATTCCAACTAGACCACTCCCTTCTCTCCTAAAGTTTTCTCCATGAACATCTTAATCCTTTCTCAGTGTAGTTCATTACTAGCCTGCCAATCACTTCTATTGGGCAGACAAAGAGAAGACTACTTTTAGGGAGATCAATAATAAAAACATTTCAAGGATGGGAAGGCAATGACATAACCTAGAATTTGGTTATAAATTAAATGTGGCCATAACCTTTGTTCTATTTACCTAAGAAAAACCTTTTTTATTCTTTCATCCTGATTTATCAACCGCCTTTCCAAGAGGGTTTTCCGAAGTTTGGAATGGGCTTTAGGGAGGAAATATTATTTCTTAATATGTCTAGGGAATCTTAAAAAGGAGGTTTTTATATGTGCTTTTTTTGGTGAGGCAATTGCTTTCCATGACATTCAGCAACATTGCATGTAGCTAGTGTTTAAGAAATATTTGTGGAATTTAATTGGCATCTAAGCCATCTCAGGACTTTTCTTTCTGGGACTCTGGGAACTGATTAACTCAAGGGTAAGAAGATTTGGTAGGAATAATATCAAGGAGAACTGGAGAAAGAAAGATTCCTCATTCAATCAAGGTATTGCTAAAAGGAAGCTCCCAGAATTTTGAAAATAGTCAGAAGTGAGGATCCCTTGATTCAAAGAGAGAAGTGGGGAAAAATGATGGACTTGGTATCCTGAAGGGATTCTTCCCCTTGAGTCTCTCAAAGTGCAATAAAAATTTCACTAGTGTAAAGCAGTGCCAAGAAATATATGCTCAGGAGGTGGCATAACTCACTTGGGAACATTTACAGTTGGGTCCAAGGGGAGACAAAGAGGAAATGGATTCCAAATGATGTCCATGTTGGTGATAACTGTGATAATGAACATGATGATGACCAAACACCACAGTGATATGGTGATGAAATGGGAGATGATGTTGCTTTTTTGCTAGATAAAGTTGGGACTTGGAGGGTTGCTGACAGAGATATCCAATCAAAGCAAGAATGTGGGTCAGGTGGGTGGAGAACAATGACCTCACCTCTTTCCTTTTCCTTTTCTTCTGGCTCAAATTCACTCTGCCAATTTATAAGAAATATTGAGAATTCCTAATTCTAAATTGGATTGTTACCTAGACCAAAGGACAGTGATATCAATTGTTAAAAGAAAAATATTTATCTCTAAAGAAAAATCTTTATCTTAGCTTTGGAGTACTCTACCTGGTTTTGTTACCTGAAATACAATGGTTCAGAGCCTCTGGTTATAACTGAAGAACTATTAGCCTGCCCTTATCAAGGAGAAGCTTGTGAGTCACTACACCTTAGTAGATTAGAGCTAATATAGAAATCAGGTGGCCCTAATGAGTTGAAGACCAGAGACACTGGTAGGGATTTATGTCTAGCCATGGTCAAAAGACCTGCGGAATGAGAGAGTTTTGATATCCACTGAGAGAGTAGCAGATATAGATCCTAGTAAGAAGTTACAGAAACATGTTTTAATTCCCTGGTGTAGGCTCCACAGATAATGGTGTCCTATAGAGAGACAGCCCAGAGAGAAAAAGATCATGACAAAATCAGAAGACAACAGTGTCTCTGAGGAAACAGATGTGTGGGCTTCTCCTCTAAGCAATGGGGTTTCTAGAGATTATATGTATGTATGTGTACGTATGTATATATAAATATATATATACATGTAAGAAAAAATATGTGTATATATAAAGTTTATATAATATACACACATATGTACATATATACATGTACATGTAAACTTTCATCTTTATGTAATTGACTCCTTTTTTATCCATATGCATATCTACTTCTCCCAATAATGGTATGTACATTTGTGGAAGTGTTTTACAGGGCGGCTTTTTGGGAGGGAGGGATGTGGGGGTGGACATGAGTTGTATCTTCCATTGAGGCATGTAACATTGGATGAGTATTGACCCTGGAGTCAGAGTTCCTGGGTTTGATTTCTGCCTCTAATACTCAGTATGTGTGTGACCTTGAGCAAGTAACCCAATCTCCCTGTAATTCCATTTCCTCATCTGTAAAATGAGAGATTCGGTCTAGATGTCCTCCAAGGTCCCTTCTGGCACTAGAGTTATGGTCCCATGACCCTATGCTACTTTTCTTACTAGAGCATTGGGCAAGACAGAGAGAGAACAGTCAGAAAAGGTTAAATGTGTGTCCTGAGGAGTTTTGGCCCTTTTGACTTTACTTAAACTCAGGTCTTTACCTCTGTGTTTGGGGAGACGTAATAATAAATAATGATAGCTAATAGTTACTATTTACTTAACACTTACCAAAGGTGCACAAACTTTGTGTGTCAGAGGTAAGACTTGAACCCAAAACTTCCTGACTTGGAAGCCATCCACTTCACCACATTGCCTCTCAATGATGACAAGGATGTTGAAGCCATTTTCCATTCTCTGAGCCTCAGTTTCCTCATCTGTAAAATGAGATGGTTGGATTAGGTGAGGTCTAAGGTCACATCTGGCTTTACATCTGTGCCTGTAGCACTGTACTTGGCGTATAATAAGACATTCATTCTTTCTTCCTGATCTTCCAAGGAGCACAGGGCTAGGCATAGTGTCAATGCTGCGTCAGCCCTCATTCATTAAGTGACTGATGGATCATTCACTGGTGGCAACACTGGTCCTACCTCAGATCTGGGTATGGCTTTAGTCCTTTTGGACTTAACCTCTATTTGCCTCAGTTTCCCTAACTGTAAAATGGGTGTATACCTCTCAGGTATATTTGTAAAAGAACAAAAACAAAACACTTAGCACACTATCTGACACACAGTAGGTACTTATTTCCTCCCCCTACTTAGGGAGCATTCCTAGGCAAAATTCTGTGCCTTGTGACCTCCTCCTGGGACCTGCCTGACCTCTCCCGTGAAGTTACTTGAATTCTGAAACTGCTAAATCTTAAAATACCAATTACAAGTAACGTGTTTGGCACAAGGACTGTATCATCCCTCAATTGGAGTGGCTGAAATAGACACCTATGGGACCCAAGAAAGCTCTGTGGTGTTAACACACCAGCCTGCTTTCCATCTGACGTCCGGCGGGCAGGATGTCAGCGGCTGTCTAGTGTCACACGGTAATACTGACATTAAAAACGCCTGCAGACAAGACACATCATCTCTAGTAATTGGCAGATTCCTACATAAGTGGGAATTTTTTTACAGAGAAAATGATGCCCTTTAAAGACCCCAATCACTGAAAAATTCAACTCCACTAATGGGAGATGACCATTTCTGGTGTATCCCTGCCTCCCTGTGAAATAAGAGCCTATCTCCAGGTAAGCTCCAGTCACAGGGACCTGCTGTCTTCCTCAGAGATGCAGCCCTGATAAACATCAATAACAGATTCACTTTTAGACTGAGGGGAAAATGGTTCTTCTTCATTCAGTTCCATTTTATCCAAGAAATATCTGTTAAGCAACACCACTGTGGTCAAGATCTTGTGCTTTTAAAATTTTAATTACAAGGTTTCCATCTCTGGAACATGATTCTAGAATGTCAGATTGTGTGATCTTGCGCAAGTCACCTAATCTCCCCGTAATTCCATTTCCTCATCTGTAAAATGAGGGGTTTGGTCTAGATGTCCTTCAAGGTCCCTTCTAGCACTAGAGTTATGGTCCCATGACCCTATGCTACTTTTCTTACTACAGCAAATGTCAGAGCAGGAAACATAGCCCTGTCATTTGATAAAGAAAATGAAGCTTATATGACATCATACAGCAAGGACTAGAACCCAGGTCTCCAGACTCCATTGTACTATACTGCCTCCATTTATGGGTCTCATGGTCTCTCTGTAAGTCTGAGAATGAATGAATGAATGAATGAGTGAGTGAGTGAAAAGATACTTTTTGTGCTAATATTATACTAAGCATTGGGATAAGTCCTGGGAAAACCAATAAAAAAGCAAGAAAATCCTTCCCTCATTTCCTTCTCATAGGAGAGGACAGGGCATATCAGGCAGAGGGGAATATTTTGGACAAGGAAGTTAGAGGAAATGGTGATTGGAACCACAGGACAACTGACTGATATTCCTTTCCAAGAATGGTTATGTTGATTTGAATTCTATTCTCAAAGCTAGAGTTGGAAAGCAAAGGGATGGAGAGAGAAGGAAGAAGAACTCAAATAGGGCATCATGGCATGGAACTGATCAGGGAATGGTGCGGTGGGTCTGAACAAGATACTGTGAATGTGGGAAAAGTAAAGAATTATGGGAGCGTGCATTTAGGGAATATTAGGGTTTCTACTATCTAAAAGCTAGATGGTGTAGTGCTGGATCTGAACACTTGAGTTACAATCTGACCTTAGACATTTCTCCCTAGCTGTATGAACCTGGGCAAGTCACTAAAATTCAGTCTGCATCACTTCCTCAATTGTAAGTTATGAGTAATAATAGTGCCCACTTCGCAGGGTTGTAGTGAGGATAGAACGAGATAATATTTGTAAAGATCTTCTCACAGTACCTGATACATAGTAGGAATTTGATGAATACTTATTCCCTCTCTCTTCCTCCTCTCTCCCTAAAAGACTTGTGGTGGGAAAAGCCTTAAAATAAAAGCACGCAGCAGAGATGACTCCTCCTTTGATGAAACTGGGAGCAGAAAGGAACTCCACAGTCAACTATCTGTGCCATATATATGCCTATAATGTGCCCAGTACAGCCACACTTGGCAGTGACCAGCAGCAGTGATGGGACCGGCAGAACAGTAATCAATAACTGCCACATGAGAACAGAAGAACATAGAGCCCAGTAGATACTACATGCTTAGCTCAACTTTAGGAGGGAAATATTTTATTGCTACTCTTTTGATAATATTATTGAATTAAATGACTTTGCTTTTAGTTAACTGTATCCTTTGACTGACTAGTAAAGGTAAATACACTGGTGGGGGCTCATGAGCTATGAGTTAGTGTAGATGTAGACACACATGGTACTTTGAACCTGGGAGAGTCTTGTCTGGGGGATTCACCATGTGAATGAGGAGTGTCTCCAAGAGCTATATATCACGTTACTTCTCAAAAGGGAAACAGAAACAAGACAACAAGTCTTGGAAATTATCCCTCCTGATTCTAATACACCTTTGTCAAGAGCAATGAATCTATAAATGAGCCCACTAACCACTCCTTTCTCTACAAGAAGACTGAATGTGACTGTAAAGAAGCATGGGGGGGAGGGTTTAAAATTCCAAGGACTGTTCTTAGGTGAAGGTTTTCTTGGAACTTTTCTTTCCTTTGTGGAAAAAGGAAGGACCTCATGCCCATTAATAAAATTTGAATCAGATTTACTGGCCCTAAAGTTGTAAGAAGAAAAGGCAGATTTGTGGGAAAGTTTCCATATAGGCCAAAATATTCAAAAGAGTATTTTTGTACCAAAAAAAATGGAGTGGAAGGGAATAGCTTCTACTAGTTGAGGAACATTGAACAAATCATGATATGACTGTGAGCACAGGGTCTAGGGACTATATCTGTGATTTCACTGATATAGGGAACTCCCAGGTGAGAAAAGTCCCTCAACCAGTACAAGTTGGCACCTTCTCCACAATTTAGTCTTAGAGAGCTGCCTAGGGTACTGAGAGCTTATTTTGAGATTCTCAGATTCATATAACCAATCTTAAAGGCAGAACAACTCTTGTAGTCTTGACTTCAAAGTCAATTATTCGCCTTTCCATGCTTCCTTTTGTATGAAAATAATGAGATATTATTGTATCATAGGAAATTATGAGTATGAGGAAAGAAGAGGTGGTCCAATAGTGGCATACTAGACCTAGAATAAGAAAAACTTGCGTTCAAATCCAGCCTCAGACATTTACCAGGTAAATTTACCATGGTAAATGCAAGGCATTTAACCTCTGTCTGTCTCAGTTTCCTCATCTGAAAAATGGATATAATAACAGCGCCTACTTCCCAAGGTAGTTGTAAGGGCCAAATAAGATAGTATTATTAAGAAAAATTGGGCCAAGAAAGTAGAAACAAGAGAATAATATGTCATGACCACAGTAACTGAGAGGAAAACAGCACTAAAAGACATAAGGACTCAGATTACTGTCATGACCAATCTTGATTCCAGTTATTTCTCAGTCATATCTGATTCATCATGACTTCATTTGGAGTTTTCCTGACAGAGATACTGGAGTCATTT
Organism: Potorous gilbertii; assembly: GCA_028658325.1. Classification (NCBI taxonomy): domain Eukaryota; kingdom Metazoa; phylum Chordata; class Mammalia; order Diprotodontia; family Potoroidae; genus Potorous; species Potorous gilbertii. The sequence goes on from CM053773.1 coordinate 211,374,125, forward strand.
GACACTTCTTTCCCCTGCTCATTTTACAGATGAGGAAACTGAGGCAATCAGGATTAAGTGACTTGCCCAGGGTCACACAGCTGTTTGAGGCCAGCTTTGAACTCAGGAAGATGAATCTTCTGGCACTCTATGCACTACAGCACCACTTAGCTCCCCCTCAAGGACTGATGGTAGCTAATAGTAACTAGCATTTATATAATACTTTAAAATTTCACATGATATTTGTAAAGTACTTAGAATGGTGCCTGGCATAAAAAAAGCATTTTATAAATATTTATTTATTTCCTTTATTTTGTTCTCATGACAATGCTTGGAGAGAAGTGCTAGTATCCCCATTTTACGGATGAAGAAACAGAGCCAGACAAAGGGTAAGTGACCTTCCCAGGATCAAACATCTAGTAAGTGTCTGAGGCTGGATTTGAATTCAGTTCTTTCTGATTCCAGGTTCAATACTCTGTCCACTGCACCACCTAACTACCTTAACAGCAGCTGCCTGTAGGATTTTGAAATAACTTTCTCTGGCTGACTAGGCAGTGAATGGCATACTCAGAGTGTTGCATATGACCTCAGAAGGGGTTGTTCAGTTGATTTGTTCACTGCTTGTTTCTCTTTGTTTCAAGAAAGGGTTTTGACTCCAAGTCCAAAATGGTTGTTTACTTGTTGGCCCCTGTATATTAGAGTTTATATGTCCTTGCTTGGTCTTAGATTTACCACAGGACCTGGGGTAGAAATACCAAGAAACTTTTTCTTAGTTCTTGCCCTCAAGGAATATAGAAGCATAAATTTAAACTATTTTAATCTGATCCTTCCATTTGACTTCTAAGGAAACTGAGGCCAAGAGATGGAGAAATTAATTTCCCAAGGTCACATGAAAATAGCAACTGGTGTTAGGAAATATTCCCTTGACTCTGAATCCATCACTATTTCTGACACCGTGTCAGGAGTGAGGAATCCCGTGCCTCATTCCACTGTCCAAGATGCAGGAGCATCATAGACCTAGAGCTGAAAAGGACCTAGTCCAACCTTCTCATTTTACAGAAGAGGAACCTGAAGCCTACCCAGGGAGATAGAATAACTTGCCAAAGGATCATACACAATCATAGACCTCATCTTTTTGTCTCATTTTATAGTTAAGGAAAGTGAGTCCCAGGAGGTAGAATGACTCCCTTGCCCAAGGATCCTAGATCAGAAAAGGACTTCAGAGGCCAACTAGTCTAACCCTTTCATTTTATAGATCAATCAATCCAAAAGCACTTATTAAGCACCAACTGTGTACTAGGAACTGTAATAGCATTGAGGATACGGGATCGGCCTCCATAAGATATATGGACATATGAAGTTTCCTAGTCATGGTCACACAGGCCATCATCCCTTGGGAGATAAAGTGGCAGAGAAAAATGGATGCTGAATTTAGAGTCTATGGAGCTGAATATGAATTCCAGCTCTGTTACTACTGCCTATCAAACCCTAGAAAAGCAATATCACCTCTATGGATCTCAGTTTCTTCTTTTTAAAAGGAAAGGGAAGCTAGGCAGCAAAATAGATAGAGTACTAACCCTGGAGTCAGAAGGACCTAAGTTCAAATGTGACCTCAGATATTTATTAGCTCTGTTACCCCGGGCAAGTCACTTAACCCCATTGCCTCCCCGAACAAATAAATAAAAGGAAAGGGTTGGACTATATGACCTCCAAAGTCTTTTCCAGTTTAAACTTGGATTACTGAATATTCAGATATCACCTGCACAGAACCTTATGAAAACCATACATTTTCCCCCCAAAAAATAAGCAAAGGAATAAAAGATATTTTTCTCCACTGAGAATCTCAGGACCACCGCATCTGACTCCCAGTTGAGTAGGTCAGGGCAAAACTTCTATACCTTCTTTTGCTGCAAAAGTCTGAGCCATCAAAACATCCATGAAACATTTGGGGAGATTCACATGTTCCCCTCTCCTCCCACAAATGACTGTAGCACCTGCCATGGGGGAGGAGAATGATGGAAGTAGGGACTTGAATAGCTCTAAGCCTGCCCATGTCTGGGCTCCTTCATATGCCCCCCCTCATCTGACTACCACTTTCATTGCCCCAGCCATGGCCCTCTCATCCCCTCCATGCCTGGGTTTTATTCTTAACAATTCCAGGCGCTTCAGTCCTTCCCTTTCCCCTTTATGGCCAGTTGCTGTTCAGTTTCCCAGATTTTACTTCCAATCTCCTATCTCCCCTGCCTTCAGGGTACCTCTTGGCTGACCCACTGCTCCAGTCTGCTTCCCAGGCCATGAAGGCCTACATGGGCTTCAGAAAGCACTTGAATTTACCAAGCCTTTATACTGATCCCTTCCTAGGACCGCATGCTGACACCCACACTATACCCCCACCATTCTCCCATTGAGTGGGAGCAGGACGGTACAGAGTCTTCCGCAGGAAACGCATGCAATTATAAAAACAACCCCCCCCCAAAAAAACCATCCAGTGGCTCCTGGAGATTTACTGGCATTTGAATTAAGCGAATTGAGTTTATGAGATAATTTATTCATGTGCTTTATAGTTTCAGAATATGTAAACGTCAATCAGTTCATTGATGTGTGGTCTAGCAGAAAAAGCACTGGTTTTGTAGTCAGAGGACTCAGATTCAATTCACAGCTCTCCTATTTATAAGTTGTGTGATCTTGGGTCAGTGTATTCACTCCTATGGGCCTCAGTTCCCCCATCTGTAAAATGAGAAGGTTGAACTCCATGGCCTCTGAAGTCCTATAGATCTAGATTACACCCTCCCTGGCAGTCCTATCTCAAATGGTTCTTCTGTCTACTCTTAGCTTCAGCCAGACTGGAAAGGCAACTTCAAGTCCTCTGCTTAGGAGTATGCTGATAAATGTTTAACAACTGGCTTTCCAGGAGAAAAAAAATGTGCAAGACACACTTTGAAGTCTAATCTGCATTATTAACATTTTCTCCATCGCTTTCTTAAGTCTAGAAATCAATAAAAAATAAACAAATTAACGCTAATCTGTAGCATTTGCTGATTTCTAAGATGTAGACACTCACACTGGATGAGTCTCTTCTGATCTAGTTCAAGCTGACTCCAACAATTCCCCCCAAACCCCTCATCCCACCCCATCCTACACCTAGACCAATTATGTTCCTCCCTCTCCCATAGGAGGGCATCCTCACAAACCATCCTATGATCTTTGATTGCTTTCTCTGTCTCTGTCTCTATCTGTCTCTGTCTCTCTCTCTTTCTCTCTCTCTCTCTCTCTCTCTCTCTCTCTCTCTCTCTCTCTCTCTCTCTCTCTCTCCCCCTTCCTCCTCCCCCCCCCGCTTGTATTTTGTCCTTTTTGAAATCCTTTTTCTTGGGGGCATATGAAAAAAAAAGAAATTGAACACTTTATAATTATGGTTACCAAGCTTGCTCCCAGAAAAGATTGGTCAATCAATAAATCAACAAATATTTATTAAACTTTCACTATATGCCAGGCACTGTGCTAAGTGCTTAGAATGCAAAAAAAAAGATTTTAAAAAGTCCTTGCTCTCAAAAAGTTCAGTCTGAGCCCTGAAAGACAGGGATCAAGAAGTGGAGGGGAGGAAATAGAGCATTACAGATAAGGGGAACAGTCAGTGCAAAGATGTGGTGGTGATGGGAGATGAGAAAATTCTTTTTTGGGGGGCTTTTATGATATATTGTACCTACTTTTCCCTTTTCCTGTAGTTCTTTTCTTTGTATTTAAATTTAATTATTTAAGTTTTCAGCAATTATTTCCACAAAATTTTGAGTTTCAAATTTTCTCCCCATTTCTTCCCTCCCCCCACCCCAAAACGTTGAGCATTCTAATTACCCCTATCACCAATCTGCCTTCCTTTCTAACATCCCTCCCTTCCCTTCTCCCCATTTTCTCTTTCGTCCTGCAGGGCAGGATCACTTTCTTTACCCCATTACCTCTATTTCTTATTTCCTAGTTGTATGCAGAACAATACTCAACAGTTGTTCCTAAAACTTTGAGTTCCAACTTCTCTTCCTCCCTCCCTCCCCATCCATCCCCACTGGAAAGGCAAGAAATTCAATATAGGCCATATCTGTGTAGTTTTGCAAGTGACTTCCATAATAGTCGTGTTGTGTAAGATTAACTCTATTTCCCTCCATCCTATCCTGCCCCCCCCATTGTTGCTATTCTCTCTTTTGATCCTATCCCTCCCCAAGAATGTTGATTTCAAATAACTCCCTCCTCCCATTGCCCTCTCTTCCATCATCCCCCCACCTGCTTATCTCCTTCTCTTCTACTTTCCTGTATTGTAAGATAGGTTTTCATACCAAAATGAGTGTGTATTTTATTCCTTCCTTTAGTCGAATGTGATGAGAGTAAGCTTCATGTTTTTTCTCTCACCTCCCTCCTTTTTCCTGCACTGAAATGTCTTTTATTTGCCTCTTTTATGAAAGATAATTTGCCCCATTCTGTTTCTCCCTTTCTTCTCCCAATATATTTCTCTCACCCCTTAATTTCACTTTTTAAGATATGATCCCATCCTATTCAATTCACTCTGTGCTCTCTGTCTCTGTGTGTGTGTATAATCCCTCCAACTACCCACATACTGAGAAAAGTTTCAAGAGTTACAAATACTGTCTTTCCATGTAGGAATGTAAACAGTTCAACTGTAGTAAGTCCCTTATGATTTCTCTTTGCTGTTTATCTTTTCATGTTTCTCTTGATTCTTGTGTTTGACAGTCAAATTTTCTTTTCAGCTCTGGTTTTTTCATCAAGAATGCTTGAAAGTCCTCTATTTCATTGAAAGACCACTTTTTCCCCTGAAGTAATACACTCAGTTTTGCTAGGTAGGTGATTCTTGGCTTTAGTCCTAGTTCCTTTGACTTCTGGAATATCATATTCCACATCATTTGATCCTTTAATGTAGAAGCTGCTAGAGCTTGTGTTTTCCTGATTGTATTTCCACAATACTTGAATTGTTTCTTTCTAGCTGCTTGCAATATTTTCTCCTTGACCTGGGAACTCTGGAATTTGGCCACAATGTTCCTAGGAGTTTCTTATTTTGGATCTCTTTCAGGCAGTAATTGGTCAATTCTTTCAATATCTATTTTGCCCCCTGGTTCTAGAATATCAGGGCAATTTTCCTTGATAGTTTCATGAAAGATGATGTCTAGGCTTTATTTTTGATCATGGCTTTCAGTTAGTCCCATAATTTTTAAATTTTCTCTCCTGGATCTATTTTCCAGGTGAGTTATTTTTCCAATGAGATATTTTACGTTATCTTCCATTTTTTCATTCTTTTAGTTTTGTTTTGTGATTTCTTGGTTTCTCATAAAGTCATTAGCCTCCATCTGTTCCATTCTAATTTTGAGAGAACTATTTTCTTCAGTGAGCTTTTGAACCTCTTTTTCCACTTGGCTAATTCTGCTTTTGAAAGCATTCTTCTCCTCATTGGCTTTTTGAATCTCTTTTGCCAATTGAGTTAGCCTATTTTTCAAGGTGTTATTTTCTTCAGCATTTTTTTGGGTCTCCTTTATCAAGGTGTTGACCCATTTTTCATCCTTTTCTTGCATCTCTCTCATTTCTCTTCCCATTTTTTCCTCCACCTCTCTCACTTGATTTTCAAAATCCTTTTTGAGCTCTTCCATGGCCTGAGACCATTGATTATTTATTTTGGGTGTTTGGGATAAAGAAGCCTTGACTTTTATGTCTTTCCCTCATGGTAAGCATTGTTCTTCCTCATTCAAAAGAATGGGAGAAGATGTCTGTTCACTAAGAAAGTAACCTTCTATAGTCTTATAATTTTCCCTTTTGGGGGCATTTTCCCAGCCAGTTATTTGACTTTTGGATCCTTTGCAAAGAGTAGGGTATACTCTGGGGATCTGTAAGATCTTAGTTCCTCCAAGGTGGAACAATCAAGGTGGTCGGGGAGCAGAGGGAGATTTTTGTGCCCAGAATCTTAGCAAAGTTTCCTCTCCTCCTGGAGAGTACAGCCACCTGTCGTTCAGTTCTGCCAAGCCAGCACTGGGGGCTGAGATTCAGATAAGCTGCATGGGCAGGGCTGCCATTCAGTGTGAGATAAAGATCAGCTCCTTCGGGGCTTCTACACAGGGCTGAGGTAAGAGTGGACTGCTCAGTGCCCCCAGGGGTTTTACAATCCAACAATGGATGTGGGCTGCTGTAGGGGCTGCTGTGAGAACTGCTGCCACCTGCCCAATGTGGCCTCTGTGGCCACCGCCTAAGGCCTGAGCTATGGGAAGGCCCTTCTCCCTTCTTGGTCAGCTGAAAAAATCCTGTCACTGACCTTTGGCATCTGTGGGTTGAGGGATCTACCAACCGCTGCTACTGCAACTGGAGATTCCACCTCCAAGGGCTGTTCCTGAGCCACACAGTGTGTGGCTAAGGCTGGGCTGGTCTCTGCTCTACCTCTGGTGCAACCAATGTTTCCTGTGGGCCTTTCAGGTCACCCTGGGTTGGAAATCTCCTCCTCCTGGAAATCTGTTGTTCTCCACTTCTGCTGCTCCAAAATTTGTTGAGAGCCCCTCTCTACAGGTATTTTATGGGTTGTGTGGGGAGAGCCAGCATATATGTATCTTTCTACTCTGCCATCTTGGCTCCACCTCCTATAGTTCCTTTACCAGACCTACTCCAGAACTGCTCAGACCAAGGTCAAGGCCAAGAGTCAGTGAGGTCAGACATCTTAAGGGAGTCAACTACCCCTCTGCCTTGGAAGAAGACCTTACAGAGAGGAAAAAGTTCTGGCAGGGAAATGAAGGGTCAGGTCCTGGGAATAACTGTGAGATTCCCCATTACTCTAATGTGTTCCAAGGGAGGTAAGGGAGATTTACCAAGATATTTTTTATGTCTCTAGGGCTCAGAGGCAAGAGCACTATGGGTATGGAACATTGCATATACTGAATATTGGCTAGTTTTGTTATAAGAGCTAACTGGACAGTTAGGAGAAGGAGGAAGGACACATTTACTGATTCATTCAACAAGCATGTATTAAGCATCTACTGTATGCCAGATGTTATACTAGATACTAGGGATAAGAATACAAAAGTGAAACAATTCCTCCCTTAGGATGGTGGGGTGAAGGGACCAGATAACACAAATATATGTAGGTATATACTGAATGCAAATAAAGCAAATACAATGTAATCTAAGGATGATAAAATAACAAAAGATATCAATACATATTTTAAATAATTTTCAAATATTCTTCCTTCAAAGCCTATCAGAGGTGGGGAAACCTGTGGCCTCAAGGCCACATGTGGCCCATGAGCTCCTCGGGTGTGTGCAGACTTTTGACTGAGTCCAAGTTTTACAGAATATATCTTTTTATGAAGGGGATTTGTTCTGTGAAGCTTGAATTCAGTTAAGGGGACCCACTTGAGGACCTAGAGGGTCACATGTGACCTCAAGGCTGCAGTTCCCCCCCCATGAAGGTTTTATTTTAAATTTCTCCAGTTTAAAGTAAATTCTCTCTCCTCAAATTTCTTATTATTCACTCTCTTTGTCTAGATCTCTTTCTGTCTATCTCTTTTTCTGCCTCTGTTTATCTCTTCTCTTTTTGTCACTGTCTTTGTTTATGTCTGTCATTGTCTCTAAATGCCTGCCTTTATTTCTGTGTCCCCCTTTCCTCCCTTCCTTTCTATTTCTTTCTCTCCATTTTCCCACATTCAAATCCAGTCTCAGACACACTTACTAAAGGGATAACCCTGGGTAAGTCACTTAACTTCTATTTACCTCAGTTTCCTCAACTGTAAAATGGGGTTAATAATAGCATCTACCTCCCAGGGTTGTTGTGAGGATCAAATGAAATATTTGTAAAAAGCACTTAGCATGATCCCTGGCACTTAGAGTAAGCACTAGATAAATGTTTATCCCTCTCCTCCCTCTCTTCTCTTTCCTCTTTGTCTCCTTACACTCTGCTTTCATTATATTTGTCTATTATATATATTGTATCCTCTTTCTCCCATACCTTAAGTACCACAAGGATAGAAATCATATCTTCCTTATTGTTGTATCCCTCCAGTGTTAAACACAGTGGTTTTCACATAGTAGGTATTTGTTAAAGTGAAGTTATGGTTTGGAAAACCATTTAACTTTCTGCCTAATTGAGGAACATAAGAATCACAGACTTCAGTTCGAATGGGGCTTTAGAGAGCATCTGGTCCTGGTCTGTCATTTTACAGAAGAAGCTGAAAGCCACAAAAATTAAAGGACTTACCCAAGGTCACCTGTATAGGTTGTATTGTGTTTGTCCTTAGTTGCTGAAAAAGAACATGCCATCAGAGAAATGATGACATGACTTGCACTTGACTTTGTTTTGAGTGAGGGAGGGCTGTGCAAGGTCACCAGCCTCACTTCTCCTCCAGAGCCATCTGAATCCAGTGACCAGATATTCATCAGGATGATGGGAGGTGGCCCAGGATACAATGGGAGACTTTGGATCCTTTAGGTCAAGGTCTATTCTGGTACTTACTTAGGGTGAGGTAACTCTCATTCAGTGAATAGAACTGTTTAAGAAATAGTCAGGGGATGGCCCCTTTAATAAGGCAAAAAAAAAATAACTACATCAGGCTGGGAGGGAAACAGCAGCAGTTACTATTGATAATCACTCTTAAGCCAGGAGGGTCCAGAAAATAGCCCTTAAGTGGAGCTTGGGCAGGGGCCTAGTGTTATCCAATCTATGGGCTTCAGAAACCCGTACAGGCAATGAGTGCTAATTGCAAAACTTGAACCCAGATCCTAGGACTCCAAAACTAGCTCTCTTTCTACTGTGTTATACTGATCCCTAATCTCAGTTCTGATGAAGTCTCTCTTGGTGTTATTGTTTTTCACAACTGAGGGTATATGAAATTTTTTTCCTGCATATGACCAAATCCAACATGTAATTCATTTCATTCCTGTAAAGAAAAATTAAACAACAAGCTTCTGTCCCTGTAGCCTTCTTGAAGACAAAGACCGAGGCATCCCAAAATAATCTGAAAATCCCTCTGGCTTGGTGCTCCAATGGAGTTATTAGCCAGCTAGATAATTAATGTAGCTACAGCTCTATGTTCCCTAGAGTATTTTATTTTTAAAGTTAAAAAATGTGACAGTCACCCCATAACATATGCTTCATGAGTAATCAGATTGAGCGAGGGATGGGAAAACATCAAGGGGGAAGTTGGTCGATTTGCTAAATATTAAACTCAACACATGGTGAGCTGCACGAAGGTCATTCTTTGTAATGAAGACCATATGCCTGGTGAGGAGGAAACATAGGGACTTCCTGGGAGAGGAGGTCACCAGGGCTCTGAGATATGATCCTTCCCTTCCCCTCTGTGCTCCCTGCTGCCATTCACGTTCAATCTTTTACTTGAGCATGCATATAATAGCCTAGAACTGATCTTCCTACCTCCAATCTATCTGCCTCCAATTCTTCTGCACTGAATATCCTAATAATCTCCTTAATACAGAGCTCTAATAATGTTATACCCTGGATCAATAACCTTTCATAGTTCCTTTTGAGGCAGGTAAGTGGGACAGTAGATAGAACAGTTCACTTAGAATGAAAGACTCATCTTCATGAGTTCAAATATGGCCTCAGACACTTCCTAGCTGTGTGACCCTGGGCAAGCCACTTAACCCTGTTTGCCACAGTCTCATCTGCAAAATGAGCTAGAGAAGGAAATGGTAAGCCAGTCCCATGTCTTTGCCAAGAAAACCCTAAATGGGGTCACAGGGTTGGACACAACTGAAACAACTCAACAAACTCTTTATTGCCTATAGAACCAAGTCCAAATTCCTCAGCCTAATATTCTCCCCTCTATCCTTACTGAGGTCTCACTATCTGTCATCAGAATTATGGCAATAGTCTACTTCCAGGCTTTCTCCTCTGTAATCTATTCTCTCCATTGCCAAATAGATATTCCTTAAACATAGTTTTGACCATGTCACATATACTTTGAAAGATCATAGAGATTCAGAGACTTCAGAAGCCATCTATACTAACCCCCTTTGTTGTTTAAAAAAAAAGAAAGTGAGACCCAGGGAGGTGAAAACCCAAAGGCCACAGTTTTTATGCTGAAGTTTCAAGTTTTGAGCCCACACCAATCAATCAATCAATAAGCATTTCATTAAGTGCCTTCTATGTACCAAGCACTATAAAGACTCTAGGGATACAAATACAAAGATGAAACAATCTTTAATAACAAGAAGTTTGCAGTCTATTGGGAGAGACAATGTGTGTATGTACATATAGAATAAATATTAAAAGTACAAGATAGTTAGAGAGGTTGGAATCTAGCAGTTGTGTGGGAGGAGATCAGGAAAGTCTTTATGATGAAGACATTACTTGAATTTCACCTTGAAGGAAGAAGATGAAGGAATTCTATTAGGTGGAGGTGAGAAAAGCATGGAAGATATCTAACTCGGAGATGGGAGATGGAGTATTATGTGAAGAAGGGAAAAGAAGGTAGGGTAGAGAATAATGAATAATGAGATTGGAAAGGTTGGGATCAGGTTGTAAAGAGCATTAGAAGCCAAGTGGAGTTGTCTGAGTCTATAGCCAGTGCTCTTAACACAGTAACAATGACTCCCTATTGATTGTAGGGTAAAATCTAAAAACTGCACTAACCTTAGTCTGGCATTTAAAGACTTCCACTATCTGGATTACACTTACATAGAGGTGACTAGGTGATGCCATGGTACACAGAGCATTGGACCTGAAGTCAGGCAGACCTAAGTTCAAATCCAATTGCAGACTGGCTACGTGACTCTGAACAAATCAACCTCTTTCTGTTTAAGTTACTCATGTTTGAAATGGAAACAATTATAGCATCTACCTCTTAGGGTTCTTATGAGGATCAAATGAACAATCCTTGTGAAGTACTTGGCAAACTTTAGAGAACTATATAAATAACTATTATGAAGATTACTTTTCCAACATTATTTCATATGATTCCCCTTTACGTACTATCCAAGTCAAAATGATCTGCCAGTTATTAACCATACACAAAGTTCCACTTCCCGACTCCACATCTTTTCATTGGTTTGTCCCTTGTGTTTGGAAGACATTACTTCCTGACCTGAGAAGGCATATTTTCTTTCAAACATAGCTCACGTGCCGCTTTCAATAGGAGATCTTTCCAGGTCTGTCTGGGTGTTAGCACCTGGGGAAATTGCTGTGGATAGACTAGTAACTTCCCCACCCCACTTCAGTGGAATGTAAGTGAGTGCAGGCATTATTTTGTTTTTGTCTTTCATCCTCATATAAAAACTATTCAAAAACAATGAAAACAGAATTAATCATAATAGCCAGTATTTCCATAGTGCCCTAAGATTTGCCAAAAACTTTCCATCTATTAGTTCATTAAATCTTCATAGTAGATGATATTATTCCTATTTTAAATTTTATTTTAAATCTTCATAGTAGATGACATTATTCCTATTTTACAGGTGGGCAAATCGAAGTTGAGAGACTTTGAGTGACTTGACCAGTGTCTGAAGCAATATTTGAAGCCAGGTCTTCCTCTTTCTAATCAATGTTTATTAAATGGACCTCCCTATCTGACCTCAAGCTACTTCCCCTGGCTCTCCTTCTGAAAAGAATGATGGAGATGCTGTAAAACACTAGCCATCACCCAATGCACAATTGTGCTTCAAGCTGGGTCTGGGCAGAAGTTCAACTGAGAAACAAGGGAGTGATTTCATACAGGGCAAAATTAGAGACTCTGACAAGCTCCCTGTTCTTGCTAAGGATGCAGCATAAAGCTAGACCACAACCCTGCTGGGGACCTGGCTGCCTGACTAGGATACATGACTGGAGGACACTAGCTTTGACCCAAAGGATTGTTCACTGTCATCCTACCTCTCCTAGGCAACGTGGTGTGAACCCTTCCGTAAGTGGGACCCAAGCTCGTCCCGGCTCTGTTCTAGTGAACAATCACTCAGTTATCAAATATTATTATGGCTGGTACTTTGCTAAGCAAGGAGGATATAAAAAGAAAAAGAGAAAATAGTCCCTTGCCTCAATGAGCTTACCATATGACCAGGGCAACAATGAATAATTTGGGGAAGGGAGAGCATTAACATTGAGGGAATCAAAAATAAAAAAAGCTTTGTTTATAAACTGCCTTTTGAACTGAATCATGAAGGAAACCAAGGATTTTCAGACACAGAGGTAGGGAGGGATCTCAGATGGAATCTCTGTCTCAAATGAGACAGAGAAAACACTTCTCTTGTGTTTAGCACTCTCGCTATTATTTTTACTAACTCAAGATGTTGTGGCATCTAAGATGAGCTGAGATTCACTAGCAGGTGATATCATACCATATGAGCCTCATATCATGCCATATATGGTCCACAAGAAGAATGAATTTTCAGCCTGCAAAAGCAAAGATTGGCCTTGGAGAGGGGAGGCACAGGAAGTGGGGGGGGGGGCACCATAGCTCTACTCAAGCATTTTAGCAGCTCTGTGGAAGTCAAATTAGACTGCTTCTGCCAGTCCCCACAGAGCAGAAGTAGAAGGGATGTATGGAAGTTAGAAGGAAGCGAATTTAGGTCTGAAGTAAAGAAAAACTTCCCAGCAGTTGTAACTGACTGAAAGTGGAGTGGGTTGCTTTGAAAGATAGTGGATTTATTACTTTATTAAATTATTATAAAGGGCATATGAAGAAAGATGCCATCTACACCCAGAGAAAGAACTGATAAATAGCAGTATATATAGAATAGTTTTACATATACACATATGTATACTTATTTATGTCTAATGGTAGCCATCTCTTGGGTGGGGTTGGCAGGAGGGGAGAAAAAAAGAAATTTCCATGGTAATTTTGTGATGTATTTAAAAGGATTAGCAAATTGGGCACAGTAGAGTTGCAGTTTCATATGCAATCATCTTTTTATTGTACTCTGTAATGGAAATGTTTGGTTTGTTTCATAAAGTAAAAATAAACTTTAATAATAAAAAAGGAAAGGTGGTGGTTTCCCTCATCCCTGGAAATCTTCAGACAAAGGCTGGATGACCATTTGTGGGATATGGTATAAAGGATATTCCTTTTTCAGGCAGACTATAGCAGATGGCCTCTGGGATCCATCCTCCACTCTGAGGTTCTGTGATTCTCATGATACAATATGAAGGGCCCTGATGAATAAGGCAGGAAGCAGAGGAGAGTTAGCTGGCCAAGTTAATAGTTTTTCCAGCTTATCCTGATCCTCTCCTTGCAGGTGTGAGAAGAATCTTCATCTTGTAGCGACAATCTGTCCTGAGGCTATAGCTGCCCAAAGGTCTGCAAGAGCTACCCCCAGCAGTTGTAGCCAAGGAGGTCTGAACCAGGGCAACCACCTAGGGAGCCCCCAGCAGCATCCTATCATAATCTAGGGTCTAGCTGATATTCTATTCCAGTTTTGTGTATGCTGACTCTGGTTTATGTTAATTCAAGTGGTCAGCTGTCGCTACCAAGGATTAGGAAGTATCCTGGCTTGATGTGGTTCATTTTATAATGGGAATCATTTATTATTGAACAAGTGTTCAACAAACACCATAAAATCCATTAATAATTTTTATACGCTTTATCCCAACTGAAAAATTATGTGTTCCACCTTTCTGGGCAGACATTTTACAAGAGGATGAAAGAACTGAGGGGAACTCTCTCTCTCTGTCTCTCTCTCTATATATATGTGTGTGTGTGTGTGTGTGTGTGTGTGTGTGTGTGTGTATACATATAAAATTTCTGGGTTAATACGATATATTGACTGGGAAACCTAATGGTCAAAACAAGTGGCACAGAGATGTTCTGATCGCGCTGATTAGATCCTCTGACAGTCCCTGGACTTTTCTGGGCCACATGCAAGCAAAAAAGTAACTCTTTGAGGACAGTCAGAAACTAATTATACAGGCTCAGCATAACTGCCAAACTGATCTTCTTAAAACATGATGCTGACCATGTCACTACACTACTTAAGAAGCTTCAGTGGTTTCCTATGAAATCTAGGATAAAATTCATACTCCTCTGTTTAGTATTTAAAGCCTTGTAGAATATGGCTTTAACCAGTCTTTTTAGCTTTCTTTCACATTCTTCCTCCTCAAATATCCCACATCCTGGCCACCGATCTAATTACTATTGCCTGTATGGAGCACCCATCTCCCAGCCCTGTGCCATTGCGTATACTATCTCCCTGTTTGCAATGCTCTCCCTTCTCACCTCTACCTCTATGAATTTCTAGATCCCTTCAAAATTCAGTTGCCAACTCCTACACAAGACCATTTTGGATTATCCTTAGTTGTTGATGTTTACCTCCCCTCCCTTCCAAAAATTCTATATTTTATACATATTTGTGTTTAATCATCAATGTACAGGTTTGTATCCTCCTCTCCTCATGCAGAATGTACTCTTCTTGGGGGAAAAGATTATTTTGTTTTCATCTTTACATAGTCAGTGCCTAGCATAGGGTTTTGAATATTGTAGACATGTAATAAATGCTAATGGAATGGAATGAAATCGAACAGAGTGAAATTGAATAAAATAGGATGATATGGAATGGGATGGAATGGAATAGGACAGGATGGGATGGAATTGCAAAGTAAAACTTGAGCTAAAGTTAGGCTAAAACACTTTTTAGGACACTTTCACACCTGTTGGAACTTGCCCTTTTGTTCTCCTTTTCATTTGACCTCTTTTCCATTGTCTGGTTGGTAAAATAGGGGGAAAGACACACTAGATTTAGTCAGATGACATGGATTCAAATGTTAGCTCTGCTACTTACTATCTCTATGAGCCCAGGGAAATCACCACCTCAGCAAGCCTCATTTTGCTCATTGGTAGAGTGAGGAGCTTAGACTGCATGAACTTTAAACTCCTTTTCAGTTCTAAATCCTCTGAGCCTGGAAGTCTTACTAACTGATCTGGCATGAGTTGGTTCCCTCCTGTGAACATTTGAAAGCTTTATCATACCATTATTGCTTAAAGAAAAATGAAGAACGCTAAAGAAGCAACACAGTTGTGTCAGTCACTTAATTTTTTTTAAGTATTGTGGGAAAAATCAAGCCTAAAACAAAATATGGTTTCATTTTCTTTGTGGTTATATCATTGGATGGATCAGTTCAGAAGGCTATTTGACATATTTGCTAGTCCTGGAAAGCTCCTTCCAAACTATGTTGAAGAGTTTGCCCCATGTTCTTCAAGGCATTCATGGGAGTGGCATTTTTGGTTCCCTGGCCAGCACCAGAGCATTATTTATTCCTGAAACTCTACTTGATCAAAATGGGATCCAATAAATGGCACTACATGGCTACTAAAAGAATGATTAAGGTCCCTGACCCAGGCACGAATAGGCTACAACTCCATCACAGCTGGTTTGCCTTCCTCCTGTTACCCAATTTGGGTGATTTGGAGGCTTCTTCAGAATGCACCTTAGCTGTGAAGTTCACAGAAATCACAAAATCTTAGAAATAGAAGAGACCTCAGTGGCCATCTAGTCTAATTCTTATTAAAAGAAAACGAAATGCCTACTAAAATGTGCCCTGGAAGTGGCCTCCTTTTGAGAATTTTCGATAGTGGAAACCTACTACTTTCCCGTACTTTGGATGACTTTATTGGTTAGAAAGTTGGATTTTCTTTTTCGGAAACTGATTTTAAATATACCTCTTTATTATTTACATCTATTGCTTCTCTATCCAAACAGAACAACTCTATTCCTTTTTCCTATGTGATAATACTTCAAATACTTGAAACTGTTATGATGTCCCAGAGTCTTTTTTTATCTGGGATAAACATCTCCAATTTTTTTCCAGCTAGTTTTTATGAGAAATGTACCCAATCCCCATATATTTGTATGTAAGTGCATTCAAATGTACTCACCACTTTCATTGCACTCTTCTGAACAGACTTATCAATGTCTTTCCTAAACTGTGGCACCAAGAACTGAACACAATGTTCCATAAGTGGTCTGAGTGTAGGACTATCACTAATTTATTCCTGCAAGCCATCTCCTCCTCACCAACCAAAAATCTTAGTTCCATATGTATGATTTTCTCCTCTCCCTACTCTCCCACTCCATGATGCCAATCTGGTACCATGAGCCACAATCAAATCAATTGCCTTATTTCTGCTTTGTCAATCTACTTGCCTGTGGCCCCACTCATCATCCCCATATTTTTCTGAAGTCCCTAGCCACTATTCTCACTTGTATGTTGTCTCTTTCATTAATAAGCTCCCTGAGGGAGTGAATCATATTTATTTTTTGTGACTTTGTCTACAGTGCTTAGCACAGTGTGTGGCACAAAGTAAGTACTTAACAAAGGCTTTTTCATTTATTTTGGAGAGTAGTCATGTCACTCTGCTTACTCATATTAGAATGCTATGCACTAAAATCCCCAATCTTTTTCAAAGTTCTGCCTAATTGTGTCTTCTCCATCTTGGTATTAGGGATATTGATTTTTGAACCCACGGATAAGACTTTACATTTATCCCTATTCTATTTCATCACATTAGATTAGCCCAGTAATCTAGTCTGTTAAGATAATTTTTGTATCCTTATTCTGTCATCCATTTGGGTTTTGTTTGCCCAATTTTTGCCCATTTCAGTGGGTAAGCTATCCTCACTTTTATGTCATTGATAAATTTGGTAAGCATCCCATCTTTAACTTTATTCAAATCATTTATTTTGTAAAAAGTTATATATCAAAGGGACAATCACAGGTCCCTGGGGAGATCCATGAGAGAACTTCTGCTGACTTGACATTAAACCATTAATGACTACTTTTTGAGTCCATTTATTCACCTAATCCATCTTAATTGATCTTTCTCCCTATTTATACAAAAATGGGATGAGATACTTTACCAAATGTTTAGTAAACTAACTCCACAGAATTCTCTGATCAAATAATTTAGTAAGATATTGGAGTAAAGGAAATAAAATCAGACTGGAATGACCATTCTGGAAATAATACTGGTTCTTAGTAATCATGGCTTCCTTTCCTAGATGTTCATTCATGACTTCTTTAATGATTTTATTAAAAAATTTCCCAGGAATCAAAGTAAAACTCACAGCACTATAGATTGCATGATGTTCTATTCCCCCAACTCCTTTTTAAAGACAATTGAGACATTTTCTCTCTGTCATTCTCATGGTACATTTCACATTTTCCATGATCTTTCTGATACCACTGGTAATGACCCATTAATCACTCCCACCAGTTCTTACAATAACCAAGGATGTAGTTCATCTGTACTAGGTGATTTGAATGAACTAAGAATAACTATGGACCTTTCTTATCTTGACTATCAATTCACCATTAGCCATTTTTGTTCTGTCATTTCCACTCAAAGGTCATTTTCCTTGGCAGAGAAAAGGGAATCAAAATGAAAAGTGAATAGCTCTACCTTTTCTCTGTTCTCAGCTATCATTGTCCTATCCACCTCAAGCCCTGGTACTCCCCTTCTTTGAACTTCTCCTTTTGCATCTATAGTCAATTGTTCAAAAAGAAGCATGGATGGTTCCAAGATTAGAAATACATCTTTTTGCCCCAGTTCAGCATTATGGAGGCAATTCTACCCTGATAGTGATCTCTAATCAATAGCTTGAGTAAGCTCCTTAATAGGGAGCTAGGTGGGGCAGTGGATAGAGTGTCAGGCAAGGAGTCAGGAAGATGAGTCTTCCTGAATTCAAATCTGGTTTGAGATACTTACTAGCTATATGACCTTGGGCAAGTCACATAACCCTGTTTAACTCAGATTCCTCATCTGTCAAATGAGCTGGAGAAGGAAATGGCAAACCACTATAGTATCTTTGCCAAGAAAAGCCAAAATGGTGTCATGAAAAGTCAGATGTGACAGAAACAACTGTACAACAACAAAGTTTCTTAATATACTGCTTAGATTTTGGTTCTCCTTCACTTAAGAGACTTCAGTGGCTCCTCATTGCCTACAATGTAGGCATAAATTCCTGCCCTAGTATTCCAGGACTTTGATAATTTGGCTTCAATTCACATTTCTAGCCTTATCCCTTGTTACTTCTTTTATTTACGCTAAATTTCAGGCAAACTGGACCACTCTGTATCCCTTCTTCCTCTCCTACTCCCAACTCTAAATCTTTGGTCATGCTATTTTTTATACTTGAAAGAAACTCACCCTCCCCAATATACCTTTGTTGAGGTCTCTCCCTACTTTCAAAGCCCAACTCAGGGGCCACCTCCTCCATGAAACCTTCCATGATTCTTTGAGGTAAAAAATGATCTCTTAAATTTCCTATAGTGCATTAACTTAATGTCTCCATTGTACTTATTTAATTGGATCTTGCATTGTTGTTTTTATTGTATTCGTCCTTCACCTCATAAGATTATTCTCTCTGAAAGGAAGGCCTTTTTCAATTCTATCTTTATATCTTCAGAGTCTATATGTTTCATGGCAGTTAAGTGGTGCAGCGGCCCTGGAATCAGAAAGACTTGAATTCAAATCCAGCCTCAGACACTAGATGTGTAACCCTGGACAAGTCATTTAACCTCAGTTTCCCTATCTATGAAATAGGTGTAATAATAGCACCCCCTGTCCAGGGTTGTGTAATGTTAATAGAATAGGAAGATCTTCCCCACCCATTAAGAGGCCTAATACATGAAGCCTGTGGTCACATGGAGCCCAGACTGGGGGGAACTTGTCCAAAGAGAAGGAAGAGAGAGAGAGAGAGAGAGAGAGAGAGAGAGAGAGAGAGAGAATATGAGTAGAGAATGAGAACAGAGAGAGAGAAGCAAACTGTGAGTGGGCAGGAAGAGAAATTTGTCTAGGGAAAGTTGTTTCTGTGGACAGAACTGACAGAAAGAAGGTTTAAGATGTCAGAGGTGCTCCCTGGATTGATGATAAGTATCCTGTTAAATATTATCTCCTAATTCTAATGATGTCCCAAATAAATATTTTGGTTTTGCATTTGAGAAAGAGAGTTTATTGTATTTTGTGAATTTACCCTGGAAATGCACATGCATATTCATAAAGACTGCTATGATTATTGTATTGGCATTACAAATGACAAGGATGGGATTGCAAAAAATAAAACCTCTGCTTGGAGACAAGAAGGCTCTAGGGAAGGAAATGAGCATCCCAGGATGGGAGGATTTACGTTATTTCTCCCTGGTGAGAGAATGGGCTAAAAGCATAGGACTTTATACAAACTGGGAAATGGAGCTACAGAAGGGAGAACCCATAGATTTAGAAAGATGTTTGAAGGGAATACCAATAGAAACAGGGAAAGAAATGACAAGGGTATGTAGAAGAGGATGGACATTGTTAACAAGTTATTGTATTATATGTAAAAACGGAGACAACTTGCTGGACAAAAAGGTTTAGAAGAAAAAGGAGTTAGCTGATTTTTATGAGAAGCTTTCTATGTTCCAGTTTCAGAACTTCCCTTGAGAAGAGCAAGCTGGAAAGTACTGGGTGGAATTGTGCATGCATATTCATAGTAGTTGCTATGGGTATCACATTGGCATTACAGGTTATTGTGACATAGCAAACAGTAATTGTAAAGTACTTAATACAGTGCCTAGTATATAGGAAACTTAAAATATTAGTGTTGTTATTGAATCTTCCCACTGCTTGGCTGAGATTACAGAATTCAAGTGTTCTGGCAGCCTGGAACGGATCTTAGAGACCATCTAAAGCAAAACCTTTTCTCCTCTCACCCATCTTACAGAGGAGAAAGTTGAAACCTAAAGAAGGAGAATGATTTGATTAGGGTCACATAGTAAATTAATGAGAAGTCCTGAATTAGTCCCTAGGTTTCTAACTACTAGCCCAGTGCTCTCTTTGCAGGTTAAATTGTGGTCCCTTTCCTGAATGATGACCTAGGGATTTCTAGTATGTCATCTTCTTCCTCTAAATCATGCCAGTAGGAAAGAAAGGAATTTACAAATCATGTACTACATACAACTCCCTCATGTTACAGATGAGAAAATTAAGGACTAGACTCAAACAGTGTATATTTATTAAGTTTCTATTGTGTGCCAGACGGTGCTAAATAAGAAAGGCAAATCTACTATCAAGAAATTGACTTGTTTAGGGTCATATAGCTTGTAAGTAGGAAAGTCAGAATTCAAACTTAGATCCTCAGAACCCAAATCTGGATCAATTTCCACTATTTTACATTATCTGGGTAGTTAGAAAATTGGGAATAGATTTTTAAAAATCCATAAAACCATACATCTGCACAGAGAGCAAACAAAGCTTCATGGAGAAAGTGGCAAACTGAGATGAACCTGTAGGACAGTAAAGGATCTTGAGAGGCAAAGATGAGGAGGATATGCATTCCAGGCAGGGGGATAGCTTAGATAAATGCATAGAAATACAAGATTCTACACTGAGCTCCCAGGAGAGATAGTGGTCAAGTTCCTCTGAAATCAAGATAGTGTAAGGTAGAATAATTGTCAGTTTTGAGAGAAAGCATGGTTTTGTCAGCCTCCAATGACAGGGTGACCAAAATGGAAGCATCCCTCTGAGGAAGCCCCCAAGGGAGGAGAGGCAGGGGTTTGAGAATTCCCTAGTAAGACTGAAGGCTCTGATGCACTCCAGAAGTACCGGAATCTATTAAAAGAAAGTATGGGGAGTTAATACTTCCACCTTACTATTCAAGACCCTATAGATTAAGGAGCTCCTCAGCCCCATTTTGTCTCTAGGAACTATATCTCTCAGAAGGCTGTGTTGAGTTCAGTGGACCTGAGTGCACCTAGGTTGAAAAAGCATAGGATCCTCACTAGAAAGAGACATACATAGGCTAGATGCTGGAGGCAGGGCCGGGGGGCAGGGTGGGGCAGAGAAGGTTAGTGTTAAAGCTCTAATGGAGAACTAGCAGTAGGGGAGGAATATTTTCCCATCTAATGTTCCAGAAAGGAACAAGGTTTTCTCTAATGCCCCTCTGTACTAGAAGAAACAATAAAGGCTCCACCAATCTCCCTTCATTTTGGAAACCATTTTAAAAGTCAGAATAAAGCAAACAAAAGGACAAATTAATAAACCAAGACAAGAGAGGGAAAGACAGTCTGAGTTTGGTGCCCCCAGCTAGTCAGTCTCTCCTCATTCTGGTTCCATAAAGGACCCTAGATGCCTCTCCTGCATACCCACAGCCCTGTACAAGAGTTACAGGCCCTTCCTATTTCTCCAGGGACAGGATCCACGGGGAGAACAAAGGCCGGCATAAGAAGAAGGCAGGACAAATTGCTTTTCAAACGGCATTTCTTTGAAGCTTCAGATTCAAGCCCCATCAAAGGGCCCTGCTAAAGAAATTTGTCTATGTCCATTTGGCTTTTAACAAATTCTCCTTTGTAAGGAAGGCTTTCTCAGAATGTTGAAATCATTTTTCCTTTCTCTGTTGATTATCGTTTTCTTGAGAATTCTCAGAGCAAAGTTCATTCTACTAATAAGCCCTGTACTTAATGAAAGGGAAGGGTAGAAGAGGGAGAGGGATATTAATTCACTGTTCGGTTTACAAATTTCAGATTAAGATATCTGAACTTACAGAAGGTGATGCTCTTGGTCAACTCCTTAATCTAACTTAGCTACACTCTAGTGAAGAGACCTTGCAAATTAGCACAGGACAAATAATGACAAGGATGAGGAAAGTAAAGAGGAGGAGGATATTGATGATGATAAAGATACATGGTTGGATGTGCCACATGCAATACAAAAGGTGTAACCTCCAAGCAGATCCCATGAATCAACTAAGGTCCAAGAATCGAATCAAAAGGTCTGCCATCAGCAATACTCACATGGACTCAACCAATAATGTGTCAATAAACAAGTCATGTAAATTTGTTTAAAGAAACAAAGTGGATTAGATAGTAATTCAAGACCAAGTCATGGCCACTTAAACTTATAGAAAGGTTATTGTTGGAGAATTCAGACTTACTGATAATAGTACTTATATAATGCTTAAAAATTTGCAAAACTCTTTATAAATATTACCTCATTTATCCTCACAAAACCCTGAAAGGTGGTTGCTGTTATTGCCCCTCTTTTATAGATGAGGAAATTGAGCCAGATAGAGTTCTGTGACTTACTCAAGGTCACCACAAGCATATGTCGGAGCCTGGATTTGAATTCAGAAAGATTGAGTGTTGGATTGTACATTGGAAACTTGATATCTTTTATAACTAACAGATAAAAAAATACTCCCCCCCAAAAAAATTCCTTGTGAATTCAATAAATAAACTTTATTAGAATTAGAAAATCATTACCCATAAAATTTTGCAGCTAAGCATGATGACACATGCCTGTAATTCTTCCTTTGGAGGAGGTAGAGGCTGGTGAATCTCTTGAGTTTGGGAGTTTTGAGTTCCAATGGGCCAAACCAGTTTGGCATAATTATATAAGCCTCTGAAAATGGGATGGGAAGGCAACCAGGCTCCCCAAGGAGGAACAAACTAGTCTAGTATGGAAAATGGAGCTGGTTGGCCAAGTCTTCCATGACTATCAGAGCAGGATCAGATCGATGAGTAGTCCCTGTACTTCCATCTTGAGGAAAGATAGGGAGACTCAGTCTTTATATGTGTGTATATATAAATTAGTAATTTAAAAACAATGTATTTTATAGCTCTGACCATCCATATTATCTTGGGAGTCCTTTTTGTATCCTTAGCACTTAGTATAGTGTTTGGCACAAAGGAAGTACATAATAAATGATTCTTTTCACCCCATTCATTCATTATTTTCTGTTGAATAATTATAACCTCCAAACTATCTGGAATGAAATACTTTTAAATTTAAAACTTCACTAAGACTCTTGAGACACCTTGTACAGAGGCCCAAAGTATGTGGGAGCAGGATTTACTACGTCATCTCCATCATCCTGCTGCAGAGTGAACCCAAAGGTGCTTTCAGAGAACCTGCAGAAGAAGAGCTTGCACCCTAAGGATCTTATTCAACCACAAAATGATATCATTTTGCTCACCTGTGCGATAATCTGAAGAATGCTGAATAGAAAAGAATAATAGAAAGAGAGTCATTCTTCCTTGGACCATTTCTATCAGAACTCCGTTAAAGTATGTAAACACCATAATAATAGAAAGATTAAGATAATCATTGTTATGTCATACTCACGGGGGTATAAAATTGGTGATGTACTTTTTCATAACAACCCCAGGAAGTAAGCTGTATAACCATGATTGTCTCCATTTTATAGATAAGGAAACCGAGTCTCTGAGAAGTGAACTGAATCGATCAGGATCACACAGCCAATAAGCATTGCTACTACCTCATACTGTCATTTCTTGTCTTTATCTGTCTAGGTAATTGCTCCCAAAGCTTCATTGCTCATCAATGAGAAAACATGACCCATGACTGATAAATGTGAAGTCACAAGTATGAGATTTAAATATTAGCTCCAGTGCTTACTGGATGGCCTTGGGTTAATCACTTTATGTTCTTCTGTTAAATGAGGGGGCTGGAAGAAATGATTTTTAAGGCCCTTCCAGATCCAAATTTATAATCTTATGACCTATCCAGTGATTGTGATCTCAAGCTAAAAGCCACCAGTGCTATAAAATAAGTGAGGTGGCTATAGAGCACCGGATAAGGCTACACTGGTGGGTGGGATAGTTTCTCAGAAATGCTGTAATTGAATTTTTAAATATGTAAGAGAATAAGAATGATGCAGAAGGACTGGAGCCAAGAAATTGTTGCCTCAGTTTTCAGAAATATAAAGATGATTTCTGCTCAGGTGTGGGTCATATTGAGGCTGTGAGGTGGTACAATGGATAGAGCACAGACCTGCAGTCAAGAAGACTCATCTTCCTGAGTTCAAGTGTGGTTTCAGACACTTAGTAGTTGTATGAACCTGGACAAGTCACTTGACATTGTTTGCCTCAGTCTCCTCATCTCTAAAATAAGCTGGAGAATGAAATGACAACTACTTTAGTATCTTTGCCAAGGAAACCTCAAATGGCGTCAGACATGACTGAAATGACTGAACAACGAAAAAAATGTTTTATACTAAAAGGACTCTAAGGTCCCTTCCATTTCTCAAAGTCTGATTCTTTGATTCTGCTAACAGAGCCTTGATATCCTTGTCTATTAGTCCTACCCTGTGGGGTTGTTATTGGGTAGGAGAATGCCAGCCAAGGAGAAGGATAACATGGTGATGGGATCCCAGGGATGAGGACTGGCAAGGAAGCATAGTGAGGATATACAAGCTAGCAGAGGACCATGAAATGCCCAGATGGCGATCTCTCCAACTCATAAGGGCAGTAATCTCTGGATAGCAGTATTTCAGTGGAAAGGAAGAAAGGAAAGAGAGGCAGAAATAGAGAGACAGAAATATATACACATAGAGAGACAGAGAGAGACAGAGACAGAGAAAGGCAGAGAGAAAAAGACGGAGAGACAGAGATAGAGAGAGAAAGAGAGAGATAGAGAAACTAGATGAATAGAAGGTTGTACTTGAAATCAAGATGAACCAAGTCCAAATCTGGCCTCAACCACATATTAGTTATGTGGCCCTGGGCAAGTTACTTGACATTTCTTAGCCTGTTTCCTTATATATACATAGAAGCAATAATAGTCTCAACATTACAAGATTTTTGTGAAGATAAAATGAGATAACATATGTGAAGGATATGCAAATTTTAAAGATACTAACAATAATCTATTGATTAATTGCTTACTATATGCCAGATACTATACTAAACACTGAGGAGATAAAGAAAAGCAAACAAGACAATCCTCTCACTCAGATAACTTACATTCTTATGGAAGAAGACAACATATAAAATGAGACTAGTTAAGGGGATAGAGGGAAGAAAGCCTGTACAGAAACAAGGTGTCTGGTTGGGAGGAAAAATTGAGAGAATGAGTCAAGTAATCAGTAAAGAGAGTATGGCTGGGACCTCTCCTAAAATGGTGGTCCAGAGGATGGTGTCAACACAAATTAGCAGAGTGGGGCCTCAAGGCAAAATCCAGAAAGCCAAAGAGCTTTAGGAATATTTGGCGAGGAGAACACTTTGAACTGGGAAAATCAGACAAGGTTTCTCGGAGGAGTAAGTATGTGAATTGAGAGTGGAACAAAAAGGAGAATTCTGAAATCTAGAAGGGAAGAGACAGAGGTATAATGAATTGATTTTGTGGATTTGCAGAGACAAGGGACCCAGTCTTGACCAGTCACAGCATTAGTTCAATCTTTAGCAAAGTGTAGGAGATGAACCGGCTGATTGTTTCTTATCATAGGCAAAGTAAAATTAATGCAAACATTGTAGAGTATTTCGTCTTGTGACATTTGACAAAGGTTCCCTGGCAGCATTTCCTCCAAGGTGTGACAAGCTCTAAACCTCGGAACTCAGTCTTCAGGTGCTGGCCATGGTGCTAGCTGGGGAATACATCAATTCTGCCTGCCCACCCAGTGAAGAGGCTATATAATTAAGGCTAGTTAGTGCTGTTTAACTTCCATGTAATCACAAGGAATTATCTTTGTTTCAGAAAAGAGATTCTGTTGGAGAAACTGGTATTTAAGATGAGTTTAAAAAACAAACATATTGATGTCTTTGTAGTTTTACATGGCCAGCATTCCTTAATGCATTCCCTATTAAATTTTCTTTTTCAACAACAAGCTAATAGAAACCCAACTAATGAGAGAGGAAATTTGTCTGACATTGAATGCACCATTCTATATCTGTAGTCCTCCCCACCTCTTTTAAGAGAAGGAAAGTGTACTCATCACTTTTTCTCCAGGACCAAGTTTGATCATTGGAATCTGCATTTGATTACCTTTAGTTTTGTTTTTATTTATATTACTACAGTCATTGCACACTACTCTCTTGGATCTATTCTCAGGCAACTCAATTATTCTCTCTGGGCTTCAGTTTTCTTCTCCATAAAATGAAGAGATTAGACTAGATGGTTCCTGAAGTCCCTTCTAGAGCTAGATTTATGATCCTGAATCTTATCATGTCTCAAAGGAGAGCTTCCAAATCCACTAAATTATAGTAAGTGCTCAGGGAAAGGTGCATGATGTTCAGATTTCATTTCAATATAAGGAAAAACTTCTTAGTCATCAGAGCCATCCCCAAACGGAACTCTATGGGGAAGTAATGAGCTCCCTGTATCATAAATTTAGAGCTGGAACAGACATCTAATCCAAACCCCTGGAAGAGACCATCTGATGATACAAACTTCCTCATTTGACTGATAAGGAGAAAGTCTCAAGAAGTGATTTGTCCAAGATCAACCCCATATTAAGCAGCAAAGCCAGATTTTGCTCACTGTACACACTGCCTCCAGCAGAAGTTGCCTGACCACTCTCAAGGGGATTGTAGAAAGAATTTCTCTGCAGTTACAAGTTAGGCTCTCTTACTTCTGGGAACTCTCCCAACTCAGATTCTGGAATATTGTCAAGGCAAGAAAAGGCAATAAGCATTTATTAAGCACTTACTATGTGCCAAGCATTGTACTAAGGGCAGGGAATAGACATACAAACAGAAAAACAGTCCTTGATCTCAAGCACCTAGCATTCTAGGGGAGGAAGACAAACATAAAAGGAAAAGAGGTGACAAAGTTACTCATAGAATGGTAGAAATAATCTATAGTCCAAGAGAGCTAAAAGAGAAATGTGTCATATTTGGCCTGAGTGCCCTATTTAAATAGTTTCTGGAAGGAGTCATCCAATCAGAGGGAGAGGTAGAAGAGGCAGAGAATATTTCCAATGTGTGGATTCTAGAGCTAGAGTGAAATCTCTAGGATGAAGAGGTTTCTAAGGCATTATGGAGAAAGTCCAAAATTGAGAACCATCTAGAGAGAAATGAATATTATTTACTTAGTCACACACTCACATACACACACATGTACGCATGCACGCACACATGCACCCTTGGATAGCTGAATGAGATATAATTTGTAACCAAATTTTCACTGGTGAAGAGGTTTCCTGCTGCTGAAGGAATCTACATAATTGACTAGGAGCTTGACATGGTGTATTCCACCTTGGTCAGATCACATTGGAAGTGTGTATGTGCACATACACATGCATGCATTTGTGTGTATTAGTTATGTTAACCTTAGGCAAGTCACTTCACCACTGAGAGCTCTGGACAGTTCTTAGACCATAAATTGCAGAGAAGACACTTACGTAGTCTTTATCCCCTCTAAATAGACACATGACTTTGGAGCTGTGTATCTGAGTCCCTTCCAAGACTGACCTTTCCTCCAAAAATGCTCCTAGAAGTCCACTTATTCATATAATTTTCACAACCCAGAGCAATGGCCAATATATATTGGAAGGAGATTTTTGAAGACAGCCTAGACCAGAAGGAATTTTTCCTGTCTCTTCCTTTAGCCATGGTATCTGGACCATGGTGGGTGAGGGAGAGTGACAAAAGGAAGAGGGATTGACATGCTTTAAGAATGTGTCTCATTAAAAGCAGAGCTGAAAATGAGAGCTGTTCTCTGTCTGTGCCTAGACTCCCAGCTGGGCTTGAATGGAGCTGGCCTAACCTTGGGGTGGGAGTGGATTGAGCTGAATCTGGGCCCCCAGCAGGAAAGGGAGAGAGCAGCAATGCACATTGGAGAACTGAGACAATGGAGAGAAAGCCTCCAGACAGGCTAACTCATCTCCTGTGCATGAAAAGCTTCAGAAGGAAGGGCCCTGGCAGAAATTGGAGAATTAATTAGAAAAACCAGCCCTCATCTTGGGGGAAGGGTCAAGCAAAGGGGTGGGTCTCAGTTTTCTGCTTTCCACCAGCAGCCAGCTCCCAGTTCAACTGCAGCTTAAATTAAGAGGCTACCGATGGACTCTAAATATCCCCCTGCAATGCCAGCTCCAGGGTGATCAGGATACTAACCACTCTGAGTGATGAACCTATCCTGCCCAAAGATAAAGCAACTTTGAGGTGTGAGCAATAGAAAGGTTTTCCCTTATACTGATGGGCTAGTTCAATTCCCCACACTCCCCTACGCATACCCAGCTGTCTGAGAGACAAGTTTCTCTGACATAGTACTGGGGTTTCTTTTTCAATTACCAAGAAGGGAGTGATCAGAAGCATACCTAGGGATGTGGGCTAGAGCTCATAGATTCTAGGGAAATTCACCATCTCTAAGGAAAAAATTCAGCCCTGAATAACTTAACTGGGCTTGGCTTCTTCCTTTCCCTTTAGGAGATTGAACAGGTCTGGGAGACTCAGGGTCCAATGGTCTTCAAGTATAGGTGCTTCCCCTAACTCCATGATAGATGTTCATCGTGGGGGGTTGAAATATCTGTTAAAGTAAAATCTTGGAGTTAGGATGATCCAGAGGAAAAGGTTCTAGGCTATTCATTAGTAGGGATGTAGTGTGTCTTAAGTGGAGGCATGGATGTAAAGCACTTGGCAAGATTTAAGCACTGTATAAATGTCTAATATCATTCAGCCATTTTTCAGTCATGTCCCATTCTTCATGACCCCATTTAAGGTTTTCTTGGCAAAAATACTGGAATGGCTTACCATTTCTTTTTTCCAGCTCATTTTTCAGATGAAGAAAATGAGGCAAAAGTGGTTAAGTGACTTGCTCAGGGTCATACAGTTGCTAAGTATTTGAGGTCAAATTTGGATTTGGGAAGATGGGTCTTCCTGACTTTGGGGTGGGTATTCTATAACTGGACCATCTAGCTGACCAATCCCTCCACTAAAAATGACAAATATTTATTAAGTATGTACTATATACTTTACAACAAGTACTAAGGATGAGAAAAATGAAAGGATCCTTGATCCAAGCAACTCACCTTCTGTTATACAAATGCAGCAAGCATACCAGAAAGTAAATACAAGGTAATTTGAGACTAGAAGAAGGAGTTACAGGTGACAGTAAAAGAAAAGAATTAAAAATAAGGGAAAATACAGCCATGAAGTGGAGCTTGGCTAAGGACTCATTGTGATCGAATGTTTGAGCTTCAGTGAACTGGGGGGATGGAAGATGGAAGGAAGGAAGGAAAGAAGGAAGGAAGGAAGGAAGGAAGGAAGGAAGGAAGGAATCTAGGCATTAAACCTCAGGCTAACTGGAAATTTACCTTACTATGGAGAAGAGAAGGAGAAGGAGAGGGAGAGCTGAGTTGCCCAAATATCTAGGTCCCCATTCAGGCAACTTGGGCTACTCACAGGTTTTATTTGTCCTTCATTTTTGAAGAGGACCATGACTTGAAGTTTACTGCCTAGATTCCTTCCTTCCTTCCTTCCTTCCCCCCATTTCACATATATCTGTCTATACATATGCATATAAAGATATATATAAACAGGAAGTTTTGTTAAGAATCAAGGCCAGTTTTTAAGAAAACATAAAAGGGAAGAGCCAAGAGGGCAGAGTGACAGCACAAATTTTCTAGGGTGTTCCTGCCAAGCCCAACCAAATACCTGTAAAAAATGGCTTTAAACAAATTCTGAAGCTGAAGAAGCCATAGAATGATGGAGTGAAGCAAATCTCCAACCCAATACAGCCTGGAAGGTCACTAGGAAGTGTCTATCACACCACACAGGGGGCAGGGCACAGTCCAGTGTCATCCCTGCTGGCACAGACAGGATCTGAGTAGGCCTTGGGGAGACTGAATCTGTCACAACTGTGGCAGTTTCCAGATTTCAGGAATCCAAAATGCCTAGGACAAATAGGAAGGTGAATGAAAAATGCCTGTGGGATGAGTAGGGGAGAGTAGAGTGGTCTGGCCCCAGACCTAGAGCAGCTGAGAGGAAAGAGGGCTGAGGGACCAGTAGCAGCCACAGGAGCAGCAGGGGCAGCTGCGGCCACTGTTTCTGGAGCTCTAGGCCCACAGATTGTGGTGGGATTGAGGGACTGACAGTACATCCCCCACCCCCACTAGAAACAGAGAACTAACTTGACAAAGAGCTCAGAAGTCAAGTAAATGACTGAGGAAATGAGCAAAAACTGGGAAAAGAATCAGACTATAGAATCTTACTTTTGTGACAAGGAATACCAAAACATGCAAGCAGAAGAAAGCAAAGTCAAAGCTCCTCCATCCAAAGCCACCAAGAAAAATATGAATTGGTCTCAGTCCATGGAAGAGCTCAAAAAAGATTTTGAAAATCAAGTATGAGAAGTAGAGCAAAAATTGGGAACAGAAATGAGAGTGATGCAAGAAAATCATGAAAAGCAAGTCAACAACTTGCTAAAGGAGACCCAAAAAAATGCTGAAGAAAATAATACTTTAAAAAATAGGCCAACTCAAATGGCAAAAGAGATCAAAAAAACCAATGAAGAGAAGAATGCCCTAAAAAGCAGAATTTTTCAGATGGAAAAGACATCCAAAAGCTCACTGAAGAAAATAATTCCTTAAAGATTGGAATGGAGCAGATGGAAGCTAGCAACTTTATGAAAAATCAAGAAATTATAAAATAAGACCAAAGGAATGAAAAAATATCAGACAATGTGAAATGTCTCATTGGGAAAACAACTGACCTGGAAAATAGATCCAGGATAGACAATTTAAAAATTATGAAACAACCTGAAAGCCATGAAAAAAAAAGCCTAGACATCATCTTTCATGAAATTATCAAGGAAAACTGCCCTGTTATTCAAGAACCAGAGGGTAAAATAAATATTGAAAGAGTTCACCAATCGATTCCTGAAAGAGATCTGAAAAAAGAAACTTCTAGCAATATTGTAGCCAAATTCCAGAGTTCCCAGGTCAAGGAGAAAATTTTACAAGCAGCCAGAAAGAAATAACTTGAGTATTGTGGAAATATAGTAGCTTCTACATTTAGGGATGGCAGGGCTTGGAATTTGATATTCCAGAGGGCAGAGGAGCTAGAATTAAAACCAAGAATCACCTACCCAGCCAAACTGGGTATAATACTTCAGGGAAAAAATGGTCATCCAATGAAATAGAGAACTTTTAAGCATTTTTGATGAAAAGACCAAAACTGAATAGAAAATCTGACTTTCAAACACAAGAATCAAAAGAAGCATGAAAAGGTAAACAGGAAAGAGAAATCATAAGGGATTTACTAGAGTTGAACTGTTTATATTCCTACATGGAAAGATAATATTTGTAACTCTGCAGTCTTTTTTTAGTATTTGGGTAGGTTAGGTGGAAGGATTATACACATATATTTAGACAGAGGGCATAGGGTGAGTTGAATAGGAAGGGATGATATCTAAAAAATTAAAATTAAGGGGTAAAAGAGGAATATATTGGGAGGAGAAAGGGAGAAATGGAATGGGGCAAATTATCTCTCATAAAAGAGGCAAGAAAAAGCTTCTTCAATGGAGGAGAAAAGGGGCTAGGTGAGAGGCAAAAAGTGAAGCTTACTCTAATCATATTTGGCTTAAGGAGAGAATAACATGTACACTCAGTTTGGTATGAAAATCTATCTTATACTATAGGTAAGCAGGGGAGAAGGGGATAAGTGAGGTGTGGGGGGATGATAGAAGGGAGTCAAGTGGGAGGAGGGGGTAATTAGAAGTAAACATTTTTGGGAAGGGACAAAGTCAAAAGAGAGAATAGAATAAATAGGGGGCAAGATAGAATGGAGGGAAATATAGTCTTTCACAACATGACTTTTATGGAAGTCTTTTGCATAACTACACATGAATAACCTATGCTGAATTGCTTACCTTCTCAGTGGGGATGGGTGAGGAGGAGGGAGGGAGAGAAGTTGGAACTCAATTGTTTTTGCATGCAACTGAGAAATAAGAAGTACAGGCAATGGGGTATAGAATTTTATTTTGCCCTATAAGAAAAGAGAAAAGACAGGGATAAGGGAAGGGAGGGGTGTAATAGAAGGGAGGACAGATTGGGGGAAGGACTAATCAGAACATATAGTGTCTTGGGGTGGGGGAAGGGAGAGACGGGGAGAAAATTTGGAACTCAAAATCTTGTGGAAATGAATGCTGAAAACTAAAAATAAATAAATAAATTTTTAAAAATGGGAAAAAATAAAAAAAGAAACAAAATACTAAACTAGAATAAAGTAGGATTATTAACCTCTCTGAAAAAAGAGAAAACCTGGGACAGGAAGGGTCTTTAACACCTGACAGGGAGCAGAGCACAGTCCAGATATGAGGGCTGGAACAGGCCTCAGGGGACTGAATCATTGGCAGCTGTGGCAGTTTCTAGACTACTGAACCCATAAATGCCAAAAAAGATCAGTGAGAAAACTCTATGGGATATAAGTAAAGGAGGATGGCGCAGTATAACTGTATCCAACCCCAGTTGTGGGGTGGTAGGGGTGATGAAGGTGGTCAGCAGTGACACCAGTAGCAACAGCACCAGCAGTGGTAGAGATTGCTTCCAGAATTCTGGACCCCCAGAGGAGCACAGGAGAATAGCAGAGTCAAACTCCTACATCAAATCATCCAAAAGGAATATGAATTGGTTGCAGAACATGGGGTATCTCAAAAAGGATTTTGAAAATCAAGGAAGAAAAGTAGAGGAAAAACTGGGAAGAGAAATGAGAGTGATTTGAAAAAATCATAAAAATCCTGTCAACAGCTTGCTAAAGAAGACCAAAAAGTACTGAATAAAATAACATCTTAAAAATGGACTAACCCAAATAGCAAAAGAAGTCCAAAAAACCAATGAGGAGAAGAACGCTTTAAAAAACAGAATTGATGAAATGGAAAAGCAGATTTAAAAGCTCACTGAAGAAAATAATTCCTTCAAAATTAGAATGGAGTGAATGGAAGCTAAAGACTTAACAGAAAAATCAAGAAACTGTAAGACAGAAACAAAAGAATGAAAAAATAGAGAACAATGTGAAATATCTCACTGGAAAAATCAAGACACTGTCCTGGAAAATAGATCCATTAGAGATCATTTAGAAATTATTGGACTACCTGAGAGTCACGATCAAAAAATGAGCTTAGATATCTTTCAAGAAATTATCAAGGAAAACTGCCCTGATACTCTAGAACTAGAGGGTAAAACAGAAATGGAAAGAAGTCACTGATCTCCTCTGGAAAGAGATTCTAAAAGGAAAACTCCTGGTAATATTGTAGCCAAATTTCATAGTTCCAAGGTTAAGAAGAAAATACTGCAAACAGCCAGAAAAAACAATTTGAATATTGTGGAAATAAAATCAGGATAATACAAAATCTAGTAGCTTCTACATTAAGGGATTGAAGGGATTGGGATATGATATTCCAGAGGACAGAGGAGCTAGGATTAAACCCAAGAATCACCTACCCAGCAAAACTGAGTATAACCCTTTAGAGGAAAAAACAGACATTTAACAAAATAAAGGACTTTCACATATTCTTGCTGAAAAGCCCAGAGCTGAATAGAGACTTTCAAATTCAAGAATCAAGAGCAGCATGAAAAAGTAAACAGGAAATAGAAATCATAAAGGACTTGTTAAGATTGAGCTGTTTACATTTCTACATAGAAAGATGATATTTGTAACTCGCAAGACCTTTCTCAATATTAGGATAGTTGGAAAAAATTGATAGAAAGACAGACAGATAGATACATGGCACAGAGAGAGTTGAATATGAAGGGATGATACCTAAAAAATAAAATTAAGGGGTGAGAGAGGAATATGTTGGGAGAAGGAGAGCGGGAAAGATAGAGTGGAGCAAGTTATCTCACATAAAAGAGACAAGAAAAATGATTTACAATGGAGGGGAATAGAGGGAGGTGAGAAAGTATGAGTGAACTCTCATCAGATTTGGCTGGCTCAAAGAGGGAATACTATACACTCTCAAATGGGTATTTTGCACTACAGAAAAGTAGAGGGGAGGAAATTAAAGTGGGGATGGTAGAAGGGAGGGCAAATTGGATGAGAGGGTAGTCAGAAACAAAGCACTTTAGAAAAGGGACAGGGTCAAAGGAGAAAATAGAATGATTGGGGGGATGGGATAGGATGGAGGGAAATTTAGTCTTTGACAACATGGCTATTATGAAGAGATTTTGCAAAGCTACACATGTTTAACCTATATTGAATTGCTTGCCTTCTCAATGGGGGTAGGTGGGGAGGGAGGAAGGAAGAGAAGCTGAAACTCAAAGTTTTAAAAATAAATGTTAAAAAAATTATTTTTACATGCAACTGGAAGTAAGATATACAGAATGGGGTATAAAAATCTATCTTGCCCTTTAAGACAGTAAAGAGGAAAGGAATAAGAAGGGGTGATGATATTTTAACCATGAAAAAAGAATTAATGGAGTTCATCTGGCTGATTTGCTAAATGGGAAGTACATTGGGTGTATGGAGCAAGTGGTGGAGAGAGGCACATTAAAGGGCTAGAGTATACTGCTGTAAGAATGTTTCCCTCATCGGGTTCCCTTTAGATTTCTGAGTTAGTTGTAGCGTGTAGCCACTCCCTCTGAGTATCTCTGTATCTCTCTCCCCCATCCTCCTTTCTCTCTCTCCTCTTCTCTCTCTCTCTCTCTCTCTCTCTCTCTCTCTCTCTCTCTCACACACACACACACACACACACACACACACACACACACACCATTGTGCCAATATAGGTTAGAATGAGTGAGCCAACCTATAGAAAGAGAAAAGCCAGGTTGGGTTCCTCGATGTTCTAGACTAAGTCTGTAAGGAAAGGTTAAGGATAGATTGTGGAGGGCTTTAGATACCAGATTGAGAAATTTTTCATTTATCCTAGAGGCAATGAAGGGCCACTGAAAAACGGCATGGT
>CM053773.1:211409180-211425928 GCA_028658325.1 Potorous gilbertii
ACAGAAGCCTTGACTTCTATGTCTTTCCCTGATGGTAAGCATTGTTTTTCCTCATCAGAAAGGATGGGAGAAGATATCTGCTCACCAAGAAAGTAACCTTCTATGGTCTTATTTTTTTTCCCTTTTCTGGGCATTTTTCCCAGCCAGTTACTTGACTTCTGAGATTCCTCTCCACCCCCACCTTGCCTCCAGATCCGCCCAGCTAGTGCTTGGGGGTCTGAGATCCAAATACTGCTTCCCAGCCTCAGGGCTTTTGGCAGGGGCAAGGCTGCTATTCAGTGTGAGATTAAGTTCAGCTGAACGGGTGGGGGCAGCGCCACCTCACAGGGCTCAGTTCCTTCAGGGGGTTTATGTGGAGACCTTCAACAATGGATCCAAGCTCCTGCCTGCTTTGGGAGTCCCTGTCCTCTGCTGCCTCTGTTGTTGCCTCCCGAGGGGGCGTGAGTTATGGAGACACCCCGCTCCCCTCTCGGCCAGCCAAACAGGCTCTCTCACTGACCTTTAGTGTCTGTGGGTGGAGGGACCTGCCCGGCCGCTGGAGATTCTGTCCCCGAAGCCTGCTCGGATTTGCTCCTCTTGGTGCCGTGCACCCAAGGCAGGGCTGGGCTCTGCTCTGGGTCTGGTGTGCGACGGATCTTTGGTGTCAGTTTTTCAGGGCTCTCTGGAAAAGAAATCTCCTCCACTCAGTTGTTGTGTGGCTTCCTGCTCCAGAATTTGTTGGGAGTTCTTCTTTAGAGGTAATTTATGGTCTGTGGGCTAGAAGCTAGCATATGTGAATCTTTCTACTCTGTCATCTTAGCTCCTCCCCGCAAGGAGCTTATATTCTAATGCGAAAAGAACATGTGTATTTTTTATTTTTATTTTATTTTTATATCCCCAATATTTACTACAGTGGCTTATGCATAGTAATAACTTAAAAAGTAATTTTTATGTAGTTACTTAAAAAGTAACTTGCACCTAGTAGTTACTTCAAAAGTTTTTTTTAAAGTAGTTCCTTAGTAGCTTGCATCCTTTTAAAGTAATTACTTAGTAGTTTACACATAGTTTTTAAGTAGTTACTTATTAGCTTCCACATAGTAATTACATAAAAAATAGTTTTTATGTAGTTACTTAAAAATGCTTGTTTACCAGAGTAGAATTGAATCAAAGGGTTATAGTAATGATGATATAATAATAATTATATTAACTGATGGTGTATTTTTGGCCCTTTAAAGTTTACAAAACACTTTGCTTTATTGTCTCATTTGATAGTCCCAATAACCCTGGGATTTAGTGTATGATCATAATCATCTCTATTTTATAAATTAGGAAACTGAGTCCCAGAGGCTTTAAATGACTTGTTTAGTGTCTAAGGCAGGATTTGAACTTAGGTCTTCCTGGCTCAAGTCCAATATTTCATCAGGAATATTCCTGGGAAGGATTACGTAGAGTGAATGGTGATGTCTATCAGATAGTCACTGCCCTGTGCCATTGTTGGTTCAAGCTATCTGAGAGTTGCTTTCAGAGAGGTTCAAGGTCTACTTGTTGGAACCCCAAACCCTGATCTACTAAGGCCTGTCTCATACTGTCAATGGCCATGCTGCTTCCTCCTCAACCAGTCACTGTTGTGGACAAGGGAAAGGGCCTGGGAAGGCTGGGAAATTGACCAAGTAGTCTCAGAATTCTCTGGAGGACAAATCAAAGGTTATTTCCAAATGGCCAACAGAGTCAGGGTTCTACACTGGTTGAATGTCCTTGCTACTGCTCAGCTGGGACCAATCTCTCATCTTTGGTGGGGAGAGAGGAGGGGCTGGTGGTGGCCATCTCTGGGAACACAGGGAGAACCAAGGAGAAATGAAAACTTAATGTCTGAAGTCAATGGAGCTGAAGGGAAGGAGGAAGGCTGTCATGAGGTTTCTAATTAGGGATGAAGACAACTGCTCCAGCTAAGATTAACTGGGGCTGTCTAGGAAAAGCAGAGCAGAGAGGGTCAGAGTTACAGATCAACATGGGGTCACATTCATGTCTATGGGACTGAGCAGAGCTCAGCCTTTGTCATTGGTCTGATAAGAACTCAGGAGGGCTTGAATCACCTGGAAATTGGTCACTGATCTGTAAACACAGGCAAAGAGGACCCAGACACTGGGACAAGTTAATGATGTGGGCAAGTGGGATACAGGCACATGTCTCCAGGGTTTAGGTTCACAGATTCAATAAACAAAATCCTGGAGTTTGAAGTCTAATCCTTAGGTTATAAGAGTCAAGCACAGAATCTCAGATGGGGAAACAGTGGCTAGATGATTGTTTATATGAAAAGATCAACAAGCCATGATAAGATAACCAGTCACTCAATGCACCAAGCACTGAGGATACAAAGAGGGGCAAAAGCCCACCGTCCTTTCCTTTAGAAAGTTTCTGTTCTAATGGAGGAGAAAACATGTAAATACCTATATACATATAAGATCTATACAAAGTAGATGGAAGGTGATCTCTGAAGAAGGTGCCAGTTAGAACAGCTAACACAATTTAGAGGGTGAGGTCTGTTCTATTTTTGATTTTGTAACCCTGGCACCTAACACAGTTCTGTATACAGTAGGCACTCAATAAATGCTGTTGACTGATAGGTGCGTTAAGGGAAGCATAGAATCCAAGAGAAGGGAATGGTTAGTTCCTCCCACTGCACTCTGCTTGGGTCAGGTCACATTTGAAATACTGTTTAGTTCTAGGCACTGGTGTTTAAGAAGGACATGGTGATCTGGAGGGTCCTGAGGAGGACAACTGGGCGTATTTCACCTGGGGATGAGAAGACTTAAGGGCAACATGACAACTGTTTTCAAAATGTTTGAAAGCCTGTCTTATGGAAGAGAGGTGAACCTTAGTTTGCATGGATCCAAAGTTTTTAACACAATCTATGTCACTTAACCTCTCTGACCCTCAGGCTCCTCTATTAAACGTGTATCATAATTACATATAGTTCTCACCACAGGATTGACTTAAAGAGTTAATTATTTTAAACACTTTAGTAACCTAAATTGCTCCTGCAATTTAGAGCTGAAAGGGAACTATTGAGACCTACGCACTTTTTTTAAAGGTGAGGAAACTGAGACACAAAGCTAAGGAACATTTTATATAGGAAGCAAGTGTTGGAGGTAGGATTTGAACCCACTACCTTTGACTTAAGAGCTGATGATCTTTCCCCTAATGTACTTACCTTAATATGTTATGCAGATGTCTGTTATGATTAACTTGCAAAGAGACAGACTAAAGCTACATGTCTGGAGAAACTTGAGTAGTAGATTAATGTAACATGGTGGATCAAGACTTCCTAGATTTATTAATGTATTTGACAAAACCTTTTGTGCAATCTTGAGGAAAAGATGATAGTTCTGACTTTTCAAAGAGGAGGGAGGGGCAGGAGAGAATTGAGAGGAGCTAAAAAAATCTAAATAATTATTGTCAAAAATTATTTGCATGTAAGCATGGAAATATTTAATGAAATAAATGAAAAAATAGTTTTATCTCAAACTGCCAGTATCCATCAAGTAGATGGATACAGAATCCAGAATTCATGGTTAACTCTGAAGTCCTCCAATGAAATGCCCCAGAGATATATCTACTCTGGTTAACTTAAAAAAAATCAGGAAATGGCTTGATTTTCCCTCAAAGTCTGACTCTACTGCTATGTCATTCCTCAGCACCTGGGACTTCCTCACCCTGGAACATTCAACTACTCATGTATCCTTCTTAAACTGGATTATTCATCTGGAAGGACTGCTTTATTCTCTCACTGGGATCTCCATTTGATGGACCTGCTAACCTTTAATCCTCCACCTTCCCAATTCCTGTTATGTGGACTTCAAATTCATTCCCTGGCTCTGGAAATCTTCATTTCCTTCTGTACTACTTTCTACTCTTTTTTTCTGTTTATTAATCTTGCCTCATTAGAATATAAGCTTCTTGTGGACAAGGATGTCTTTTTTGCTTTTATCTGTATCTCCAGAACTTAGCAAAATAAGAAGTTCTTATTTCCTTGGATGGATGCATAGATAGATGGCATGCTTGACAAACCTACAGATGACCCCCAGTTGAGAGTGATGGCTAAGACATTAGGTGACAAAGTTAGGGTGCAAAAAGATCCTGGCGGGTTGAGATGAATCTAATTATTTTTATTTATTTCATTAAACATTTTCATGCTTACATGTAAATAATTTTTGACAATATTTTTTAAACTTTTGAGTTCTAAATTCCCTCTCTCCCTCCCTCTCACTTTCCCTCCTCCTTGAAAAGACAAGAAATTTTATTTCAATTATACATGTGAGGTTCTGCAAGATCTATTTCCATATTAGTCATGTTGCAAAAGAAACACAAACCAAATAAAACAATAAGTATAGAGAAAATTTAAAAAATATGTATGCTTCAATATGTACTCAGAGTTCTT
The DNA here is from genome assembly GCA_028658325.1 of Potorous gilbertii. NCBI lineage: Eukaryota > Metazoa > Chordata > Mammalia > Diprotodontia > Potoroidae > Potorous > Potorous gilbertii. Next base: position 211,413,598 of record CM053773.1, read on the forward strand.
CAATTCCCTCTCTGGGGTGGATAGTATTTTTCATCAAGGATCCTTTGGAAATGTCTTGGATCATTGTTTTGAGATGAATCTAATAAAATGAAATTTAATGGGGATAAATATAAAGTTTTGCAGTTGTGTTTGAAGAATCAGTATCACAAGAGCAAGAGAAATGTTATTGGTTTGATAGCAATTTATATGAAAAAGATCTGGGGGTTTAAGTGGACTGCAAATTCAATATGTGTTGAGTATAATATGGCAGCTAAAACAGTTAGTGCCGTCTTAGACAACATTACGTGAAGCCTTGGAGATGAACATCTCATTGGTCAGAGCCCATGTGGATCACTGTCTTCAAATCAGGATCCCATGTTTTAGGAAGGGCATTCATGAGCTGGAGAATGTCTAGTTGGGAGGAAGACCTTAATATTGTGCCACATGAATGCTGGGTGAAGAAACTAGGGCTGTTCAGTATGGAGAAGAAGAGACTTTGGGGAAGTAGAATAGCTGCCTTCTGGTATTTAAAGAGTTGCCATGTAGGCAAGTGGGGAGCACTTGTTCTATTTGGCTTCAGAGAGCGGAGGAGTGATGGGGGAGGTTTCAGAGTAGGGTTATTTAGGTTTGGTGTTAGGAAAACCTTCACAATTAGAGCTATCTCAAGGAGGATTGATGTGCCTTGAGAATGAGTTATTTCTGTCTCTGAAGGTCTCAGAGCAAAGATTGGATAACCACATGTCAGTGATATGGTAGAGGGAGGAGAGAATGAAGGAAGGATGGAGGGAAGGAAACATGTAGGGAGAAAAGAAAGGAAAGAAAAGAAGGAAGGGAAGAAGGAAGAAAACAAGAAAGGAAGGAAAAAGGAAGGAGGGAGAAAGGGAGGGAGGGAAGAGAGGAAAGGAAAGAAGGAAGGGAGGAAACAAAAAAGGAAGGAAAGAAAAGGAGAGAGGGAAACAGAGAGAGAGGAAAGGAAAGAAGGAGGGAAGGAAGCATGGAGGAAGAAAAGCAGGCAAAGAAGGAATGAAGGGAGGGAGGGAGGGAGAGATGAAGGATTTATAAAGTACCTTCTATATAACAAGTACTGTGCTAAGTACTTCACAAATATTATCTCATTGGAGCCCCCTAACAGCCCTGGGAGGTAGGTGTTTTGATTACACCCATTTTAGGGTTGAGAAAACCAAGGCAGACAGAAATTAAACCACTTGCCAAGGTCACCCAGGTAGTAGAAGGCATCCTTGTTCAAGTAAGGGGTAGATTAGATGGCCTCTGAGGTCTTCCAACTTGGCTTCTAGGATAACTCCTACCAGCTTTGCCTTTCCTCTCCCTCCCTTCCTTTCCAGAGCCTCCAGGGATTCCCCCATCCCATTGTCTGGCTGGCCCACCCCTTCATTCATTCTCACTTTCTGGTGGAACATGAGGATTCATCGAATTCCCCTGGACTCTCTAGCAGGCATCGGTTAAGCCTGGAGATGCTTAATGACACCGGTATCCTTCCTGTGCAGCTCAGAGACCCAGCATTTCAAGAGGGGCTGTGAATCACCAGACTTATTACCAGCAGAACAATCCACCCCCAGCAATACTTTTTAATAACTGAACTGTTTTATCAGGGTATTGCTCTCCTTTCCTCTCGTCAATAAAGGACCAGGGAGGCCAGGACTTCATCATCCCTGGGACTTGTGGCTGCTTTGATAAAGGAGGTCAGCTTGGAGAAGCCTTCCATAGCAGCCAAAGCAAAAATGGCACATTCACTACCAGGAAAGTCATGATGTTTCCCAGTGCAGGACATAGTCTTCTGGGGGAAGCTGAGCAGAACAGATGGTGTGTGTGTGTATGTATGTATGTATTTATGTATGTGTGTGTGTGTGTGTGTGTGTGTGTGTGCATGAGAGAGAGACAGATACACACACACACACACAGATTGAGAGACAGACAGACAAAAAGAGACACAGAGAGAGAAGAGCAGGGCAGAGAAAGGTGAAGTGGGGTAGGGTAGGGTAGGACAGGGAGGTGAGGTTAGTCTGGGTTGGGTAGAGTTGGACTGATCAGGGAAAGGCAAAGCACAGCAGGTGGGGTATAGAGTGAAGGAGGTCAGGGGGATGAGTCAGGGCAGGTGAAGGCAGATCAGGGGGCTGGGTGAGATATAGCAGTGCAGTGCAGGGTAGGACATTGCTGAGAGGTGCTGGGCAGGCCCAACAGAGACAAGGCACAGAAGTGAAGCAGGGCAGGGTAGGGATGCTCTTTACAGAGCTGAGTAGGGCAAATTGGAATAGAGTGTGCCAGGGTAGGATAAGGTTAGACAAGGTTGGTCATGGGGTATGAGTATAAGCTGAACAGTACAAGGCATGTGTGTCTGAGTTTGAGCGTAGCAAAGTCCATATATGTCATTATGCATTCTCACATAGGCATCAGTTTGTGTGTATGCCTGTGTATGTGGGAATGCATGCCTATATATATTCAGGGGTTAGAAATGATCTGACCATGGTGAGATATAGGCGGATTATTATTCTTCATTATGAACACAGTATTTTTCTAAACACATTCAAAGACTAGATTAATGTTTTTAACTATTTTGTTATTGACTCATATTGGATTTGTGGTCCCCTAGAACCCCAAAATCCTCTTCAGAAAAATTAACATTATTGCGATAGAGAGATGGAGTCCATTTCTCCTTTCCTGCAGCCTTTGTGTCAGGACAGCATCTGCTCGGTTTTGGACCCCTCAGAGGACAGCAGATTAGGACATTTCTATCCCTTCCCCTACATGGAAACCAACTGTGCCTCCACTCGCACCCCAAGTCCAGTGGCTGATAGATTGTGAACCCAGCAAAATAATATGCTTTCTGCATTTCTGTAATCATCCCTGGGAAATGGCTCAATTTCAGTAGCTTGAAGAGATTCCATTGAGTCCATCTATGGGTCAACTCATGCTTCTCCCTGCCTTGACTTGCAACTATGGCTGAAATAAATCTTCTATTGGTATGTCATAAACTAAGCAGTAGGCTTTCTTTCCATGACACTCTCTAGCCATATTTCTCTCATCTTTCTCTTTTTTAAGAGGCTGATATTTTGAAACCAGGCACAAGACTTTATGTTTGTCCCTATTAAATATCACCTTTATTTGTTCTGACCTTTTGAGATCGATTTAGATACCTATGCTTTTATCGAGTCTATCGTATATCTCCTTAAAGAGTTCAGCCTTCCCACCATCATTTGTTACAAATAGCTATTGTTTAGCTCTGTGAAATAGGCACTATTATTATACACAAAAATAATATCCACAAGGATAAGTCTCATTCCCATTTTACAGATAAGGAAACTGAGGCTCAGTGATAGGAAGTGACTTGTCCAAGTTCACGCAGGTAATACGTGTCTGCAGTGGGATTCAGCCCCAGGTCTCTTATACTCCAAATCCATCATACTTTCTACTTCATTTCACTGCTTGTTGTCATCTCAACCATACATATTCTTCTTTGAGCTTCTTCTTGACCCCAGCATAGGAATTAAAAAAAAAAATTTAAAAACATGTATTCCCAGTGTCAGCTTAGTTTGGGCTGATCCGTTCATCCTTATTGCTTTACCATTCTTTCTGTCTTGTATTAGACTTTCAAAAATCTAAGCTGGAATATACATACATACATACATGCATACGATCTATCTATCTATCTTTGTGTGTTTCTGTGTGTCTGGGTCTGACTTTCTCTCTTTCTCTCTCTGTGTATGTGCATTGAGAGAGACAGAGAGAGTGTGTAGAGGGCAAGGGAAAGATAGAAAGAAGGGGAGGGAGAAAGAGTGGAAGGAGAGAGAGAGAGAGAGAGAGAGAGAGAGAGAGAGAGAGAGAGAGAGAGAGAGAGAGACAAGGAGGTAGAGAGAGAAAGGGTAGAAAAAGAGGGGGGAGGAGTGAGGGAGCGAGGAGAGAGAAAGAGACAAAGATAAGAAACTCAATGCTGTATAACCATAACCCCAATAAGCTTGTCACTAGAGTTGAGGAAATGCACTTTCCTCTCATCTCTTCAGCAGTGTGGGTCTATGGCTGTGGAATACTGCATGCCCCACCAGTTAATGTATTGGTTGGTTTCTAGGAAGGGCAGGGATATATTCAGAAATAAAGGGAATGAAAAACAAAAGATACCACTAAAATAGTTTTAATTTCCAAATTGTTCTGGGCATTTTACTCACTGTCCTCCATACCTGGTAAACTTTCCCTCCTCATCTCTACCTCCTGATCTCTCTAGGTTCCTTCAAGTCCCAGCTAAAATCCCACCTTCCACAAGAAGCCTTAGTGCTAAGGCCTTTCTTCTGTGATGATCTCCAACTTATCTACATCTGTTGTTTTTGTACATAATCACATAGTTATATGTTGAATCTCTTGCTAGACAGTGAGTTCCCTCAGAGAAGGAGCTCTGTATCCTTTTTCTGTATCTCTAGCTTAGTATGGAATAGGTGCTTAACAGATGCTTGTTTGACTGCTTAGCTGGTCAGTAAGGGCTCTCGTATAATCCATCACTCCCTCTTTTATGCTCCTCATTGCAGTCCTGTCTCCCTATGTGTTCAGTATTTCATCCCTCCCTCCTGTCCATCGGCTTTTCATCCTTTCTCTGAACTCCTTGAAGTCCACTCTTCCCAGATCATGGGTGTGTGTCCAGCTTTCCTCTCCTCTTTCACCATGGATTTCGAGATGAAGCGATCATCTGCCCTCGAGGGGTTCATCATTTCGACTTCAGTAGCCACTGACTCTTCCTGGTCAGAGTCAGATCCAGAATAGCCGATCCCCTTCATTGCCTCCTCCTACCTTTTGAGAAATGAGAATGATCCTTAAGGCAAGTCACGAACTTATCAGCTTGAGGAAGTTACTTAACCGTGGGGACTGAGTCCACTACAATTCCTGTTATCTGTCCTTGGCTGGGCTCTTGCAGCTAGCCTATGTGCAGTCATTTAAGTCATTTCTGCCTGCCTCCCCATTATTCCGCTGACTGTCTTCTCCAGTTCCAAACCCAAGCCGCTCTCTACTAGGAAGTAATGATGGTTGGATTTTATACATTGCTTTGAAAGGAGGGGAAAGGAACAAGCATTTATTAAGTGTGTGAGGCACTGTGCCTTACAAATATTACCTCCTCTAATACCCCCCTCCCCCAAGAACCTTGAAAGAGAAGTATTGTTATTGTCCTTATAACACAGAAGGGAAACTGAGGCAGGAGTTAAGTGACTTGTCCAGAGTATAGCCAGCAAGTGTCTGAGGCTGGATTTGAACTCCAGGCTCCAGACCCATTTTGCCATCTAGCTTCCTTTCAATTCAGACCCTGTCTATTGTATCTTGTAGCTGCTTTTAGTGCCTCGGCAGCTAGATGGCACACTGAATGGAGTGCTGTGTCAGGAAGGTCTGAGTTCAGTTTCAGTCCTAGACACTTGCTAGCAGTGTGACTCTGGGGACATCACTAAACCAATCAGCTTCGGATTCCTCCTCTGGGAAATGGGGATACCAATACTACCTGTACCTCCTAGAGTTATGAGAACTAAATGCAATAATATACAATGTGCTTTTCAAACCAGAAAAGTGCTTTAGAAATTCTAGCTATTAATAGTGATTTGAATGTAAAGTATTTTACTTGTTTTAGCATTTGGTCCTCACAACCTCCCTGGGAGATATATGTTTTATTGTAATTATTCCCCATTTAATAGAAGGGAATACTGAGGTTGAGAGAGGTCAAATGACTTGCCCAGAGTCACACTGTCACTATGCATCTGAAGCCTCATTTGAATTGACTCCAATTAGGGCAATGGCACAGTGCTGGACCTGGAATCAGGAGGACCTGAGTTCCAATCTGGCCTCAGACAATTTCTAGCCATGTGACCCTGGGCAGGTCACTCCACTCTATTCACCTCCATTTCCTCATCTGTCAAATGAAATAGAAAAGAAATGACAAACCACTCCAGTATTTCTGCCAAGAAAACCCCAAATGGGGCCAAGGAGAGGAGGACCTGACTGAACCAACAATAACCAGTTTTCTTTCTACTGTGCCATCTAGCTGCCAAAGATCTTTGATGTATGTTCTAAGGTATTATTAACCCTTTCAAGTCTCTGAGACCAGAACTTACAGGTTTTCCCATTAGAATGTATCAAAAGGTAGGGTTTGAACCTGGGACAGTTCTGATTACTGATCTAGTGATCTTTCCCCTACACCATGCTGAATTCTACTTCCTTAAGAAAACGGAGGCCATCTATTGCAAGTTGCCTCATCTCCCCTCCTCTGTTCTTCAAAATCACTAAACACTATCTCCCATTCTCTTCTTTGTTCTGGTTTCAGAGGATAAAGCAGCTCTTCTGACCGAAGCCAACATTCCTCTGTATGCCCTTGATCCCATTCCCTCCCATGTCCTCCAGGAGAGTGCCTCATCAACATTCATTCTCAAATCTCCATCTTCAGTCTCTTCCTCTATCCTGGCTTCTTCCTTGCCCCTACAAACATGCTTTGGTCTACCCCATTTGGGTAAATCATTTAGCTTTGCCCTCTTATCAAATTCTCTCTCTCTCTCTGTCTCTCCCTCTCTCCCTCCCTCCCTCCCCCCCTCTCCTTCTTTATTTTCTCCTTGTCTCTGTCCTCTCTGTTTTTGTCTCTCTGTCTCTGTCTATCTCCATCTCTCTGCCTCTGTCTCTGTCTCTGTGTCTTTCTCTGTGCATGTATCTATCTGTCTCTGTCTCCCTCTCTGTCTCTGTCTGTATGTCTGTCTGTCTCTTTCTTCCCTTCTAATTGAAGGAGATAGTGTAGTTTTTGTACCTAGAGAGCTGGACCTCAGAACAAGGAACACTTGGATTGGGTTTTTCCATTCTTCTCAATATTCCTAATATTCATCTCATCAATAATCTCTTAATTGCTAAATCCTTTGACTTTCCCTAGTCCTTCTTCTCTCCCTTTCCACTGTAGCCTTTGACATTGCTGACCACCCCTTCCTCCCTTCACTTCTTCAAGGCTGCCCTCCTGACACTCTTCCTGCTTGCTTCCTTCTCAGTCTTTCTCTGCTTCACATTTTCCCCTTTTGTCCATGAAGTGTGGATGGTCTCCCAAAGCCCTTCGGTGGGCCCAAAATCATCTTCCTCATTAGACACAAAGAACCCAAAGAATCACACGTTACTTTGAAGTTTTGAGTCTCAGATGTGGCTAGGAGGATGGTGACACTCTCAGTAGAAACAAGGAAGTCTCAAGGAGCGGTGGTTTATTTTATGTTGGACCTTTGTTACTGTCTTTGATCTTCTTGGGGATACATTTAGCCTTCTCTTATTTCTAAAATTAATTATTTTTTCAATTAACAAGCATTTATTTTCTCTTCTTCTCACCTTCTCCCTTTCTTTATGCTAGGAAAAAAAACCCCAACCCAAGCAAACCTAGTAACTCAGCTTTGGTACCACCTTCTCCATGAAGCCTTGCTAGATTCTACTTCCCCCCTGCCCCCATTCCTCTCAGCTGCTAGAGGATTCCTTCCCAAACTGCCTTCTGTTCATTATGTATACATCACACATATACTGACATAAGAGTTGTGTGTGTGTGTGTGTGTGTGTGTGTGTGTGCATGTCTCTTGAGTGTCCATGCAGTCCACCTAATTAGAACGTAAGCTTTTCAAGGATAGGCAGCAGGGAAAATTGGCTGTCATTAAGCTATACATTGGGATGCTCCATTGTGAGTACTATTTATGGGAAAACACTCAAAGGGAATGATTGAAGCAAATGTTATCCTTGCTGGTGAATGGGACCCAAATGGTGGCACCAACTATGTGTGGGCATGTTCTCAACAGCATCCCTAAAACTTCAAAGCACCCACATGGCTGTACAGTGCCACAGACCAAGAGCTGCTCCCTTTCCCAGAATGCAGTTCCTTGTGTCTAGTCCAGGAAAGTCCTGGCCTGAAAAGCGAGCATGATCTCTGACCAGGATAGCAATGCAGAACATAATTTCCAGCCTGAGATTTTGAAAATCCCCTTTGTTTGAGAATTCCAAAGCATGATACAAATTTGCCCAAAGGTGAGCTCCCCTGGAACAAAAAGCAATACATCTTATATTCTTGAATACTCTTCTGGGCTGAGATAATATTTGTAAAGCACTTAACACAGTGACTGGTACATAGTAGGTGCTTTTTAAAACAAGCAACACAGCGGCTGGCACATAGTAGTTGCTTTATCTATGCTTGCATCCTCTTTCCCTCCCTGTGGTCAGTGTGGTCATATAGACACCGAAGCAGGAGCTCTCAGGAATGGTGGGAAGGATGGACAGAGAAATTTTGTGTCCAAAGCCAAAACTAAGGCACTGTCCTCATCAGAGACAACACGATGCCGCGCATTGAAGCCCCTAGCAGAGGCTCTTGGTGATTGCAAAGCCCTGGAAATAAGAACCGGTACCCTTCAATCAAAAATGGCTGTGCCTACCATAGAGAAACATGCAAAGATTGAAATAAGCTCAGCAATGTCAGCCTGCTGAAGACCCAGAAAGGAGAGTGTGCTTGTCAACCAAGGCCTTAGCATTGTGTCCAGTGGTTCAATATCACAAGTGGAGTTTTATCACTGGAAATAATATTGAGGAAGATGCAGAATCATCTTCTTTAATGAGGACTATGAGACCTTTTTATCTGATTTACAGCTAAAACTAAGTCCAGCCAAGTCAACAAGCATTTATTAAAGACCTAGTCTGTGCCAGGCACCATGCTAAATACTGGAGATGCAGAGAAGAACTCCTCCAGGCTTGGAGGAGTTTACATTCAAACAGGGGAAGCAACGTGCAAACAAGATAGAAATGGGATGCCTTGGAGAGTGTCTCTCAAAGGGGATACGGCTTATCTCTTCCATTAGAACAGCGACTGTTCTCACTTTTCTGCTTGTACCCCCAGTGTTTTGAACATCAAACAATCAATATTATTAAGTGCCTGCTATGTGTCAGTTACTATACTAAGCCCTGGAAATAAAACAAAGGCAAAATACAGGACCTGCCTTTAAGGAGTTTATAATCTAGTGAGGAGACAAGATACAGGAAATATACAAAGCAAAATATATACAGTATAAATAGGAAATAATTGACAAAGGAAAGGCACTTGAATTAAGAGAGGCTGAAGAAGGTTTGTTGTAGAAGGTGAAATTTTAGTTGGAACTTGAAAGAGGCCAGGGAAGTAAGCACTTAATAAATGCTGTTTCATTCATTCATTCATTCATTCATTCATTCATCAAATATGGAGTGAAATAAGCATAACCAAAAGAACAGTGTAGGAAGCATGCATTCACATGGTTCCTACTATGCACCAGACACTAGACTAGACACTATAAATATTCTCTTAACTTGTTTCTCACAACATCCCTGGGAAGTAGGTGTTGTTATTATACCGCCCCCCCATTTTATAATTAAGGAAATTGAGGCAAACAGAGTTTTAATGACTTTCATAACTAGTAAGTGTAATCTGCGGTAGAATTTGAACTCAGTCTTCCTCAGTCCAGGCCCTGTGATTTATCCACTCTATCACCTTGCTGCCTAATTAATGTATAATACAGAATTAGCATAAAATATAGTTACAATAAAATAATAATAAAAAATATAATGTATGCTTATAATACAGTATATAGTATAATTAATATGCAATACAGAATGATTTCAATGATGTACATATAAAGATCCCTAAGAGGAAACCAAAATTAGAGTGTTAGAAGATCAACAAAGATCTCAAAGAACAAATAATGAACATATCTCCTCTTAGCAGAGATGTTCTTGGACAAAACATGGCATACATTGTTCAATGTGGTTATTTTGTCCATTGTTTTGACTGAACTGACTTTTCCAACTACTCTCCAGGAGTACTGAATCTTGCAAGAGAACTCCCCCCATTCCTATCCCCACCCATGTTTCATATTTCTAGCCTCCTTTTACATTCTGTCTCACCCCATTAGAATGAGAGCCCCAGGAGCTCTGTTCTTTCTTTCTTTCCTGCCTTTCTACCTATCTCCTTCTCTCCCTCCCTTCCTCTTTCCTTCTTTCCTTTCTTCCTTCCCTCATTCCTTCCTTTCTTCCTTTCATCCATCTTTCCTTTCTCGTCTCCTCCCTCTATTTATTAACTTTATATTTATTCTGTAATAATATGTAAGAATGTGTTATATGTGTGTGTTCCTTATTAAAATGTAAGTTCATTGTAGATATGGATGGTTTCATTTTTTGTACTTATACTGTCAGCACCTAGTATAGTTCCTGGCACATAGTAGGCATGTTATAAATGTCTGGGACTCAATTTTCTCTTCTATAAAACAAAGTGGTTGCACCAGACAACCTGTAAATGACCTTCAGGCTCTAAATCAATGGTTTTATGAACATATTTGGGTCTTATTTTTCTTCTCTGTAAAAAGGAGGAGATTTGAACTCCATGACCTCTTAGGTACCTTCCAGCTCTGAATCTAAGAGCTTACATTGGTGCTCTGCTGTTGACTGAATATCAGAATTTGGGACCCTGTAATTGAAAGACCCAGTAATATCTTATTGATGACAAGTCAAGCTGGCAGTTATCCTTTTCCAGATGTCCTTTCCCAGTTGTGTGCCCATTGGTTGACCTGGAGACAAAAAAATCCCCTAATATCATGGTTTCAGACTGAAAGAGGAGGAAGAGGAGGAGAAAGGTGAACTCTAGCATGTTCCATACAACTCAGGGAACTGAGGCTTTTTATATCCTCATTTGCAAGCCCTATGGTGCCATAGTGGTAACAGAAACTCAGTTTCTTTCTGAATGCACAATCAAAAGACTTTTCTCATTGGGATCCCCCAGACTAAGAAAGGTCCCACTATAGACAAGAGCTCTTGATTTGTATTGAATTTAGTCCTATGGTATAATAAAGACACCTTGGCTCTGAGAACCAGGGGGCCTAGCCCCACCTCTACCATGAACTCTCTATGTAACACCGGCCAAGTTACTTGAAGTATCAAGTTGTGATGGAGCAAAGTATCAAGGTCATAAAGACTTGGGTTCAAATCCTACCTCTGATGCTTATTATCTGTACAACTCCACTTGGGCAGGTCACTCTATGCCTGCCAGTCTCTGTTTCTTCATCTGTAAAATGGGGACAGTAATAGCATCTACCTCACAGGTTGTTGTGAAGATCAATTCAGTTAATAAGCATTTAAGTCTTATTATTTGCTAAGCACTAGAGGACAGAATGAAAGGCAAAAGGGAGTCCTTGGTCACAGTCTAATGGGAGAGACAGTATACAAAACATGCCCCCTTTATTTAGAGGTAATCTCAGAGGGAAGGCAGTAGACATTCAGGGGAACTGGAAAGTCCCCTTGAAGAAGGTGAAGTGCTTTGCAAACCTTCAGGTTTCAGAGAACTGCTAGATCTTATTCCTTCCTTCCTTCTTTGGGCCTCAGTTTTCTTCTTTGCAAAATGGGTGGGTTGAGGTAGAATGGTCTCTGAGGGATTTGACAACTTGAATGTCCTTTTGTCTTCTTCTGTGATTTGTGAGATGAAGTAAGGGGACTAGATGAATGGGGAAAGGGACAGAGTAGTAGGGGAATCTGGGCCTTAAAGGAGTAATGAAATGGTAATTTAGGAACCAAAGGGAGGTTGCATCAGCCAGGAGAGTCAGCCAGAATTGGGTTCAAATTCTGACTGCCACTTTTCAAATGGGTGGTGCTGGGCAAGTCAGCCTCTCTGGGCCTCAGTATCCTCATCTGTAAAATAAAGGGGTTAGAACAGATGACCTCCAGCTCCAGATATAAGACAATCTGAACTTGCAAGCATTGGCTCACCTCCTCTAGGCTGAATTCCTGCTCTCTCTCTGGGCTCTCTCATTTACCCTTGCCAGGCTATCTATTTCTGCTAGTCTCATTGGTCTGTCTCATCAGACTTCTCAGGAATCTCCAGAGTGGAGGTCAAGAGGATCATTACCTGTCCTTGGGACAATGAAGGAGATCCAGGGAAATGTCCTCACCTCCCTCTGCAGACAGAAAAGGCACAAAGAACATGACCCATGGAAGACATTCTAAACAGACTGTTGAATTTAAGTAAAGGCCAGCATTCTCGGAGAGCCACAATGAGGAAGAAATCTCATCTTCTCCTGAACTCTAGGCTGGGGGATGGTCACCAGGAAAAGCCCCTAGACACCTTCAGAGAAGCTGTGATGTCCATCACATATATCTACAGTGGATAGGGCATGGACTTGGATCTGGGTTCAAATCCTACACTGACTAGCTATGTGCCCCTGGACAAGGCACTTAAACTCAGTCTTCCTCAGTTTCCTCATCTCTAGAATGAGTATAATAGAGCCTACCTCTTTGCAAAGGATCAGATCTTTGCAAACCCTAAAGAACTGCATAAATATCACTGTTATAATTGATGCTG
>CM053773.1:211426428-211491804 GCA_028658325.1 Potorous gilbertii
TAGCACATGGTGAATACCTAATAAATGTTTTATCTATCTATCTAGGTATCTCGAGTCCTATACCTAGAACTAGAAGAAATCTCAGGGGCCATATAGCTCAACCATTTCATTTTACCAATGAGAAACCTGAGACCCAGAGAGGTTCAGTGATCTGTCCAAGGTTGTAGACAGGAAACATCAGACAAAGAAGGGATTTGAACCCAGGTAGTGAGTGCTCTTCTCACTGTACCACATTTGCCTCCCCAACGTAGGCTACATAGAGAGTCAACTTTCTCTTCCACCCTAGAAAAGTACTAGAGAACACTGTTTTGATGGAACTGGGGGACATTATCCCCTTTCACTGGGCTGACTTCCGCTTCACATGACAGTCAGTTGACAGGAAATTCAGACCTCTCTACAGGACATTGTATACCCCTCCATGGAGCTAACAAGAATTAACAGCACAAGAGAATCTTCCTTTGTTGATCAGCAGAGCCATATAGGAGACAAGGAGAACAAAGGGCACCTTCTAAGAGGATTCCATTGTGTTTCAGTACAAACATGTTCCCATCCATTAGACTCTGATCTAAAGTTTACCAACAAGGGTGGATTGCAAAGATGGCTCATTTTAGCTCTGGCCTGGAAAGACCTTCATGCAAGAGGCCTAGGGCCCAAACCACCCCTCTTCCAAGGATGCTGAGAACTCCCTAATCAAACTTGAAAATGACCACTCAGAGTTTGAGAATGGCTTTCCTCTCACAGACAGATTAATCACAAATCTAAAGCTAATGGAGGTGGGGAGGGGAGGTAGTTAGAGAGAGCAGATTTAGTTCTGAGTCAGGGAAAAACTTAACCACTGGGAGGTTGTTCAAAAAGTACAATGGATTGTTCCAGGGAAGTTGTGGGTCAGCTCTCAGAACTATTCAAGCAGAAGTCAGATATAGCAAAGAAGATGGCCACTGACAGAATTTCCAACTCAAAGATTAAGAGATTTTATAACTCATAGACATACCCTTCCCCCCAGCTTTTTGTCTCATCGAGTATACATAAATCATCTGAAAAGAGAGCCATGGAAATGAGTTCTAGTCTTGGTTCTGTCTCTACACTGACCTCTAGGAGTGTGCTTGGAGCTAGCTCAGCGTGAATATTGAATATTATAGGCAAACCCCACAAATTAGGGCTTGAGTTATTGTTTTCCTGGTTGTCTAGATTTTAAAAAGTGATGGAGAAAATTTGAATAATACAGATTAAACCTAAAAGTGTATCCTACATATATACCCTCCCCTCTCCTTGCTAAGAACTGGTTGTTAAAACCTTTACCAGCACACCTCTGTCTTAGACCCTCTCTGGGCCAAAATGATGAAATCAAACTGAATGAACCCTGAAAAGCCCTTCCAGCCATGCAAGGGGCAGATCTTTGGAAACTCCACCAGGCCACAAACCTTGCTTGACTACCTCTTCTCCAGCCCCAGCCTGGGTGCCTGCCCTCCTGCTCAAGGGCCCTGGACAATGAATTTTGTGGGGGTTTTGCAAGCAATCAGGGCTAAGTGACTAGAACAGAGTCATATAACCAGTAAGTGTCCAAAGCTAGATTTGAACTTAAGTCCTCCTGACTCCAGGACCAGTGCTGTATCCACCACACCAACTAGCTGCACCAGCAATGGAGTTTTAATGGAGGTACCCCACACCTGGCCCCAGAAAAGATGGGTCTGTATGAAGAAAGAAATCCAAAGTCAGAAAGAGGCAGGGATCCAATCAATCATATGATAATTGCAGAAGGAAAGGGTGCCACTTTAGAGTGGCCTCCCTCCCCTTCAGAGGATGGTAGGGAAACTGGAGAATTAATGGAAATAAGCTATGTGCGACTCACAAGCTGAGAAATCTGAGCTAAGTGCTCTCTGGGAGGCAGCTACTTGATGAGAACATAATGCTCCTCTCTCCAGCCCAATAGGGAGGGTATGAAATAAATAACACAATATTTTTGCAACCACAGGAGGGTGGGAGCCATGGGCCATGATTGCTATGCATTTAACCTGGCCCCTTCTCTGTTTCTTGGGGAGGAGGGCCTGCAGGTGATCAGGCTGTTCATTTAGCAGAAACTTGCCCATGGGGGCAGCCACTAGTCTAGCCTCATGCTCTCTCCCTAATGCACTTTTTAATGACATGGGTTCTAAAAATATTAAAGATATAAGAGTAGTCTGGGAAAAGTTCTGAAATGGCAGCTGGTCCTTTCATTCTGGGACAGGAAGAGGGTTGGAAAGGAAGAGAGAGAAAGGGGAAAAGGTAAACAGAGAGGAAGAAAAAGAAGAGGATGAGGAAGGAAGAAAAGAAAACAGAATGGAAAGAAGAAGAAAGAAGGGGAGGAATATGGGAAGAAGGAGGAGGAACTATGAGGTGGAAGACAAGAAATGAAGGAGGAAGATGGGATAGGGAGAAAGAAGGAAGAAAATGGAAGGAAGAAAAAGGAGAAGATGAAGGAGGAGGCTGAGTGGAGAACTTGTCTAAGATCAAACAGAGTGATCATCATAGGCAAAGTATGAACCAAGATCCTCCGCCTTCATATAGAACACTCTCCACTACACCACACTTGCATTGAGTTGCCCCAGAAGTCAAAATGAGTATCAATGCCTGGGAGATACAGGGAGGTCTGTTGGAACTTCATATGAAACATTACCCAATCATCAGAGCTACTCAGTAATGAACTGTCTTAGTAAACAAGGATCCCCCTCTTCTATCTTTTGTAGTGTTCCATCCGAGGTTGGCTGGCCCCCTGTCCAGGATGCCATAGCAGAGGTTGTGTGATGGAACCCTTTGGCAGTCTGGTAAAGTATCACAATAGCATGACTTTAAATGAATAATTTTTAAATGTCCTGTTCTTGACTTCCTCTGCATTTCAAAATTATGCTCTCTCTACTGCTGGGTCATCCTGGAATGTCCCTCAGTGCCACCCTGGAACTCCCTACAGTTTGCTGACCCTAGTTTATCCCCTCCTCAAGGATCAATGCCTTTCTCCCATACACCTGGAGCCTCCATTTGGTAGAGGGGTCCTAGTCAAACTGCCTTCATTCCCCAATCCCTTTTCCAAGCTTTCCAACTCCTTTATGCATGTGGTTTTCTCCCATTAGAATGTAAGCTCCTTGCAGGCAGGGAATGTCTTTTGGCTTCTATTTGTGGAATCCCCAGTGCCTAGAATATTAAGTAAGTGATTAATAAATGTTTGTTTCCTTTCTTCCTTCCTTATAATAAAATACATAGGATTACACAGGAACTAAATCAAAATATCAAAGTATTTTTAGAAAACAAATTCACAGGTTAAGAATTCCTTTTATAGACAGGGAGGGAAGTTAGATAAGACAACCTCAAAAGTCCCTCCTGGCTCTGTGATCTGACAGAAATAAGGATAATTGGATCCACAAATCAATCAATAAACATTTATTAAGTGCCTACTATATGCCAGGTACTGCACTAAACCCTGAGAATACAAAGAGACAAAGAATAGACCCTACCCTCAAGGAACTGATAATATAATAGAGGAGAGAAGAAGTAAATAAATATGTCCTAACCAGCTATATATAGGATAAAGAGGAGATAACTAACAAAGGGCAAGGCATTAGAATGAAGAAGGGATGAGACTGGCTTCCTGTAAAAGATGGGATTTTAGCTAGCTGGCATGGTAGATAGCAAGATGGCATTCTTGCTGGGCTTGGAATCAGAAAGTCTCATCTTCCTGAGTTCAAATCCAGCCTCAGACACTTACTAGCTGTGTGTCTCTGGGCAAGTGACTTAACCCTGTTTTCCTCAGTTTCCTTATCTGTAAATGCCAAACTACTCCAGTATCTTTACCAAGAAAACCCCAAATGGGGTCACAAAGAGTTGGACACAATTACTTAAAGGAAGCCAGGAGCTGCACCTGGTATGCAACACAATCCATAAAGACTCCAGGATATGATACCCCATTACTCTAGAGTTCTCAGTCCTGGCATAGGTGACAGAACTCTGCCGACACCCTTCTTTCCTAGGATGAATCCATAGGATGAGCTCATCAGGATGACTTTTCAACATGGGAGGAGAGAGCTCTGATGAGTGGATGAGGGGGCCCAGCATCTCAGCAGGTGACTGATGGCAGAGCCTGGCTCAGGGTCTCCTGCCGTCTATTATTTACTCTCTTATGTCAGTGATTTATGGAATGGTGGTCCTTTCATTATTCTTGTTAATTACCTCCTCTCTCTGCCTCTGCTTGTAAAATGTAATTGTCGCCAGCATAAATCTTGCCTGGCCGCCATAGTTCCCCATCAGTAATGCTATTCAGCCTGCTCTTATAAAATCTTTATACAGTGTAATTAAAAATGCGTTGTCCAAGATTACGGTGTGGAAGTTCTGAGTCCTACTCAGAAGACAGGCTTCAGAGAGATTAGAACACCTCCTTCTGCCTCCTAAAGAGTAACCAGAGGATTAGAAGGGAATAGGTTTGCAAAATCCTCCCTCCTGCCCAGGGCAGCAAATTCAACCCCTTTTCTGGCTGAGAGAATGCTTCTCAAGCCAAGACAGCCCATGACTGAGGAGAAAAATGGGGCTTCCATAGAAAGATCTAATCATGTGGTATGATTCCCCAATTAATTGGTGGCCTCCTTTAGCCTCTAGGACAGAGGTTTCTAATCTTTCTTTTATCATGGATCCTTTTTGACAGTCTGGTTGAGCTTATGGATATTTCCTCCAAATCATTTTTTTATCCTGATAATTGAAGGACATGCTAAATTTCAGTTAGAGGTTAGTGAAAATAAAGATGAGATTTTTTTTTTATCTCATCCAAATTCAAACTCCCTGAAATGTATCCATAGATAAGAGAGGGAAGATCCCCTGCCCTAGAATAAAATATGAACTCCTCTGTTTAGCTCTTGAAGTCTTATACAAGCTGATCCCAAACCCCCTTTTCTAGACCCATTGGACATTACTTTCCCTCTCACTCCCAGTGGGACAGCTAAACCAGACTTCTTTCTGTTATTCATGTGCAACACTCTTATCTCCTATCATTGTGACTTTACACTGACTGTGCCCTATGCCCAAAATGAAGTCCCTCTTTAACTTTGCCTCATCTCCCTCTTTAAAATGCATCCCAAGTACCATCTTCTGCAGTAAATCTTTCTTGCTTCCCCAAACTGCTAGTGCCTTCCCTGCAAAATGTCTTGAATTTAGCTACTTTATATATTTATGAATTACATATATACATGTGTGTGTTTACATATACACACACACAAACAAGTGTGTGTGTACAGTGCATTTATTATGTAAAAAAAAAGACTACTATGTGCCAAGGACTGTGTTAAGCACTTTACAAATATTATTTCATTTGCTTCTCACAACTCTAGGAAGTTGAATGCTATTATTTTCCCCATGTTACAGATGAGGAAACTGAGGTAAACAGTGAAGTATCTGAGATCAAATTTGAACTCAGATCTTCCTGAGTCCAAGCCCAGTGCTTTATCCACTGCATCACCTAACTGTCCACCTGACACATAATAAGCTTTTTAATAAAGTCAATAAACACTAATTAAGCACTTACCATGTGCCAAGTACTGTGCTGGCACTAATATAAATAAAGGTGAAAAAACAGTCCCTGCTTTCAAGGAAGGAGCTCACAGTCTAATGGAGAAAGCAGTCTTCAAATAACTGAACAAATAAGATATATACAAAATAAATTTGAAACCATCCCTGAGGGGAAACACATGGATTAAGAAAAACAGGAAAAGCTTCTTGGAAAACATGAAACTTTCACCAAGACTTGACGCAATCCAGGAAAGCCATAGATGAGAAGGGAGAGTATTATTCCAGGGATGGGACAAACAGGAAAAATTCTTAAGAGTCTAGAGATAGAATGTCCTGTTTGAAGAGTAGTAGGGAAGCTAGTGTCACTAGATCTCAGAATGTATGTTGTGAGGGTAGGGGACAGATTAAGAGGGACTTTAGATCACAAAGCATTTTATATTAATCCTGGAAGCAATAGAGAGCCACTGGAGTTTATTGAGTGGGGGTTGGGGGTAAACTGTGCTCTAGGAAAACTGCTTGGTTGTTGTCCTTCTATCTCAAAGAGAACGAAAATGACATCACTGTGCTAGAGTAAACTTTCAATGAATCCAATTGTGGCTTATCAGACCAATATGAGCTTGGGACGCCGCTGTACCACAGGTTAGGCACAAATAGTCTGTGTGAACATTTGGGGATGGATATTCTAAATTTATGCATCTTACATTTCCTTTAAACTGTTTCAGTTGTGCTTTGCTCATAGGGCACAGCACTTTCTCTGATGTAGGCACGCCATGCTGAGTGGTCCTGTGCCATTGTCTCCCATGTCACACAATCAATTCCAAAGTTCTTAAGAGAGACCTTGAGAGTGTCCTTGTAGTGCTTCTTTTGACCAGCATGCAAATACTTGCCCTGTGTGAGTTTTCCATAAAAAGTCTTTTTGGTAAGCATACATTTTGCATTTGAACCACATGGCCAGCCCATTAGAATTGTACTCTCTGAAGCAGAATGTGAATGCTTGGCATTTTTAGGAAAATCACTAGTGACTGAATGAAAGAAGGACTGGAGTAGGGAGACACTTGAGGCAGGCAGACCCACCAGTGGCTATTGAAACAATCAAGGCGTGCAGTGGTGAGGGGCTGCGCCAAGGGGTGGCTGTGGCAGAAGAGAGAAGGGAGACTATGGAAGAGTTGTTATGAACATAGAAACAACAGGGCTTGGCAATTGATTGAATATGAGGAAGTGAATAAAAATTGTTGTTTGGTTAATGAATTGGTTGACTGATTGAAAAAGGCTCAGTCTTCCTCTCTACAACTTCTACTCTTAAGCAATCACTTCATTCTAGTTTCAAACTCAAGAGAGGGATCAGAGTCCCACCTCCCTACCCAGATCTTACAGCTGCAACATCCTGATCTGGTATTATCCACCCCTGAGGTTATTTTGAGGAGATATATTCCTCGTGCTCACCCCCGGTTCCCTGAAATGGCTCATGTTCAACTTCAGTGGTGCCACTTTTCAATATGGCAGAAAGATTTAGAGTCAGAGCACCTGGGTTTGGATCCTAGCTCTACCACCTGCTAGATATGTGACCTTGAGCAATCATTTTCCTTTCTTAGCCCTTGCCTCCCCATTAAGAGAAAGGAAGAATTCAACTATATGGTCTTGAAAGTTTCTAGAATTCTGTTCTGTGTTTTAAGGCTCGTTATGGTTCCAACATTCCATGTTGTAAGTCCTCCCAGCTCTGACATTCCATGCTTTGAGGAGCCTCTGAATTGTGACATATTGTATTCTAAGGACCCTCCCAGCTCCGACATGTGTTCTAGGGGCCCGCCCAGCACTGACATTCCAGAGGTAACACATTCCACACTGAGACCGCTCTAATTATTAGGAGATTTATCCCCATGTCTCACTCTCCCACATTCACCTTTCTAGCTTCCTTTTCTATGTTACTTTTTAGCATTAGAATATAAGCTTCTTGAGGGCAAGAACTGTCTTGCTTGCTTGCAGATATAAGGATGATACCAGATTTCCCCATTCTTAGTACAGTTCTAGGCACATGTTAAATTAAATTTATTAAGTAGGGACCATAATTTGTGCCCCTTCTCCAAGCTGCCTCCCTTCTCCCCAACCAAGCATATCCTGCCTTAACCCTCCATACCCCAATATATCAAACAAGCTGAGTATCAACTACAATTCTAAGTGTCTATCCTACCTACCCACATCCATTCTCAAAATGGCAGCCAGCTCATCATTCTCTATCTTGCCAGCTCCCAAGGCTCCTTGGCCAGCCTCCCTTTGTTTCTCACTCAAGTCATTAATTCTGTCTATGTGGGAGTACACAAGATATTACCTTAGGAGATTAACCTGTCACCTTGGTGGGGAACAGTACCCAGAACTCCTTGGGGAGCTCGGGAAGGATACACAGTCCAATCTAATTGAATTAGAGGTTGGGGGCACCTCAGTCAGAGGGGGAGGCCTTTTGTATTGACAATGTGCTCTAGGAATCCTATAATCTTCAGGAGGAAGCTGGCAACTCTATGTGTACTAGGGATAAAAGGCCCAATTACTTACTACCATGATGCCTCCCCAGGGGACAAACCATCCTGCTGGACCATAGGAAGCTGATCAACTAAGGGCCATTTGAATTTCAAATTAACCCAAAGCCCCAGTTTTCAAAAAGCTTTTCTGAAGTCCAAAGTCTGGGAGGTCAATTGAAACTTAATTCTCCTGAATTTCTCAAGGGACTCAAGTTTATAAATGCAGAGGTAGATGGTGGATGCTTTCTGTTAAAGGATAGGGCAGCAGGAAGCAGAGGGGCCTTCAGGATGTGAAGGGTGATGCTGGAGAACTGTCCCACCTGCTCTTTGGGCATGAGAAGAGACACATACCAGGCACACTAGTGCCTCTGCTACACAAGGCATTTTATAAGATAATAGCCATGGCAGACTTTCTGTAGCATTATTGTTTTTGCAGAGCAAACAATCCTGGAAAGTAGGCGCTATATAATAAATAGTAACAGCAATAACTAATATTTAGATAGTAAAGTCCTTCATGTATATTACGCCATGTGATTTTCACAATAACCCAGTGAGATAGGTGTCATGATTCATCCGCTTTGACAGATGAGGAAACTGAGGCGGAAAGGTTAAATGATTTATACCAGTTCCTAAGTACCTGAAGCAGAATTCAAATACAGATCTTCCCAACTTCAACTCCACTGTTCTCTTCACTGAATCACTATTGGAATTTTTATTCCTATTTTAGACATAAAACCCAGTCATTACAATTAAATTATTCAAAGTCTGGAGAGGAATATAATGACCCATAAGGTCCACGTAGTTCCTTCCCCTTCAGTTTTAGGAAGCTTATTTAGATGAAAAGTTATGACTTCAGTCACAATAGCTCCAAGCCCCCAGTTAGGAAAATTCCTGACTTTTAGGCAGAGATTGGGCTCTCTTCCTAATTTTACATTCATATCTATCTCTAGACCCTGGTCTCTTTGTGGTTGGGGTAAAATTCATTTTGCTGAAAACTGGATAACAGATTATAGATCTATGAATAGATAGGCACCGGGAGAGAAAATTGGGGAAAGGTCCAAACTCTTCTTGGGATTTCACTCAGCCTGGGTCTTCTGCTCTGAGGTGCCTATAGAGCCAATAAACCTTCCTTGGAATCTACCTTTTCTGTCTCTGCTCAGAACTATCTTTATTCTTTGGGCTCTATTGGAATGAAACACCTGTTTCAACTTCTGGAAAGAATCCTTTCTCAGCTGGCTGGATAATTTATAAGTGACCCCTGGGGCAGGTGAAGTTTTCTGGCTTATTAGAAGGAGTCTTATGCAGAGTCAGAGGTCTTTTCAATTGGGCATCTTTTATATACTACTTTAAATAGTGCAGGACAGCATAAATCAGTCACTCCACTTTTACATACAGAGGAGGAAAATAAACCCCAGAGAAGGGAGGTCACTTGGCCATGACAACACAGAGCCATGATTCATAGATCATAATGTCACAGATATAGAGGTGAAAGAAACCCCAGAGGTCATTTAGTCCAAAATGCCCATATTACAGATGAGTAGGCTAAGGCCTGGGAAGGTTAAAAGATTTGTCCAACATCCCACAGATAGTTGAGGTTAGACATGTGAGGTGAACCCAGGTCCTCTGACTCCAGAGCTTGTGATCTTTCCAGGTGTTTTGATTTCAGTACCAATGCCATCCAATATGGTCTATATGGGAACTGTCCTAGGTACTGGGGATACAAAGACAGACCCTGCTATCAAAGAGATTCTATTGTCCTGAGGGCATTCCACATGGAAACAGGTAAGTATGTAGCTGTTCACTTGAGGAATACAGAAAACACCAACCACTAAATGGACCAGAGAAAAGCCTCTCAAGGTGATGACACAAGGGAGGAATAATTCAACAAGAAAAAAGTGAAAGAGGAAGTGTGTTCCAGTTCAAACAAAAGCAAGAAGAAGATGAGTGACTGTGTGAGGAACTAAAAGTCGTTGGAGGTATTTAGGTTCTTTTTTAATAATGTATAGGGCATTGGAACATTCAAATTCTTCCTTTGGCTCTTCATACCTGGGCTACCATAGGCAAGACATTTATTCTCCCTGAACCTTGGTTTCCTCAGCTGTAAAAGAGAGGTAATAGTATCTACAGTGAGTTGTGGCACAAATGAGATAACACATGTAAGGAATTTTGCAAGTGATAAGATGCAGCTAAATGGCAGAGTGCTGAATCTGGAGTCAAGAAGACTCATCTTCTGGAGTTTAAATCTCGCCTCAGACTCTTAGTGTGTGACTCTGGGCAAGTCATTTAACTCCGTTTACCTCAGTTTCCTCATCTCTAAAATGAGTTGGAGAGAGAAATGGCAAACCACTCTAGTATCTTTGCCAAGAAAACCCCAAATTGGGGTCAAGAAGAGTCAGACACAACTGAAACAACTCAAAAACCACAAAGATACTGTACCAGTTATTATTTTTGCTATGGTCTTTTTCAGTATAGATATAGCTTTACCAAGCCCACACAAGTCTTTTTCTTTGGTCTCCAATTCTCTGTTATTTCTCAAAGGTTTCATTTCTGTTCCCCCAAAGTTCTTCATGTTTTGGAAATTTAATTTTTGGAAATAATAATGTTTACTATTTAATTTTTGGAATTTTGAACATTTAAATATATTTTCCAACAATGAACTTCACTACTATATCTTTTTCTAAAAATTCTCCCCTAGATATTTCAGCACTCCTCTTCTCTCCTCTTCATGCACATCCTTAAACATGAACTGTTACAGATGCCCACCTATTACAGAGGCCAACCACGCATGTCTCCATTTAGCCCGCCAATCTGGGTAAGTCACAATCTCTTGGAAGGTCAGTTTCTTCATTGTAAAATGAAAATAAAATAATAGCACTCCTCTTTATAGGGTTTTTGTGAGGATAAAACCATATAATGTATGGAAAGCACTTTGCAAACCTTAAGAAGCTATGTCAATATGAGTTATTTTAAGTAGTTAGATGGTGAAGTGAAGGGATTACTTGTCCTGGAGTCAGAAAAACATGAGTTCAAATCTTGCCTCAGATATCTACTAACTGTGTGACTCTGGACAAGACACTTAACCTCTGCCTGCCTCAGTTTCCTTAACTGTAATGGGGTTCATAATAGCACCTACCTCACAGGGTTGTTATTAGGATCGAAGGAGATAATGTTGTAAATTGCTTAGCACACTGTCTGGCACATGGTAAGCGTTCAATAAATATTTATTGGCTGATGACTCATCTATTAATAGGATAATATAAAGAGGACGGTAAAAGCACCTCCTTCATAGGGTTATTGCTGGGATCAAATGAGATAACATATAAAGTGCTTTGGAAACCTTAAGGTGCTATAAAACTGCTTGCTATTATTAGCTGTAATAACTATTCTTATTTATTATTTTCCCAAGGAGCTCGACACAAGTGAGCCCGATGAAGCCTGGCCCTTCTCAAGCTCCGTCTTCAGGTCCTCCCAGTCTGATACAAACATGTAGGAACATAGGAAAATGTGAAGGCTAGCCAGCCATCCCTACATCCCAATCCAGTGAGCACTTCTCAAGGGTCTATGGTGCCAACTACTGTGCTAAGCCCTAGGGATACAAAGACAAAATGATGAATTATGCTTGTCATTGGAGGGAAGAAGCATTTATTAAGCACCTACTATGTGCCTACTCTGGGCTAAGCATTTTACAATATTATCTCATTTGTTCCTCACAACAACCCTTGGAGGTGGATGTTATTATGAACCCTGTTACAGCTGAGGAAACTGAAGCAGATAGAAGTTACGTGACTTGCCCAGGGTCAAGCAGCTAGGAAGTATCTGAGACCAGATCTGAAGTCAGGTCTTCCTGACTCCAGTCTCAGTGCTCACTAATAGTGTGAGTTTATATTCTACTAGTAGATTGTGAAAAAATTAAAACAAGTGGCCAGGTGTGTGACTCTGGTCTCAGTTGGGTTTGTGCAGAAGCAGGATCCCTGGACCAGAAGGCAAGAGATTTGAGATCTCTACTCCCGGCTCTGACAATTGACTTGCTCTGGCCTCTTGAGGAAGTCACTCTCCCACTGGGGATTTGCCTCCTTGATGGTAAAATCTGGGCAGGGACTGGGAGTGTGACTGGACCAGAATCCCTGATGGCCCATTCTCAGTTTCCACCCTGCCTCCGGATCAGTCCAGGTTGACACAACAGGGGCAAGAGAAAGATCAGTCAGTCCAGCTAACTGGTTGATGCACCCTCACCAGACTTAGGGGTCAGAGAACAGTCCATGCGTGCGCGCGCACACGCACACACACACACACACACACACACACACACACACACAAAATCTACCACACACACTGTCACATCATACATACACAATGCAATGCACACACATACCACACACATATCACTTGTACATATACTACCATATCACACATATAACACATACCAGAACTACACATATATCACACAGAAATACCACACACACTACACACACACAAATACACTACTACATCATATATACAACACACCCCACAAATACACAAGCATGACATACACTACACACACAAATGCCAAGTATGTACACATAAACATATGATATACAAATACACACCTACAACATGCCATATATAAACATCACACCACACACACTACACTACCACATCACACATGCAACACACATACCACCAACATGCACATACATCATGCATGCATACACATATACAAACATCACACACAACACAAATATACATACATACCACACACCAGACACATCACATACATTACCATCCATCACATATACAACACATACCAGAAATATTTACATGCCACACAAACACTGCACACACGCCACATACACATATCACATACATTATCATATCATACATATGGCACATTCCACAAATAACACACATACCACATACACACATGCACTACCACATCACACATACAACACATGCCACAAATACACACACACACACAAACTTCGACATCCATTAATAAAATGTTTCACCCTGATTAATGCCATTACACCAAATTCTAAAGAAATTAATAATCATTTTCTGCTTGTTAGGTAGCATTGCCCAAAATGTTAATTCTGTTTGAAGGAGCAAAAACAATTAGTCCTGGGCAATGGTCCATATCCACCCCCACACCCAGAATGTGCAGCCCAGAGATCAACACCTCCAGGACAATGGAGATACTTAGTGCATACTTAGAGAGGCCTGAGGGGAGGAAACATGGAAGAAAGAGGGCTAAGAGGGGCAGAATTGGGGAATGGAAGGGCAGGAAGACAGAGGGATCTGGGTGCAGCCAGGTAAAGGCAGACAAAACGAGGGAGAAGCAAATGTGTGAAGGCTGCCACCAGGCTCTCTGCATCCCCCAGATTACCAAAACTGTTTTCCAAAATCTGACCATATCATTAGCCTCCTCAGAAACCTTCTCTGACTCCCTGTCTCCTCTAAGATAAGATCTAAGTGCGTGGGTTGGGTATGCCAGGCTCTCCTACCCTCCCAACCTGATAATGAGATGCATGGAGGGAAAGTCAGCATCAGACTCAGAATCAAGGGTTAGAACTCGATTCTAACTCTAACCCTGGGTTCAAGGACTGCCTCTGACACACACTGACTGAGGGATCCAGTACAAGTCCTCCCCTCAAGGGGAGGCAAGAAGCATTGATTAAGCACCTGCTATGTTTTGGCCCTTGCATTAAGCACTTTACAAATATCTCATTTAATCCTCACAACAACCCTAAGAAATAAGTCCCTATTTTACAATAGAGGAAACTGAGACAAACAAAGGTTAAGTGACTTGCCTAGGGTCACACAGTTAATACCAGTCTTGAAAGCGTTTTTGAACTCAGGTCATCCTGATTCCAAGCCCCATTTTCTAGCTACTGCACCACTTCGTTGCCCCTGCTTTTTCCCCTACTCCCACCATTGTAGGAAAGGTACAGACGTGAACTGGTAAAATGCAGTTCTACCTGAAGAACTTCCTGATATCATGGATTCAGTCTCAAATTCCCATCCTCTTTGCAATTCTGCATCCTGGCTAACCTGACCTAACTGTACCCCAGACTCAGCCTTCTGTCTTCTGGTTCAACATCTACATGAAGTTGGTCAGCAAGCCTGCAGTGCTCTCCCCTCCACCCCTTATAATACTTGAGTTCCTTCAAAGCTAAGCACAATTTCTACCTCCAACAGGAAGCACTGGAGCCAGAATCAAGTCCAAAGTACCTAATGACATTCAATCTTCAGTGTGAGAATTTATACCTTTACAGCTCCAAAAAGGCATCAGACCATGCTAACCAGCCAACCAACTTTCTTTCCTTTCCTCATTCCTTCCTTCCTGCCTTCTTCCCTCCTTTCCCTCCCTCTATCCCTCCTTCTTTACTTCTTGCTTTTCCTCTCTCCCTCCTTTCTTTCCTCCCTCCCTCCCTTACTTCCTCTCCTTTCTCTTTCTCTTCCTCCCTCCCTCCTTCCTTCCCTCTCTCTTTTCCTCCCTCCTTTGTAGTTTCACATACAATCCTCTCCTTCTTTCTGCTATGGATGTATGCAGATGTCCATTCTCTATGCTATTTGTTAATTTCAGATTTTTTTTCCTAAGACAGTTGGCAAAAAGATCAGAAAGACACTTAGTTTAGCAAGGGACTTGCCTTCTACAGGAAGTCTTGCCTTTTCTCCTTTAATTCTAGCACCTTGCTTCTCTTAATTATCTCCAACTTATGCTAAGTACAACCTTCTTGTGCAGAGTAGTTTGTATGTTGTCTCCTCCACTGCGAGCTTCTTGAGAACAAGAACTATTTTTGGTCTTGCTTTGTAGGCCCAGCATTTATGTGTCTGGCACATAAATTTATATTTATTGACTGGCTGACTCTGGATAAATCACTTAACCTCTCATTGTCTCAATTTCCTCATCTGTAAGATGGGATAAGAATAGTCCCTACCTCCTAAAGTTGTCATGAAGATCCAATGAGATATTTGTAAAGCATTTTGCAAACCTTAAAATAAATACATAAATCTAGTAGCTGTTCTTAATGGTTCAGGAAGTATTTAGAATTATTCTCCTATAAGTATCCTCTTGGATCTGTAGTAGATTTAAAACCAAGGGCGTGATGAATCCACACTCAGCTGGCTAGAAGCAATGCCCTGATTGCAATGGGTTATAATCATAAAGACCTACTTATCGAAGCAAAATTAATTTGTATGAAAAATGAATAAATATGGTATTAACTAAGTTGCTGGTAATGTCACAGCAGGAAGTATCAGGGAGTGGGAAAATGGAAGCAGGGACATAGCATACTGCTAATGACGGCAAACTATATCAAGCTGAGGTTGTCTAGGCAGGGAACGCCACCTCCAGGTGGGTTTCAGACTGAAAGAGCAGTTCAACTGCCAAGTTCTGAACTGAGACTCTTCTTAGCAGAAGAATGAAAAACTGTGAAACACTGTTGAGTCTAAAAAAGTGGAAACCCAACTACCCAATTTGACCATTCTCTCATATCCTGGAGGTCTGTGCTCTAACACTACTAAGGACACAACTCAAGTCTGTATGAATTCCACGTCCTCCCAAGGGAAGACACTTCCTGACATCACCCCTTAGCCCACAGGGGAAGATAGAATATGCCTTATAGTGATGATATGACAAGATGGCAGTGAGATGGCATGAGTATGGCAATAATGAAGAAAAAGTAAGTGATAGAGATACAGGGCAGCTCCTGACAAAGCCCCTTAGCCTTCAAGGAAAGGTAGACCCTGCCCCATGGTGATGATGTGACAAGATGGCAGTAAGATGACATGAGTGTAATGATAATGAAAATAAATAAAGAAATAGTGGTGATAAAGCAAAAATGAAGATATTGATAACGATGAAAGTGTCACGAAAAGTCAACATGATTCTGATGGTGATAGTGATGCTAAAGAAGATGAAGATAAAATGAGCCATCGGTGATGATGAAGAAGAAGAAGAAGAAGATAAAAGATGAATGAAAACACAAATGATGGTGGGTATAATGAAGATGGTGATCATGAACAATCAAGATAATGCAGGCAAAGTTATTGGTAATGGGGACAATAATGGAAAAAATGATGAAGAAGATGGTGTTACTTATGATCAAAAATGGTCATTGTGACAATGATTATGAAAATGATGAAGCTAAAGGGGAGCATGAAGACCGTGATGATGATGTGTTGGATGAGGATGATGGTGACGAGGATGGAGATGAAAAAGAAGATGCTAATGTACTTATCTTGCTTTATAATTATCTAGCAGACTCTCTTACAACCCGTTTTGGACTATAAGTAAGTTCCTTGAAGGAAGGGGTGGTGTCACCCTAAATTTTGCACCTGCCCCAGCGTCTAGTACAGGGCTCTGCACACAATAAATTCTTATGAAAACATTGTTGAGAGGAACCGAATGATGATGATGAAGAAAGTGGCAGTGAAGTCAGCAACCAGAATGATAATGAGGATGGCAATGCAGATAATGATGAATAAGAAGGAATAAAGGAGAAAGCCCCCCAGCATTAGGGGCCAATGGCTTCTAAACATCCTCAGTGGAAGGAATCTGTTTTCAGGATTCCATCATCCTCCACATTCCATTATCAAACGTGCTATTACATTATTAATATTTAAACTATTATTCACGAACATTTTGCATTCCACAAAAATTCTCATAAAGCCAGGGGAGCATTGCCCTTCATTTGCATCTCATTTTATATGCATAGAACCTTGGAGCCAGTGAATGGGCTCTTAAATGAACTCTTTCACCTTACTTTTGTTTTTTAAATTAATTTTCCCACTTGTGATTTTCATCCAACTTCTCTAGCATTTAGAGGGAGGCAGGGAAGCCTCCCTACTCAAGTTTCAGCAGCCTGGTCAAGATAGATCTCTAAGGCAGAACTGTCAAACACATATCCCACAATATTGCCAAGAAGTACCTGAATCAAATTAATATGTAATTGAGAAATATTAAACAATATAAATAAAATACAATAAAAAAGATAATGTTAATAGGTGGTTTTCTAAGTCAATTTGCCTCCAGCAGGGATCCTTATCTATGGTTTAGTGACCCAGATTTCTATTGAGTTTGACACTTCCCTAAGTGGAAACCAGGTAGAATCAACACAGGCCAGAGTAATTTGGATGGGGCAATTGAGGCTTTTATACTGGGCACTAAAATTTAGAAGGCTCATACCCAGTATTCATACTCCAAAAAGCTAAGAAATATCTGAGCTTAGCATCCAGTTAGCAGGAATAATTCATTTAAACTGGACATTAGAAGATTACACTTTCCTACCAAGTCAAAATCTAGGTAAGTAAGCAACTCCTGTCCCTGATAGCTCTCTGTTCCTTGTCCCCACCAGTGGCAGTTTCCCCTGCAGTGACTTTGCCAAGTCTTAGGGTCTGTCTCCCCATAAGCCCTTGTACCTCCAAGTTGTCCACCATCACCAACACTGAAATTAATTTTAAAAGTTGATATCAGGGAAGTTCTACACTTCCTGTTTCAAGCATGTTTTGTGAAGTTTGTGCTGAGCAAAACACTACCAGTGATGACCCTGCCCCAGGTTAATGTCACAAACCTGAGTCCCGCCCAATCAGCATACATCAGCAGTGGCAAAGGTCACCTTCATTTCTCCACTCAGCACATCTTGTGCTGTGGACCTGAAGAACAGAGCAGGCTCATTACACAGACCATGGACTGCTCAGTTAGCCAGGTACTCATCTGTGAGAAAAGGCTAGCACATGCTGAGTTAGCACCATGGCCAGAGCTCACTCACCTTGTATACAGAGAGTCAGTGAACTAGGATTCAGATTGATAACTAATATTCACATATCGCTTTAAAGCTTGCAAAATGCATTACATTATGCCTCTTGAGCATCATAATAACCCTGAACTATAGGTACTGCAGGCATTATTGTCCCCATTTTACAGATATGGAAACTGAGGTTCAGAAAACTTAACTTGTCCATGGTCATCCAGTCAGTGTGTCAGAGGGAGACTTGAATCCAGGCTTTCCTGATGCTAATTTCAAGAATTTATCCACTACACCAGAGATATCAAACATTCCACCCACAGTCCAACAAGATTAGAAGGTAATTGGGAAATATTAGCAAAAATAAATGAATGAATGAATAATAAATAAATGAATAAATAAATGGTATTCAAATAAAACATGTTAAATATGTGGTTTTCTAAGTCAACATACAGTTATCAGAAACCCTTATGTACCATTTAGTGATCCCCCCTTTCTATTTGAGTTTGTAATCACAATGCAAAGGAAATATAATTCCAAGTCACCCAATCAGTAAATCAATTTATTAAGCATTTATTTTATGGCAGAGAGGTGGGACAGTGGATAGAGCACTGGGCCTGAAGTCAGGAAAACTCATCTTCAAGAGTTCAGATTTGAATCTCAGACACTTAATAGCTATGTCACTGAGCAAGTCACGTAACCTCTGTTTACCTCAGTTTCCTCATCTGTCAAATGAGCTGGAGAAGGAAATGGCAAAGTGCTCCCGGTTCTTTGCCAAGAAAATCGCAAATAAAGTCACAGAGAGTTGGACATGACTGAACACCATCAACAAGTACATATCTGAAACAATTCCAGTCCTCAGGAAGCTTACTTTCTAACAGGGAGACAGCAAATACATTTAAATTGACAGAAAATAGTTTTTAAAAATAATAATTTGGTGAGAGAAGCATGCTGGGAGTTCCACTGGGGCAGAAATTCATATCTGCTTTAGTTTCTCACATCACATGATCAAGTACTGGGCTAGGCACACAGTGAGGGCCAGTAAAAGTTTGTCAGTTAATTAGACATCCTTGTCCTTCAATAAGCCTTGCTCAATTGCCATTTCTCAGGGGAAATAATAAGAAACACAAAGCTTCAATGCTTCTAAATTTTTTTAATCAAGAAGCATTTAGTATTTTTTTCTCTCCTTCCCTCCTCCCCCTATCCTTATTGAAAAGAGAAAAAAGAAAAACAAAATCCTTTTAACAAATTTGCATAGTCAAGCAAAACAAATTCTCTCAATGGCCATGTCTGAAAAATATGTTTGGTTCTGTACTTAGCCTATCATCTCTCTATCAGGAGGTAGATTCATATGCTTCATCACCAGTCTTCAGGTTTCATGGTTGGCTATTGAGTTTCTAAGTCTTTGTCAAAAGTGGACTTTTGGGAAAACAGTAAGATTCCATTTTGTGATATTTTTATCCTGTAAGACACTGAGTGTATGGAATGTCTCCTTCAATGCCTCCCTTTCCCAAACATTTCATGGTTACAAAAGAAAACTCATAAGGCTTTGAATAGTTTCAGGAACTCACTCACTTCTCTTTATTCTATTTAATCAGACACATTGTAGGAGCTTAACAAATGTTAATTAACTAAAGACTGATAAGACAATTCAGTTTTCTTTGGTCTGGTGTAAATAACTGTGCTATTTTTAAAAGTATCTTTTTTTCTTTTTAAAAATGTAACTTATCCAGTCTGTTTAACCTACCTGATCATACCCAAATTCTAAGTCATGTAGCTCTAGAGCAGAGACTATATATGTATGTGAGTGTTTGTGTGTATGTGTATGTGTGTCTGTATATGCATCTATGTGTGTATATAACTACATATAGTTCAATGTGTGTAGGTATTGATAATATTTAATATAAATTTTAGACTTTAATAAGGGCCAAAGTTTGAATTAAGAAGAGCCTGGACCTAATAGGCCCCTTTGTTTAACTTAGAGGACACCTTTTGATGTCAGGCAAACAAATGGGACTTCCTTACCAGACCCTTCTTCTGGCATCTTAGTGATAAGGCTTGGGTTGTAACTTCAGCTTTGTCAACTCTGTTAAGATACCACAACTTCAAAGGCCTGTTTAGGACAGGATGTCTGTAATCTAGGTGATGGGACTTTTTCCTTATCTTAAATCACAAAGGGATGCTATGGAAAGAAGATGCCCATAGCCCGGGATCATAAAATCCAACTGATACCATTTTGTTTACAATGTGTTTATCTAAGAGAACTCCTTTCTCACGGCAAAACATACTAAAGACAGTCAATTTCTGTACGAAGTCAGCCAGTTCTGATCCTGGCTCCGTAGCTCTGTGTAACCATTATCTTTTGGGGGAATTGTTTAATTAATTAAATCATAAAATGTATGCAGTTAGCCTGTTGCTTTTTCTCTAAGCAAGTTTTCAGGTTAACAGTTAGTATATGCATGTATGTGTATATTGAACTATATATAGTTCAATGTGTGTATGCGTATAAATGTATGTATTACATGTATGTGTGTGTGTGTGTGTGTGTATATATATATATATATATATATATATATATATATATATATATATATATATATATATATAACTATATATAGTTCAATGTGTATTGTTGTTCAGTTGTGCCTAACTCTTTGTGACCCCATTTGGGGTTTTCTTGGCAGAGATAGTGGAGTGGTTAGTCATTTCCTTCTCTGGTTCATTTTACAGATAAGAAAATTGAGGCAAATAGGGTGAAGTGACTTGCCCAGGGTCACACAACTGGTTAGTGTCTGATGCCACATTTGAATTCAGGACCACCTCTCTGTCCACCATGCCACTTACCCCACCTAGTAAATATATACATATCCATGTACATGTGTGTGTGTATACACATATATATGTCATCTGCAGAATTGTGAGACACATGTATCTATCACCTACTGATGGGGTATGTCGCACTCTTGAGTGGATAAATAAACCACAGTGACCCTGTCTGTAATCTGTGCTGGCTTATTTACTCAATGGCTAGCAATGACCCTAAACATTCTGGCAACAATTTCAAAGTTGTTCATCTTTACGATGTTGTTATTGTATGAATTGCCGAGTTTCTGCTCACTTCACTCCAAATCAACTTCTGTCTTACCAGATTTCTCTGAAACCATCCCTTTAGTCATTCCTTATGGGACATCTCCAGTTGTCCTGGTTTATATCCAGCCACGGGACCCTGTTGACTCCAGAAGGAGAAAGTGAGGCTGGTGACTTTGCTCTTAAATCCAGTTCACTTACAGGTCATGGCATCACCTTCCTGATGTCATGGTCCTCTTCAAGAATGAAGTACAAACAACAGAACAGGAATATTCCATTATTTATTCATCCCTTCCCCAATTGATGGGCACTCCCTTCATTTCTAATTCTTCATTGCGATGACAAGAGATGCTACATATAAGTAGCATTGTACATATAAGTCCTTTTCTTCCTTCTTTGATTTCTTTGCTCATTATATATCACTTGGTGTTAGAGACAAACTTGACACACAAAGAAGGTATCAAGAAAAATTTATTGAAAATGGAGTTCCGAGGAGGGAAGGTCTGCGTTCCTTCCCCCGAAGGAACAGGTAGCTTCCAGCATGGCCACCAGAAGGACTACAACCAGGTCAGGATGGGGCAAGACTTATAGAATTCTGAACTTTGGATTTCCCACAATACCGTCCCCTAGCCATGTGACTTCATGTTCTCCTCTGATAGGCTTTCCCTCAAACAACTTCTTGAGCTTATGCAGCAGTTTTCTGACCTTCACCTCACTGTACCAGCTCACACAACCCCCATCAGAATGTGGAAAGTAAACTTACTTCCTGTTTTCCCACACTTGGGGTTTTCTTGGCAAGGAAATTGGACTGATTTGCCATTTCTTTCTCCAGTGGATTAAAGCAAACAGAGGTTAGTTAAGTGACTTGCCCAAGGTCACATAGCTAGTAAGTGTCTGAGACCACATTTGAACTCAGGTCTTCCTGACTCCAGGCATAGCGCTTTATCCATGAAGCCAAATAGTATCTTACACATAATAAATCCCTATGGAATGAAATGGAATTATGGCTAAAGTACTCATCTTTTGTTACCCAACGCTGGAAAAATAATCAGTTCTCAACTTACTTAGGGAGGCCCTTGGGCACCAGGTCCAATTCATTTTTGGGCCTTGATTGGTAGAATACCTGGAGCTTGTGCTTCACCAGAATAATGTTGGTGATGAGCCTGGGGAAGTATTTTAGGGGAGAACACACACAAGAGAAGCAAACACACAGCTGGCAATAAGAAAACGGGGCCATGCATTTACAGCCATGTGCAAGCACTCAGAGCTCTTCCAGTCATTCAGTACCTGGCAATTTGGTAGTTTGTGCATAGCTGTGTTGGGGTGTTTGTGCAACTGAGGAAGCCCCTGAAAATGGTGCTTGCTGACTGGCCAAAAGAGCTGTAGCGCTTAGATCATGGCATGTTAAGGCTCAGAGAATGCTAGAGCTGAAAGGGATTTCAGAGATCATCCAAGGCTACCTCTTCATTTTTAAAAAGAGGACTCTAAGGTCCAAGGGGTGAAGGGATGTCCCGACCAGGGTCAAACAGCAAGTTGGTAGCAGAGCTCCTATTTCCAACCAGGTCTCTTGACCTGGTCCAGAATCCTTTCCACCTCACCAGCCTGCCTGTCATTTTCATGCAGATGTTCTCAGGGCTAATTAACAGTTCTTTAACATCCTTTTGATGTGCTCAGAGTATCTAAAGGGAACGGAAGCCATCATTTAAATAAATGGAATAAAAATCAGTTTCCCCTTAAGTAGCACGTCCCAAGATGTCCAGGGAATTAAGGCAATGGAAACCAAAACAGCAAAAAAGCTGCCAGTCCCCCTCCTAGACAGTGAATCTCCCCTTTGGTAGCCTTAGGAGACTGCATTGTAAGGATAAGTGTTGCTTCTATAACTAATCTTAACTCATTTAAGGCTACACTGCAGTAAAGGGGAAAGTACCTCATGAGGAGGCAGGAGACCTAAATCCCAAGTCTCCACCCACTACCTGTAGCTGCAGGACAAGAGATTCAGCTAGGGATAACTGCAGCAGACGCTCACAACTATAGAGCATTTTGCAGTTATATTTCCCCATAAGAGTTTTGGGGGGGTTTTTTGTCTTTTTATACACAACACCTGGCACATTCACAACAAGCATTTATAAAATGCCCACTAGGTGCTACTGGGGATACGAAGACTGTACAGAGTCGGTGATCTCAGGAATGCCTGTCTGAAGAATTCCCTCTACCAATTCAGTTTGGCACTTTCTTTGAAATTTCGAGTACTCAGAAATTCTTTGACTTGGACAGTGTCACACAGCCACTAGGTATCAGAGGTGGAACAAGAGCCCAGTCTTCCCGGACTTTCAGGACGACTCTCTGTCTCTGTCTCTCTCTGTCTCTGTTTCTCTGTGTTTCTCTCTGTCTCTCTGTGTGTCTCTCTCTGTCTCTCTCTCTGTCTCTCTGTCTCTCTCTCTGTTACCCTGTCCTTTTTCTGTTTCTCTGTGTATGTGTGTCTCTTTCTTCTCTGTTTCTCTCTAAGTGTATCTTTTTCTCTGTGTGTCTCTGTATATCTCTGTTTCTCTGTCTCTCTCTTTTTCTCTCTGTGTGTCTCTCCTTCCCTCTTTCCCCCAGTTTTTTTGTATGTATCTCTCTCTGTATTTCTCTTTCTGTGTTTCTGTCTCTCTTTTACACACACACACACACACACACACACACACACACACACACACACACCCTATGCCAAGCTACTTCTCCACACAGAAGAGACTCATTAAATGCCCTTTGTTGAACAGGACAACTTTGTGAAACAAAGTGAATAATATCTCCATTTTAGTGAGTGAGAAAATGAGACTCAGTGACATAGCATGACTTTATTCAAGTTAGATAATGTCAGCAAGGCTTACTATCATTTAAAGGAAGGAGGTTGAGCTAAATGACGTTGTGAGTTTCCTTCTAGAGCCAAGATTTAGGTTTCAAGAATTAGGAGAAGACACACAAACTTTAGACTGTCAGGAGAATATGGAGGCTGCTTCAGGGTCAGGAAAACCTTGGTTTGCGTCTTAGCTCTGATATGTGCTAACTGTGTGACCCAATCTCTCTGGGGCCTCCAGGCAACTCTCTAAGACTAAGTTGTGGAAACATCATATTGGATTCTGCTCTAGCCCTTTATTTTAACTCTGCTCCTTTAAATCTTGTGTAATCCTAATTGTGGTGCCATGATATTTGAATTATTTCTTTCTGGCTGCTTTAGGTATTTTCTCCAGGACCTGGGAGCTCTGGAATTTGGCAACAATATTACTAGGAATTTTCATTTTGGGATCTCTTTCAGGAGGTGATTGGGGAAAAGGTAGGGGCAGTAATCAAGATCTCAGACAAAGCAAAAATAAACTCATTTAAAAGAGATAATTGTAGAAAGTACATTTTGCTAAAAACATAGAAAGAAAAATAGAGAAACAGAGAAAGACTGAGGGAGGAGCAAAGGCAGGAGAGAAAGAGAGACAGACAGAGAAACAGAGAGAGACAGAGACACACAAAAAGATATACACAGAGAAAATAAACAACAAAATAATATAAAAAAATTATAGCAAGTTTCATTTATAAAGAAATTTCTCAAATATATACTGAATACAAAACTGAGTCAAATTTATAAAAATAAGAGGCATTCCCCAATTGATAAATAGTCAAAGGATGTGAACAGGTAATTTATAGAAGAAGAAATCAAAGCTATCTATAAGTATGTGAAAAAAAATGCTGTAAACCACTATTTATTAAAGAAATACAAATTAAAATAATTCCAAGGTACCTCCTATCAGAGATGACAAATGCTGGAGGGAATGAGGGAAAAGCAGGCACACTAATGAACTGTTGGTAGAATTGTGAACTGGACCAACCATTATGAAAACAATTTGGAAATATACCCAAAGGACTATAAAACTGTGAATAACTTTGACCCAGCAATGCCACTATTAGGTCTGTATCACAAAGAGATCAAAGGAAAAAGAACTACATGTACAAAAACATTTGTAGCAGTTCTTTTTGTAGTGGCAAATAATTGGAAATCAAGAGATGCCCATCATTTGGGATATGGCTGAACAAGTTGAGGCATTGTTGGTTGTTGCATTTCTCCTTCATTCTCAAAGAGGACTGTAACATCAAGATGATGACATGACTTGCAGTTGACTTTGATTTGAGTGGAGGGGAGCTGTGAAAGTCACCAGCCTCACTTTCCTCTACAGAGCCATCTGGGTCCAGTAGCCCGATATTCATCAAGATGACTGGAGATGGCCCAGGATCCAATGGGAGACCCTGGTCATTTTAGGCTACAGTCTTATCAGATTCACACTTTGAGTGAGATACACCCATTCAATGCATAGGCCTCTTTAAGTAGTTACTCAAGGGATAGCCTCTTTAACAAAAAAAAAAAAAAATCAAACTGGGAGAGGAAGACCCTTAGGGTTCCTGGGTAAAAGAGAAACCACTATTATTTAGTATTTACACAAATCTACACAAATTTACAAAAGTTGAGGCATATTATTGTGGAGTACTATTGTACTATGAGAAATGATGAGAGAGGGCAGTTTCAGAAAAACATGGCTAGACCTATATAAACTGACACAAAAAGAAGAATTGGAGGATCATTATGTACAGTAAAAACAATGTTGTAAGGATGATTAACTATGAAAGACTTGATTACTCTGACCAATACAATGATCCAAGACAATTTCAAAGGAGTCATGATGAAAAAAAAAATGCTATCCACCTCCAGAGAGAGAACTGATGAATTCTGGGTGCAAATTAAAGTATAATTTTCTCATTTCCTTTATTTTTCTTGTTGCTTTTTGAAATACGGCTAATATGGAAATATGTTTTGCATGATTTCACGTATATAATTGATCTCATACTGCTTGCCTTTTCAATGGGCGCAGGAGGATTTGGGAGAGAGAGATAGAATTGGGAACTCAGAATTTAAAAAGAAAAGAATATTTAAAATAAATAAAAATTTGAAAAAATAAACACTCCTTGATAGCTTTTGTTTTTACATGACATGTGTATATATATATATTCATATGTGTCTGTATATATGTATATATAGTGACAATATTTTCCCCTATGCCCATCCAGAAAACTCTTAAATAAAGAATTTAAGTTTAAAACTTAAAGTTGGAAGAAAGAGAAAAAAGTTCTGCAAAACTAAACATTTTTTCAAACGACATTTCGAAAGTACGTTATATGCAGTATCTCTCACTCCAGTTCCAGTTATATTCTCTGTTCTACTAAAATTTTATTTTTAATTAACAGAAAGCTATTTTCTCTTCTTCCTATAACCCTCCCCAATGGTAAAAGACAAAGAAAAAGAAAACCCAATCAACAAAAATTGAAGTTTTCTCTAGAACAAACCTGTATAGTTAAGGAAAACACATTCCCTATTGACCTTGTTCAAAAAAAAAAATGTCTACTTCTGCATCCTGAGTCTATCACCTCTCTGTCAGTAGAAGGGTAGGATGTTCATCGTTGGTCCTGTGGAATCACTGATGGTCATGGTATTGATTAGAGCTCTTACAGCTTTCAAGTTGTCTTTGTAGTGTTGCTGTTGTATAAATTGTGTCCTTTGTTCTGGTCATTCATTCTTCATTAATTTATCAATTTTTTCTGACTCTCACATGTACCCTTCCTGTCCCACTCTCTCTGATTGACCTCTAGTCTCA
Source organism: Potorous gilbertii (assembly GCA_028658325.1). Lineage (NCBI taxonomy): Eukaryota > Metazoa > Chordata > Mammalia > Diprotodontia > Potoroidae > Potorous > Potorous gilbertii. The sequence goes on from CM053773.1 coordinate 211,452,952, forward strand.
CATCTCCAATTGCCTTTCTGATATCTCATACAGGCTGTTCAACAGACTTTATAAACTCAACATGTCCTAAACTGAACTCATTGTCTTTCCCCCTAAACCTTCCCACTCCCCCCTTCCCTATTACTGTTGAGGGCAACACCATCCTCTCAGTCCCTCAGGCTCATAACGTAGAAGTCACCTGGGCTTCCTCACTAACTCTCACCCCCATATCCAAGCTGGTGCCAAGGCCTGTCAATTTCACCCTTGCAGCATCTCTCAAATATGCCCCTTTCTCTCCTCTGAGCCTGCCACCTTCCTGCTGCAGATCTTCATCACTATACCCCCAGACTATTGTAATAGCTGCTGGTGGGTCTGTCTACCTCAAGTCTCTCCCCACTCCCATCTGTTCTCCCATCAGCCCCTAAAGCGATCTTCTTAAAGCTCAGGTCCAAACCCCTCCTCAGTAAACTCTAGTGGCTTCCTATAGTTCGTGGGAGCAAATATAAGATATTTTGTTTGGCATTCAAAGCCCTTCACAATCCAGCCCCTTTTCATCTTTTCAACTTTATGCCTTACTGCCTGATACATACTCTTCAACCCAATGAAACCAGCCTCCTTGCTGTTCCAACAAGACACCCTATCTCTAGGCTGCAGGAATTTTATCTGGCTGTCCCCCCTGCCTGAAATGCTTTCCCTCCTCTGCTCCAACTGCTGATCTTCCTGGCTTCCTTTAAGTCCCAACTAAAATCCCACCTTCTACAAGAAACCTTCCCCAATCCCTCTTAATTCCAGTGCCTTCCCTCTGTTAATCATTTCCTATTTATCTTGTATATAGCTTGCTTGTATATTTTTATTTGCACGATGTGTCCCCCATTAGATTTTAAGCTCCTTGAAAGCAGGAATTGTCTTTTGCCTCTTTTTGTAACCCAAATGCTTAATACAGTACTTAGCACATAGTAGGTGCTTAATAAATGTTTATTGGTTGATCAATCTTAATAACTAATTGTATAATTCAATTTGCTTCAACAAATATTTATGGAGCTCCTATTATGTGCCCAACACTGATGAGAGGGGATAATAGGGAGTTGTAGCTGTGGTAGTTGCATAATGACTTTGGATTATTTTTATTGGGTGAGTGGAAAGTGTCCCCCATCCTGACAGACTGTTGGAAAAGGATTTACTGGGTGGGTGGTATCCTCCAACACTCAGAATAACAACTGACATTTAAAGGAATATATCCGTTGACATCCAGTTTGCTGTATCTAATTTGCTAAATGCCAATTAAATGCTTGAGCATTCCTTATCACTGGGATGTATTCTCTGAATCTCATTACTGATTTTTCATTGCTTATGTAACTATGACTTAATTACCAGGCAGCTTCATTTATCTTAGGCAGGAAGGGACTAACTCCCGGAAACAGATGATATATCATCTCTATGTGACAGCCGCCGGTCACATATATTATGAAATTACCAGAGTCAGTTGGAAGATCTTGGAAAGTATGAAGTTAAAAGAATCAAGTGTCTCCATGAAGTCAACAAGATGCCACAAAATATTACCTGCACTTGAAAAACCTTCTTATACAGGGTGACTTTGAAGGAATCAAAATGGGTTTCTATTTTTTTTAAACAAGTGGGGTTAAGTGACTTGCCCAGAGTCACACAGCTAATAAGTGTCTGAAGCTGGATTATAACTCAGGTACTCCTGAGTCCAGTACCAGCACTCCATCCACTGTGCCACTTAGCTGCCCCGGGTCTCACTTTTACAGAACAAAGTGACTATTTTTTGCATACTGAATGTTATCTTCTGCTGCCCCTCCATAAAAATTGGAGACCACTTTCTGCGTCAAAAAAGAAGGGTCTTGAGACATAATAATATGACATTTAAGAATTCAGACTTTTTGAAAACTGAGTCTCCCTAATATCTCCCAGACTAGAAGGGCAGAACCCACTCATGGCCCTGATCCCAATCCTAGTAAGCGTAGAAGTTTTAACCTGCTCTTGTTTTTCTGACTTTCCAGTAAGTATGATGTCCCGACGGTCACAAGTTGACCACAATTACAACTTGGTCTGACCTCTATCTCTCTTGCTGCCACTCAGGCCTTAATGGAACTGGCCTTGCCTCACAAGGTCTCAGGACCTGCTCTCTTCTCCCTACCCTCCACCTAGTGAAAAGATAACCCTCCAAGTTCAGGCTTGGATAAGCTTGACTGGCCAGCAGGCTACAAGGAGACTGTTGGGACAGCTCCTTGCCTCTACAGGGCCCTGAATCTCCAGCCCTTTGCATAGCCTTGTTTGCAAAAATCTCCAGAAGGGAGTCTCACTACATTACATCAGGTCAGGGACTCCTCAAAGTTTTCACACCCATCTATGGCTCTGAATCCTCCTTCAGAGGGATTCTACTGCGGCATAGTTTTGTTTGTGTGCATTCTTAATTCATTCATTCAGGCGAGGATATTGTGTTTGTGAATATCCCTCAGCTATAATATCCAGATAGGATGCTGGAGTGCTGTCTTACATCCTTCAGTCATGCAGAGCTGCCTCTTATTCACGCAATCTGAGCCGTTTCTGAAGACAGTTTCATTGTTACTGAATGGATGAGCATAACTTTACTGCAGCAAAGGAGGAATGATCACAGGGAGAGAGGTGCCCAAAGGCTTTTTAACAAAAAGGAATACAGAAGAAAGTATTAATATTATCATTGCCTCTTCTGGTAGAACTTACAAAAATTTGTTATTTTATTTGTGTTTGCTACCTAATATAATTATTACAATAAAAAATTATAATGCTTATTAAATAATCTTGTGATGATCTTGTTTTCATCTTTTTTGATGAGTTCAAATAAAAAAATAAAGAGGACAAGTCACCATCCTGTGACTACTCCTTTATATTTAATATTTTGTGACATTTCCACAATTATTTACACAACTATTACACAAGTGGATAGAAAACTCAATTGGATATGCGCATTGAGGTATCATGAGGGCCTGTAGGTGGTATCATTAGTGCATAGAGCACTGGGCTTGAAGTCAGGAAGACTCATCTTCTTGAGTTCAAATCTGACCTCAGACACTCACTAGTTGTGTGACCCTAGACAAGCCACTTAACCCTGTTTGCCTCAGTTTCTTCATCTATAAAATGAGCCAGAGAAGAAAATAGCAAACTACTCCAGTGTCTCTGATAAGAAAAGCCCAAATGGAAGCATTGGACATAACTGAACTAGAAAAATTGGGATATTAGAATTATTGATATCACTGCAGCTGATTTAGAGAGCTGGTCTCAGAGTCAGGAAGATGTGGATTCAAATCCTGCCTCCGACACATAACTAACTGTGTAACTCTGAGCAAGTCTATGTGTCCTCTATGTGTCAGAGATAGTTATCTCTGACACTGTACAAAAGAACAAGAATGCCAATTTGTGTTGGCAGAAGGAGCTTCCTCCCTGGTCATTCCCTATACCAAGGAATCTCTGTCTTTATTATCCTCGTCACAAGATCAAAGAACCAGAATTATACACCAGATGATTACTGTTTTTCATAAACTAATAAAAAAATCAGCCTCTATACTACAAATATATCCTTGATTATTCAACAAATAACTGTTTTGGAATTGGAGTTTTGTTGCTATCCATCAATCAGTCAGTCCATAAGCATTAAGGGCTTATTATATGCTAAGAGTTGGGGAAAGAAAAGAAAGACAAAAGCATGCTTCCTGCCTTCAAGGAGCTTATATTCTAATGGAGTGACAATATAAAATAGCTAGGTGCATACAAAATATATTCCACATAAATGGGAGCGTAGAGACAAAACTGTCATCCGCAGTATATATAGACGCACAACACTTGGCACACAAAAAAATTAAGAACTGTTTTTCTAATAGATGCTACCATACCAAAAACTATGGGGAAGGAAAATGTCTCAAAATATAGAAATCCAGTGAAAGAAGTGAAAATTGTGTGAAAGAAAGAAGTATATAGCAACTCTATCATCCTGTTTGCTAATGAAGATGATGCTTTTACTGTGAAAGATGGACTTACATTCAATTGCAAAAGTTATTCATTTTTATCTGTTGTTGCGGTTCAGTCATTTCAATCATGACCAGTTCTCTTTGTGACCCTATTTAGGGCTTTCTTGGCAGAGATACTGGAGTGGTTTGCCATTTCCTTCTCCAGTTCATGTTATAGATGAGGAAATAGGGAAACAGGGGTAAGTAACTTGTTCAGGGTCACACTGCTAAGAAGTGTCTGAGCCCAGGTTAGAACTCAAGTCTTCCTGACTCCAGGTCTGGCACTTTATGCTCTATGCCACCTAGCTGCCTCATTCAGATGCACAATAGTCCATCAAACATTGAATATAAAAGACCAATGTTAAGGTCCCTTCCAGTCTTCTGAAGCCCTACACCTTCTACCCAGTGAGACTGATCTCCTGACTGCTCCTCCCAGAGGACCCTCCCTCTCTAGTCTCAGGGCATTTTCCCTGCAGTTCCTCCCTGCCTGGGATGCTCTGCCTCCCCATCTCCACCTCCTGGCTTCCCCTGGTTTCCTTCAAATCCTAGGTGAAATCTCATCTTCTACAGAAAGCTTTTCCTAATCCCTCTAAATCCCTTACTTACTATTTATCCTGCATCTAGATGGTTTGTCTATAGGTGTTTGCACGTTGTCTCTCCTATTATATCCATCACAAGTTCCTCAAGGGCAGGGGCTGTTTTTGTCTTTCTTTCTATGCCCAGAACTAATCACATAGTAGGTGCTTCATAAATGTTGACTGATGGCCTATTGATTGACTGACGGTCCCTAAACTGTTTTTATCTGAACTGCATCAGACTAAAATAGAACAAAATAAGTAATAGCACTAACGCTAGGATAAAGGCTGAGGACTTTGAATTTGAATCCAGAGTTCACATTAAACCAGGGAATGAAGGGGATGCTGAAAATGCCTTCATCTCCTCCAGGCAAAACACATCAAGCATAAAGAAATCAAAAAGAAGACTGAAGCTGAATACATTAAGAGATTTCCTAGCATCCTGAAATCAAAACTGAAAGAGAACCTGTTTAAAATAATTAACACCTATGAAGTAGCAGACAATGAATGCTTTCCTGATCTCCCTTCAGCAACCACCCTACTGCCTCCCCTCTGAGATTTCCTCCCCACTCACTTTGTACAGATCTTGTACATACAGTGCTTAATTTTTTGCTTGTTTCCACTACTGCAATGCGAGCCCTTTAAGAGCAAGGATCATGTTTTAGACTTTCTTTGTATCCCAAGCACTTAGCACAGAGCCTAGTCATGGTAAGAATTCACTGAATGACTGGATTGTAAACCTGCAAAATGAACCATAACAGATTTGGAAAGTAGTCCAATAAAAACCTTTGCTAGAATCCACCACCCTAAGCCTGCAATAAAAAGACTAATATTTCCTCATCAGAATGGAGGAAGAGGACTGAGAGCCCATTATAAACAGCTCCAAAAACCCCAGGACATCTTGATGAAAAAATGCCAGTTATGGGGACCCAGGAGGCTTGTGACATGAAGGAGGCAGTTCATCTTCTGTCCAAGAGTGCTCTTTAGGGGTTGAAGATAGATGCCACATTGGGGATTGTGGTCTCAGGTCTTCTGAGTCAGGCCATGCGCAACTCATCATTGGCAGTCAGTAGGCTTGGTGCCCAGTTTAGTGAGAGATACTGTGAGAAAAACAAGCCTCCATTTCCCTAGAAAACAAAACTGATCCCACAGATTTTTTTCCCTTGCCTTCCACCTAAAACATTAGAGAGGATTCCCATACCAGGGAATGATGAGCATTGGGAGAGAGGAGAGGCTGGGTTTGGGGATGGCTTTTCTCCATCAGTATATTAGACTTTAGAGGGGCTACTTTAGAGGGACTGTGCTAGGGAAGATGTCTGAGAGCTTCATTATCATAGGAAATAACATATCCAAGTGCCCTCTTCAATCAATACGAGAGTTACCTCCTTAACAGAATTGCTTCCTCATCTCCCTGAGGGTTCTGTCCTGGTGCCTTCTTCTCTATAAGAAAGCCAAGGACAGCACCTCGGGTAGGCAGAGGTGGGGAATTCCCCAGAACGTAGATAGTACAGTACCTAGTACATAGTAAGCACTTGACATATGCGCTTTCATTCATTTTGTTCATTCATTTGTTTTCAGCAGCTCCCCCTTCCTTTTCAACAGTTGGCAAAGGCATGGGGACAGCAGATTCCAATAGAGACATACAACCCACAAACACAAAGAAATGGGTGTCAGAGGTACCCTGTATGGCCCTAGTTTGTCCAAAGATCTACTGTCTCCCCTTCTCCAGATCATTTTACAGATGGGGAAACTGAGGCAAACAGAATTTAATGTCCAGTGTCACTCAGTATTTGAGATCAGATTTGAACTGAGGTCTTCCTGACTCTATGACTGGTGCTCTATCTACCATGCCACCTAATTGCCTCCTTCCTGATTCCCTGAAGTATTAGTGCCTTTCAAAAAATAGGTTAGCTTGTGCCAATTTTGGATACATTTTAGAGAAGTAGCATGTCATAATGGGTAGAAGGAAAATTTCAGAGTCACAAAGACCTAACTCTAACATACACACACATACACATACGTATACATATATACATACGTATACGTATACGTGTGTGTATCTGCATGCATATATATGTGTGTATATACACACACACAAGCTGTGTGATCCTGAGCAGGTCACTCCACATCTGTAAAATAGAAATAATAACCACAGAATCCACTTCCCTCAAGAGTTGTCTTTAGGACCAGATGAGACAATATTTTTATAGCATTTTGCAAACCTTCAAACATTATATAAATGCTAGTTATTGTTATATTAAGTTACTAAACCTCAGTTTCCTCATCTATAAAATGTGAGGAATGATATTTGCAATAACTGTCTCACAGGTTTATGATAAAGAAAGTACTCTATACACCCTGAAGTAACACAGAAACGTGAGATGATGACGATGGACTTGAGTCCCACCTCTCCCACATCCTGACCACATCATGTGCTGACCTGGCCAAGTTATTTAACCTATCAATGTTCTCAGTGTATGTCTCTAAGTTATGAGGATGGTGCTGACCTGGAATGGTAGGAGTTCCTCATAGGGAACTCCTTATAGATATGAAATCACAGGTCTACCCCCCCAAAAAAATTGATAACAGCAATGGAAATAATAATGAGGAAAATACAAATTGGTTTAAGAAGTGTTAGGTAAATTTGATTGCAGAGACATGGACATCAAGGAGATTTAAGGATATTTACAAACAGACACTTATTGGTGTAGATATCATAGCTCCTTATTAAATATCAAATTTTTCACTGAACAGGGACTGCATCTTTTTTATGAATAAATCAATGAATGTGTAAATCACTGAGTGAGTGAGTGAAAAAATATTCTTTGTTTTCCATATACAAAGCCTTGTGCTAAATGCTGAGGATGCAAAGAGAAAAGTAAGATAGCCTTTGCTGCCAGGGAGCTACCATTTTAATAGGGGAGAGGGTTATGCTATAGAGAGATAGAAAGTGGTCCTTAGGTTGGGGCAGCAATGTTAGTGGTAATGCGTTTTCTTCAACATCACACCTATTGAGCCATGCCTAGAATGTTTGTCAGAGAAGGTTCTTTTCTGGGTCTTTAGTAGCTGTCCGTGGTTCTGAGAAGACAAGGGAGGCAATGCCTGTGGAGGTAGCTGCCATGTCGTGTGTTCACAAGGCTTGCTTCTCCTTGAGAATGACTTCAGGGACAGGGCTTGTACCAATTTTGCATACATTTTAGAGAAGTAGCATGTCATAATGGATAGAGGGAAAATTTCAGAGTCAAGAAGACCAGGGTTCAAGACCCAACTCTAACACACACACACACACACACACACACACACACACACACACACACACTGCCCATCACAGAGTTCCACACAGAGCTGCCCCTTACCAAATATTTACTTGATATGGTTAGACTGTCAACTTGCAGGTGTGGAAACTGAAGCTTAGAAAGAAGAAATAACTTGCAATAGTGATTCAGCACCAGCCCATACATTTGAAATTGATCTAAACACCTTCCATTGATACACAAGTTGTAGGAGAAAACAATTATTATGGGATGTGAAGTCCCCATATAGGGAAGGTTGTTTAACCTTCATCCTCCCCACATCCCCCAACATACACAACAGATTTTTCAGGGTACATCATTAAAGTCAGAGCCTCCCACCCTACAAAGATAATTCCCACCCACCCTCTGCATTTTGTTCTACAGTCTATCAGTCAAAAGGGATTGGATCCCTCCTCTGTTCTACATCATCGAGGCAGAAAATCAGTGGAGAACTGAGAAGTCCCCATAGACCAACTCAGTTCAGGCTCTGCCACCACATGGCAAATGCTCCAGGGAGTATCTTTCCTGGTTTTGTCTCCTCCAGAGACAAGTTCATTCTCTTGCTAGTTCTCACATGCTTGCTCAGGCATAGACACATGCACAGTAGCATATATATACCTAATTGGAACTGGAGGATTGTAACAGCACCCCACAGCCTCAAGGGACTCTTCAAAGGAAGGAAATGTGGCCCCATCCTTAGCTGTAGCAGATGGCTTCTTCAAGGTGACTAATTTTATAGTGTGCTGCCTGCCTGAGCCCACCAAGAGGGAAAGATAGTTCTCAAACGGCTGACTCCAAGATGTTTCTCAGAGCTGAATAGGAAAAATATTTGGAGGCAGAATTTTCTATTCCAGTGACCATAGGATTGCTGAAGCCCAGGGCCAAGAAGAGGTCTGACTCACTCATAGGCACTGCATCTACCCTATCCCAGCAACTAAAAGAAAGACTGTCTGTTCCCCAACGTAGAAATGAAAAAAATATATAAACAAGCCATTCTTAAAGAAACTCACATTATCAACAACAATACAAAAAAATGTCTTGAATCCCTAATTATAAGAGTAAGTCCATACCCTTTGACACAGATGTAGCCTGAGGAACTATTGATACAAAAAGTTCTCATATATGCCTAGCTTATTTACAGCAGTACTTTTTTGTGGTAGCCAAGAATTGTGAACAAAGTAGACACCCATCAGTTGAGAAATGACTAAACAAAATGTGGTAGATGAATGTAATAGAAAATTACAAAACTTTAAGAAATCATAAATACAGAGAGAGCTACATGGACTGAAGTGGAATGTAGTAAGTTGAACCAAGAAAGCAACGTACACAATAACTATAACAATTTAAGTGGGAAAAACAATTACACACACAAAAAATGAAAGTGAATGTTGCAAAATTACAAAAAAAACCATGAATTTTAAAAAGAGATATGAGAAGACATTCATAATCCACTCCTTTTCCAAGATGAAGTTCCACAAATGTTGCACATTGAACATATTTTCAGACTTTTTCAATACGTTGACCAGTTATGCTGATTTTTCTCTCTTATTTTTCTTTTTATAATTCTATTTGTTCAATGATATGATTCTATGGGAAGGAAATTGGAAAACCATGGTGATGTAAAAAACAAAAACAATTAATTAAAAAATTTTAAGAGTAATGCATATTCCACTTTGCAACTACTAGATGGAAAAAAAGTGACAATAAAAGGAAAAAAGCATATCCCCCCAGTTGTTAGAGGGGCTGAGGGAAAGGAGGTACATTAAAACTCTATTGTGTTACCATGAAATGATCAAGTCTTTCTGGAAGGCAATAAGAATTATGCCTGTAAAGTCACTGAATTGTGCATATCCTTTGTCTTGGCACATTATCTAAAAGAGGTCAAGGATGAAATGAAAATTTTGAAATACACGTGTGTTTGTGTGTCAATTCTGCTTACTGTAGCAAAGAACTGTAAACGAAGGGCACACTCATCAATGGGGGAATGGATGAACAAATTAGGGCATAGGAATGTAATGGAAGACTTGTGCTGTAAGAAATGATGACAGGAATGATTTCAGAGAAATCTAGGAAGACTTACATGAACTTACCCAGACTAAAGTGGGAACAACCAAAATCGTTTATACAATAACTACAACTCTGAAAATGAAAATAACTTGGAAAGATTTAATACTTCGGATCAACACAATGACTAACCATGATTCCAAAGAACTGGTGATGAATGCTGCTACCCACCTCCTGAGAAAAAGGTAATGGATTGATAGTACAGAGTGGAAATTACATTTCTGAGCATGGATTTTTTTGCTTATTTGTTTGACTACGCCTGTTTATTACAAGGTTTGGGGTTTGGGTTTTTTTAATGGGGAGGTAGGATGTGAGAGTGGAAAGTGAACTGATGATAGTTATGACAAAGGCATAAAATAAAGGAAAGGGGATCATTGAACCATTGTTAAAATGCAAAGAAGAGAAAAACGTTGACAAGGAAACACAGACAAGCAAGACAGCTCTGAAACTCACACTGAATTTATCATATAATTTGTTTTTAAAAGCAAGCTGTAGATAATAAAGACATGTTTCATGTCCAATTCTCTTTTTCTTTTCTCCTTTTTACATAGACATGCTGAAGTCTATTGGCATTTGTCAAGTTCAGGATAATAAAAATTATTTTTAAAAATAAGGGTTATTTGGCCAGGAAGCAGAGGCAAAAAGTCACTTAAATGAATGACATTTTCAATTTTATTGATGTATTTTGTTTTTTACAACACTTTCCCTTCCAAATATATTCCTCTTTCCTTCCCTCTCCAGAGAACCATCCACTATAACAAATAATAATTTTCTTAAAAAGTAGTTCAGAAAAACCAAGTCTATCAGGGATCAGTATAGTGTCTGTCACATAGTAGATACTTAATAAATACTTGCTGTTGTTTTTATTCTGAACTTAGGAAACAAAACAAGCATTTCCATACCATAGTAAAATAGAAAAAAAATATTATTGTACATGAAATTGTAAATCTATTATGTACATCTATAATAAAATTATCATGTAGCTTTCTTTTTCCCTTTTTTTCTTCCTTCTCCCCTCCTAAAATGACCACCCATTAGATACAAATATGTGTAGACATGTAAAATCATTATCAGATCTTTCTTGAGCTGCAAATAGCATCTTCCTTCATATGTCTTTTGAAGCTAATTTGGTATTTATAATAGTGAAAATGACTTAGTCACTCAACGTTATTCTTAAAACAGCATTGTTGTTCCTATATATACAACATTCTCTTGATTCTGATCATTTCCCTCTTCATTATTTCATGCAAATCTATCCATGTTTTTCTAAGATCATTGAGCTCATCACTTCTTAAAGAACAGTAGTGTTCCATCACGATCATATACCACAACTTGTTCAGTCATTCCTCAATAGATAGACATCCCCACATTGGTAAATAATGGTTGAACTTACTTGACTTAAGGTTCTGTATTCATAGTCTCCAACATCTACAAAGAGAGGCACATTTTCTCATCTCTTCTTTGAAGTTATAACTTGGTCATTACACAGCATTCAGATTTTTGTTTTTTCCATTTAAAGATGAAAAAACTGAAGCAAAGAGGGTTAAGTAACTTGCCCAGGGTCACACAGATGGTAAGTATCTGAAGCCAGATTTGAACTCAGGAAGATGAGTTTTTCTGATTACAAAACCAGGGCTCTTTCTATGTCCTTTCATGTGTGTGTGTGTGTGTGTGTGTGTGTGTGTGTGTGTAAATATATGTGTATGTATATTTGTATGTATGTATGCATGCAGTTAGGTGGCACAGTAAATAGAGTGCTGGGACTGAAGTCAGGAAGACCTGAATTCAGTTCTGACCAAATCTCGCCCCAGACACTTACCAACCATGTTATCCTGGGCAAGTCACTTAACGCTGTTTGCCTCAGTTTCCTCACATAGCAAACCACTCTGGTATCTTTGCCAAGAAAACCCCAAATGGGGTCGTGAAGAGCCATATATGGCTAAAACTACTGGAAAACAACAAACACACACATATTTACATATAATTACAGAGCCAGAATTTTAAGGTCACTTAGAAGTCATTTAGTGTCAAGTCTAATTTTATAAATAGGGAAACTGAGCTTTGGAGAGTAACTTACCAAAGATAAAATCTCATGGAAGTGTATGTGGGTGTATGTGTGTATACATGCACTCATGTATACACATACAGGTATAAATGTGTGTAAACATATACGTACATATTTGCAGAATGAGATAGCTGCACAGCTTATAGCTTTAGAGTGCTGTCTAAGGTGCTTCTAAGCATACTGCTCTTTTTGTGATGGCAAAGAATTGGAAATTGAGGGAATTCCCCATCATTTGGGGAATGGTTGAATAGGTTGTGGTATATGGATATAATGGAATACTATTGTGCTATAAGAAATAATAAGTCAGCGGGTTTCTGAAAAACCTGGAAAGGCTTACATGAACTGATGCTGAGTGAACAGAAGTGAAAAGAATCAGAACATTGGACACAGTAACAGCAATATTGTGTGATGATCAACTATGATAAACTTAATTCTTCTCAGCTATACAATGATTTAAGACAATTCCAAAAGATTCATGGTGCTATCCACATTAAGAGAAAGATCTTTGATGTCTCAATGCAGATCAAAACATATAAACTTTCAGTCTTCTCTTGCTTTTTTCTTTTCCTTTTGTTCTGATTCTTCTTTCACAACAAGACTAATGCGGAAATAGGCTTAACATGATTGTACATGTATAACCCATATTAGATCGCTTGTTGTCTTGAGAAGGGAGGAGGGAAGGGAGGAAAGGAGAAAAATTTTGAATTCAAAATCTTACAAAAATGAATGTTAAAAATTATCTTTACATATAAATGGGAAAAATAAAATCTGTTAAGTAAAATAAGGAAACAGTAGGGAGGTGGGGGGTGGGGGGTGGGGGGTGGGAAGAGAAGCACGTGGCTTGCCAAGACTTTCGAACTCACAGGAGGTCAAAAGCAGAACTGGAACTCTGAGTTCAATGCTTTATTATCATATGTCATGCTGGCTCTCATAAGGATTACAGCTATTATTATGTTTGCTATATAGATGAGCAAACCAAGGCTCAGCAAGCTTAAGCAATTTGTTCAGGGTCACACAGCTAATAAGCATGACAGAGAGGATTTGGATGCCAGGTATTCCCAACTGCACATCATACACTGTATCATCATATTTACATAGACTCATAGGGTGTCAGAGCTTTATGCTACTTAGTATGAAATAATTTTACAGGTTGGAAAACGGAGTCTTGGAAAGGTATTTGTACAAAATCAAACTGCTTGGAAGTAAGTAGCAAGGTGAAACCAAATTTAGGAAGGCAGAATAGTACAGTGGAAATAGAATTGGTTGGAGAACCAGAGGACCTTGGTTCAAATCTCATTTCTTGCTACTTAGGCAGACCATGGAACTTCCTCAGTGGGGTTTCCTCACCAAAATTCCTGGGCTTCTGTTTCTTTATCTATAAAAAGTTGATGAGGAGGATGACAGCAATGCCTAACAGGGTTGTTGTGAGCATCAAATGACATAACTGTAAAGCACTCATTTAGTGTCTAGCATACAATAAGTTATTCATAAATACTGGTTTCTTTCCTTTCTTAAAGTTTACGAACACTTTATATATGTTACTTTTGAGCCTCAGAACAATCCTGGGAGGTAGGTCTTATTGTTATCTCCATTTTACAGATGCGAAAACTGAGGCGAACAAAGATGAAATGACTTTCCCAGGCCCCCAAGATCGTAAGGATCTGAGGCTGAATTTAAACTCAGCTCTTCCCGACTCCTGGCCCAGCATGTTGCACATCATGGCACCTGCTAGTCACCTTAAAGCACTATATCAGTGTCAGCTAATATTATCATCTATAAATGAATAGTTTAGACTACATGACCTCTAAAATCCCTTCTGACTCCAACAATCCATAGCTCTCACTGTGTCATCTTGGGCCATTCCATCCCTGTTTTTGGGCTTTAATGACAGGGTTGGGCCAGGCGGCCTCTAAATCACCTTCCAGGTAAGAATCTATGGTCCTAGGGTCCAGACCAATACTATTTCCACTCCACCATGTTGTTCTGTTGGATGATACAACTCCAGAAGACCAAAACCAGTCTCTAGGTCATCCATGCGCCATTCCCAGCTCTCCAGTTTAGAGACGCATGAGCCTGGCTCAGGGCCCCATGTGTTCTGGGTCTCCAAGGTTCAAGTGGTTTTCTTAATTGTCTTCTGTACTCAGCACTTTAAGTTAAAAGCTGTAAAAGCACGAATGACTCACAAACGATCATCATAGAATAACAGATTTAGAGGGGGAAAGGATCCTCAGAGGCAGGTTAATGTAGCTCCCTCCTTCTACAGAGGAGAAATCCGAGGCTTAGAGTCACACAGTTAATAAACGTCCAGGGTTGGCTTCCCTGACTCCAGCTCCACTATACCATGCTATCTCTTTATAATTTATCAGCCTTTTAATGCTTAGAGAGCCTAGGCTGACAAATTTGTCCCTGTGCCCTATTTATGACAATGGAGTCCCTTAGTAAAATCCTCTCACAAAGGATATTCTTTGCTTCCAAAGCCTACTTTTTGCAATAGCTCATTTAGATTGAGATTTGAATGACAAGTGAAGGCTGTATTTTTCCCAAGTATCACTGCAAATCCATTCTAGAATCTCACCCCTTGGGCCACTAATTCTGCAAGGAAGCAGCTGACTCATCAGACTCTCTGACATCTCTGGCCTCTATTCTAATAACAACAAGGACCTGTCCCCATCAATGCCTACTCATATGGCACAAAAGGAACCCACAATTAGGGATTTTTCATAACCCATGGTCTATGTCTATCATTATTCATAGATGAGAGAATTTCCCAGTCCACAACCTCATGGGTTGAGCTAAGTCAAGAGAGGGTATTGTAGACCTATGTGACCTTAGACAAGTGATTTGATGTTGGACGTGGCACATAATCATGACCTATCAACCCTGGAAAGAAGTGAGATGGGAAACCCATCACCACCAGGACTGGCTAAAGTCTCAGGGATGAGACTTGTGTTGGACAGTCATAGGTGACAGTCATTTCACCAACACCTCTGGTAGGCTGATTCTTGTTCCATTACTTCTAACTTAAAATCTCCACTCTGCCTTTGGCTTTCCTGATCTTGTTTCTGCCCCTAAGATTTTGACATTTTGAGAAGTCACAGCTCCTTAACCCAGCCTGGAATCTAGTTCACACTTAGATGGATCTTTATTTGGACGCAGACTTTCTTTCCCAAGAAAAACCCTGATTGTACTCATCATTTAGTATGTTGCCTTACTTTTTTCCTCTTCCTAACCACTCTCTGCCCCCACCTCACCTCTAAGCCACCTGCCATGAGATACAAAAAAGACATGGCTTCTAATTCAATGTTTGCCACAAACTTGCTGTGTGATCTTAGACAAGTTGCTTAACCTCTCTGTGCCTCAGAGACAATCCTCATCAATACCCATTCAGTAGTCCTTGAGCTATCTTCCAGAGCTATTGCTGTGATACAAATGAGAAGATCATGAAAAAAACTATGGGAAATTTTTAAACTTCTCACAGGAGACAAGGCTCTCTGTTATCACCCTTGATCCCATCTGAACAATCAGACCCCCAGAGTCCCAACCAAACGCATTATTGGCAAAAGACCACAGGAAGAAGTATGTAGCTCTGGGAATCATCTGCATAAAGATGATAATTGAATCCATGGAAATCAGCCAAAGAGTATTTATTAAGTACCTACTATGTGTTAGACAGGATTCCAGGCACTGTGACTTTAAAGACAATAACAAAACAGTCACTCCACTTAAGATTACATTCTACCGAGGGCAGAAAGCAAAATGGAAGAGCATGGAGACAGAAGAAGCAGATCAAGTGATGAGGGGAAAGGGGGCACGGGATGGAGAGAAATGAACAAAAAATGAGACAGAGACATAGAGTGAAAGAAAAGGGATGTGGGGGCAGGAGGCAAAGAGATTGCACACCCTAATTCTGAATAAAGCCCAGGGAGTAACGGTGAGAGACTTAGCTACAGAATAATGAATGTCCTGCTGGGATAATTAATTTGCCTTAGAGGGGCTTGTTATTTCTCCACGATATTATATTTATGCAAATTTAGCGGTAGAAGTGGAACACGCCCGATGGAGGGTTGTGATTCATCTCCCGCTACTCATCGCTCAGAGCGTGGCAGGAGAAAGATCGCACAGCAAGAGGATTTCCTTTCTTCAACAAAGGAAGGAAACTTCTAAAAGATGAATGGGGGAGACAGAGCTCTCAAACAAGAATGGTTCCCTGCAAACAGCTCCTCATTCCCACACACTGGCAGAGGTTTGGGTCGCTTCTTAGTTTCCACGGCTTTGGGGATGGGCTACTGGTGTTACCCAACCCCTGTGTCAGCACCATGGACAGAGACAGTAACGCAATAATGGATGTTAAGAATTCCATACTTGGGCTACTCTGGTAGGCACCATTACTAGGAAATGCAGCAGGGTTTATCATAGCTGGGCTGCCTTGTGTCGCCATCATTGGCATGCAGAGACAGCATGTTGCTCTGAGGTTTAAAGAGAAAGAAAAGTAAAGCTTGCTGTTAGTAGTTATTAAGCAGACCAATATAGTAGTACTTTTGGCAGATTCAATTGTTTATGGAGAGATTTAGACACAAGAAAGACTCTAGGGACGTGGCTTCATTGTTTGAGACACCCGGGAGACTTCCCAGATGTTTGGCATACCTCTGTGATGCTGATCCTATGGGCAGGAGGCAAAGGGAGTTCTGTATTATGTCAATGTTTTCCCTGTGACCATGTGTTATTTCCTGGGTGAATGGAGGTCAGCCTTCAAGTATAATGAAGCCTGTGATGATGAGATGTTTCCAAGACAGCAATTGTCTGAGACTCCATCCATCAATTTTGGGGCATGTTTGAGAGCCCTAGGAGTAACACCATAGGCCATGTGCAACAGCAGAATTCTGGGGTGGGTAGGAAAATCTTACACAGACTCTAAGGACACCCAGTTGTCATTCCTGGCTCAGACAACTCCAGTTACTAGGATGAGATGGATGAGACAGACTCCTTCCTTAGGACCAACCAGTATAGAAGAAAGAGGGTTGATCCTGGACTCAGACAAGACCTAGATTCAGATCTAGAGTTTGACACTAAGTATGTACCCCAAGACAAGGCTCTCTGAACCTCTTTATGTGAGAATACTAATATTTGTAGTACTTATCTCATAGTAGACACAACATAGGGTGTCCCAAAAGTCTTAGTGCATCTTAAAGCTTTAGTTACTAAATGTCAGTTATTATCAGTTTTATTTGAAGGGACTCAATTTTGGCTAATAATAACATTAATAATATCATTATCTTGTAGAGCTAGTATGCCTTCATCTGCACTGCAGCTAGGTGTCACCAAGCCTGTAATCAGGAAGACTTATCTTCCTTTGATCAAATCCTGCCTCAGACACTTACTAGCTGTGTGCCCCCGGGCAAGTCACTTAACCCCGTTGGCCTCAGTTTTTCATCCTTAAAATGAGCTGGAGTAAACAAGAAGTAACTCTAGTGTCTTTGCCAAGAAAACCTCAAATAGGATCACAGAGAGTCAGACATGACTGAAAACAACTAAGTAACAATGACATCATAGAGGGCTGACCTTGGAGTCAATAAGACTTGGCACACACTAGCTGTGTGATCTTATCCTTCTCTCAGGATCCCAAGTAGGTCTGTAAGTTACTAAAGAGGCACCAGTTTGATCTGTAAAGTACAAGAAATTTCCATTCCACTGACTTTAAATCACCAGTCCCAAATAAAAGACAAAGTTACTTCCTAGCACTTGCATTCTCAGTCCTTAGAACAATTTCTGAGCTGTTACTTATTTGAGTCACGGAAAAACTCCATGAGGAACATTTTATGGCTTGCTCTGCCCCCCTCCATTTTACAGATGAGAAAATTAAAGCCCAGAGAGGGAGAATTTGGTAAAATGAATAGAAAAATAGGATGAAGATTTTATAGCTGGATAGAAGCTTAGATGCATCTGGTCCAACCTCCTTCATTTTATAGCTAGAAAAACTGAGATCCAGAAATCTTCAACAATTTCCCAAAGGTCACACAGAAAGTAGTCAGGCCCTCTGACTCCATATTCATCATTCTTTCCCCTGGGGTTATGTTGCCTTGGAATACATGGGACAAGAACCCATGTCTCCTAGCTCTTTCCAGGGTTCTTTCAATCAGCTGAATCCCCAAGTCCAAAGCCACCAGTACCACTAGTCTCTAACAGAGCTCTCATCAGCCCCTCCATTTTCTGCCTTCCTTTCCTGCACCCTCACTGCCTGAGGAGGCAGTGACTAACTGTGAGTGACATTCGCATATGTCACAAGCTTCATCCTGACTCACTGTAAATGTAATTAAACTTCTAAATCCTCCGCCGGGCTTTATTAGAACTTCTTAGGTCTTAATGGAGACTAACAGGCTGTCATAAAACTCAGGACGTGTTCAAACCTAAACAGACAAAGACAGTCTGTCCCCACCCCAGTCCTCCTCCCTTTCCATGAAAGAAGAAATTTGATGGCAAGAAAAGATCTGAGCCTTCTTCTACGTGCACACACACACACACACACACACACACACACACACACACACACAAAGCTTGGGCTCCAGCCCATCATGATGAGTCTCTGAGCCTTCAAGTGAACTGATATCACTGTGAACGAGGAACTAGGAATAATGCCAGCTGTCCCTGCAATCCACTCTCTAGGGCCCTGGGTTCTAAGGGGCCCTAATGAAACTAGACACCTCTCCCTCAGGGCTGATCAGACACAGCCACAGTCTCGGCTGGGGATGGTGGGTATTTGAGATAGAAAAGAGCTTTCACATGGCTTGAATGGATGAAGGCTGAGACAAGGTGCCAGAGAACCATAGAACTAGAGCTGAAAGACTTTCTGAAAGCCACCTACTGCGACCCACTCATTTGTTTTTTAATGTCTTTTTTTTTGCTTTTTAAAAAACTTAATTTAAAATTTTTAAAACGAAGATCTGCTTTCTCTCTCTTCCACCGTCTCTCCATGCAAAAGAAAAAAACCCTGTTTATAAATATGTGTAGTCAAGCAAAAACAACTCCCTCATTTTACAGATGGAGAAACTGAGGTCTAAGGAAGTTAAATGCCTTAGCCAAAGTCACAAAAGCGATAAAAATTAGAGGTAGGATTTAAACCCAGGTCCCTTGGCTCCAGTGCCAAGCCTCATTCCATCTTACCACGCTGCCTCTTATACAATAGTACAGGGCCTCACACACAGTAGGCATTTAATAAATGTTTGTTAAATCAAAGTGATATGACCAAAAGTAAAGACCAGGATGAGGAAGGGAAATAATGACTATTCCCCCAACCCCAGCCCTTCTCATCAAAAGCCTTGAAATCTAGTTTCGTATCAAGAGGAGGAAAGTTAGGAATATCGGTCCCCCTACTGGCAAGTTACATAGGCCTCTGGATGTATTTTAGAAAAACCTCTGAACCATCTGATGATGGGGAATTAAAAAGTTTGGAAATGTTTGGGGGAAGGGGAGGGGTTTGACTTTGGAAGACAAACATACAGGTTCTATTCCTGCCTGACACTGACTTGCTATATCACCTTTAGCTAAGTCACTTTCATAATCTGGACCACAGCTTTCTCATCTGTAAAAATGAGGCTACATCACAAGGTTATCATGAGAATCAAAAAAGATTTGGTAGATAAGTAGATAGATAGATAGACTGACAGACAGACAGATGATAGATAGATAGATAGATAGATAGATAGATATAGATAGATGATATATGGATGGATGGATGGATGGATGGATGGATGGATGGATGGATCACTATATAACTTCAAGTTATTATTATTTAACCCAACCCCCTCCCTTTGTAAGCATGGAAACAGAGGTTCTGAGGCAAAATGATTTGCTGGGATTCAGACTGAGGTCCTCTGGTAGAACTGAAGCTATTTCCACTGTACCACACTGCCTCTCCCATGAGGGTCAGACTGAGGAGAGTCAATGGGAAAGACTCATTCAGGGTGCCCTTTTATGATCAATAATCCTCACAAGAAAGCAGTCAATAACAGAATGACTCCAAAGTACTCTGGGGCTGAGGTTTCTCCAGAGGACACCTACCCCAAGGACACCTTCCCTCTCCCACTCCACTGACTCTACATCTAAGCTTTAAGATTTCCAAGCTCAAAATCATTGTTGCCTGCACTGGAAAAGGAGCAGTCAGACCTGTGTGGGGTTAATCAAACAAGGTGTCTGAGAGAAGGATAACTAAGATGGTGTAGGAGTTCCTGTCTGTGCTGACTGAGAATTGGTTGAAGGAACAAAGGGATATTTAATTTGAAGAAGGTTCAGTCATCTATGACAGTCATCTTCAAGTGCTTTAAAGGATGATGGATGGAAGGAGGGCTAGTTTTGTTCTGTTTGGCTTCCAAAACTAATAGCAATTTGGAACAGGGAGGACAGTCTTACAAAGTAGCCAATTTAGGAATGGATGGTGGGAAAAATTTCTTAGGCTACCAGTAGATGGAATGGGTTCATCTCACTGGAGGGCTTTAAAGAAAGGCTGGATCACTCTACTGTGATCATGGCTCAAGAGCTAGAAGGGACCTCAAGGGGTCATCTAGTCAAATCCTCTCCCTTTACATATGAGGAAACTGAGGCTCAAAATCACTCAGGAAGTGTTGCAGGTGAGATTTAGCAATGCTGATGATGTTGAGGATGATGGTAGTAGTGGTAGTGATAGCTAGAGAGCACTTTAAGATTTGCAAAGCACTAAGTCTTCAAAATCCAGATCTTTCCATGGAACAACTGTATGATTGGCCACAGCTTTCAATTAATCAACCAACTGATAAGCATCCATCAATCCACTATGTGCCAGGCATAATGCTGGGCACTGGGGGTACAAAAACAAAGAATGAAAGAATCACTACATTCTATCAGGAGAAACAATAAATACATATATAAGTACATACAGAATAAATACAGGATGCCCCAAAAGCCTTTGTCAAGACTTTGGTTAGTCATTCTTAGAACTTTTGGAATACTTGTCTAAAGGAAATTGATACAGTAGAGTTTGGGAGGAAGGACACTAGTATTAGGGGGGGACCCATAAAGGCTTCATGTAAGAGGTGGACCTTGTGACCACATGTACATATATATAAGAAGTACAAAGGATACAGAAAAGAAAGACAAGATAATTTGGGAGCTAGAGATACAACCCAACGTGGGAATCAGGAAAGTCTTCATGAAGGTGGCACTTAAGATGAGTCTTGTAGAAAACAGTCATTCCAAGATGTGGAGATGAGGAGGGAGCATTTTTTAAGCATCGGGAAGAGCAAGTGAAAAGCCATAGAGATGGGATAGATGGGGTTGTATGGGAAAAGGAAGAAGAAGAGCTAGATTGGATAAGCTTCAAATTCCATCCATCCCTTTGCCTCCCCAACCCCTTTCCAACTTCTCCTTATCCCATTTTGGGGCACAAAGCAGTTCAGCACAGAAGGGCATGGCCTAGGCATAGTGTCATAGATTTAGAGCTGGAAGGAAAGGCCCTTCATTTTATAGATGTAGAAACTGAGGCACAAAAAGGGTAAGTGTTCCTTTTGCCATCATTAGCTCTGGACTTAGACTCCATATTGGCTTGGACTCCTTCTCCTTGAGCTCAGGGCTGTCTCTCTTTTTTATTTGTATCCTCAGTGTTTAAAGTACAGTGCCTGACACACAGTAGGTGCTTAATAAATGTTTATGGAATTCCAGAATCAATTAACCAGTTAAGTGTCTGGCGTAGAATGGGAACCGAAATTTTCCAGACTCTTAAGTTTGGTACTTTATCAGCCACACCACACTGCCCAGAGAGCAGCCTAACTGTGAGGAACAGCTCACTCCAGCATCAGCCTACATCAGATTCCCATTGAGCATCCTTCTCTGACTCCCTTATCCCATGGTTAGAGCCTCCTCAAATTCACTGAGTCAGTTCTCCAGAATGACTCACACAATGGTGGTCACACTGATGGAGCGGCTGAACTGCCTACGCTACAATAAAATTATAGTTCCCCATATAAAGCAGCATCCGTAAAACTACATGGCGGATCAACAAGTTTTATCACCAGCCCCACGCTCGTGACAGACTCGGGCTTCACTGCCCAGCTCCCCCCTCACAGCCATTAAGACAAATTTACCATCGTTCCAACTTAATCTAGAGTTTTATTCAGTGTAGTAATTCTAATTTTGCTATAATAACTGCACTTGCAGCAAAGGTGATAAAAAGGATAGTAAGGGAGTGAGGAGATAATCCTCTCCTCTCCTGGCTTGTCCTGAGGCTCAGAGTCAGTGCAGGAGGAGACTTCAATGAGATTTTACTCCAACAGTCCCGAGTTCCAGGATTCCTCCTGCTCCTGCTCCAAGAAAAAGAGCTCTGGGCTCTCCTGGACCTGGGAGATTAATACCAGAGTGAGGCAGAGAGTCTCCAGGCCTCAGTCCCCTGGTGTAAAATGAAAAGGTTGGACTAGAATGACCTCTGGGGCCCCTCGCAACCCTAAGCTGTGATCCTAAGTAACATTAAGGAGGGAACAGGTAGGTCGTGCAACAGAGAGAGGATAGAATGTGGGTCAGTAGTGAGAAAATTCCTGAGTTCAAATCTGGCCTCAGACACTTACTAGCTGTGTGACCTTGGGCAAGTCACTTGACCCTGCTTGCCTCCATTTTGGCATCAGTAAAATGAACTGGAAAAGCAAATAGCAAACCACTCCAGTGTCTTTGCCAAGAAAACCCCAAAAACCTTAAGGAGAATTTGGAAAGGAAAATGGATGCAAAGTCAGAAGACCTTGGAGTTAATCTGACACAGGCTGGTGGCCTTGGGTAAACACCTTACCTGTGAGCATCAAAATAAAGGGGCCAGACCAGGTGATTTCTGAAGTCTCTGGTAAATCTCTGCTCTGGTCCTGGGGAGAGGCTGCAAATGAAATAGCAAAGCAGTAGGTTGGCCCTCCAAGCGTTCCTGCTTGGGAATGTTTCCTCTCAGGAAAGCCCTCTTGAAATCCAGTGTGGTTTGGTTTTTGTTTTCTTTTGTTTTGCCGATTTCCTCCATCATGGGGGGGAGGAGGTAGGGAGGAGGGGAAGGAAGAGGGGAACACTACCTCTGGCCCCATCCCACTTTCTACAAAGAATCCACACTGACCTCTGCTGGTTCCATCCACTCATGACATCGTACCTGAAAGAGGCAAGCTTTATTATTGTGGGAATAAGGCAGGATTCCACGCAGCCCACCCAATTCTCCAACCCCACCCTCCTTCCGCTCACTCTCCAGACCTTGCCCAAGTCTTCTTCCCCCAGAGAGACCCACTGGGCCCAGCCTGGTGTTGGCAAATGCCCCACCTCAATGAAGGGGACTCGTGAGCCCCTTTCTGACCAGACCCAGGTCACCTGCCTGAGCTAGCAGTGAGGGAAGTGTAGAAAAAGAACCAGAGAACGGGGAGGTGGAGGCAACCTGACAAGCAGGTCCATAGGTTGAGAGGGAAATAACGTTGGAACTGCCCTTCCCAGCCAGAAAATCCAGGGCTTTGCATTAGGCACTTGGGATCCATCTAAATGTTAGCCTTTCCCTTCCCTCTCCTCCCTACCTGTTCACTTCTCTCACTACCATCTGATTTGGTGGCAAATCCTGCTTCAGACCCTGTGTGATGCCAAGTAGGTCACTTAACCTTTCTCTGACTCCGTTTTCTCAACTGCAAAACAGGGATAATAAGAGCACCTCCCTCCCAGGACCAAGTGAGATAATATTTGTAAAGTGCTTTGCAAATCTTAAAACACTTGTTATGTGCCCGGCAGCATGCTAGGCACTTCACAATGATTATCTCACAACAACCCTGGGAGGTGGGGGCTATTATTACAGATGAGGAAACTGAGGCAGGTAGCGATTAAGCAACTTAAATATTTTTATTATTCATACTATTATATTGTTGTTAATTTTATTACAAATGCCAGCTATTGTTACTAGTGATGTCCCCAGGTGAGGGGTAAGTTAGTGATCAGGAAAGCCCCAAGCATTTAGGATTTGATCTGTCAGTCCAATTCATCTCTAATAACAGACTTGACCAACCAGAACCTATAATCATTGCTCTGAATTTCTAATGTGCTTTAAAGTTAACCAGACACTCAGGAAGGGAGCGGGGAGGAAGAAGGAGGGAGGGGGAAAAAATCTAAGATATATGGAAGTCATTGTAGAAAACTGAAAACAAATAAAATAATTTAATTAAAAAATAAAGTTAACTAGACAGTTCTCAAAACATCCCTTTGCTATAGAAATTACAAATATTATTTTGCTATTTTACAGATTCATTCCTCTATGAAGCACCTATTGTATGCAACTCACTAGACTACACTAATAGAAAGCTCTTTCCCCCAAGCATCACGCAGTCTATTTGAGGGATACTCATACAAGGTGGAATGCATGGAATTACAGATTTCTTTTCAAAGGGCTGATTCTGGGATTTGATGTCAGTGTAGACTGGGTGAATTACCTAGGTCACTTACAAGCTAAATGACTTACCAGTATGTGTCAGAGGCAGGATTAGAGCCCAAGGCTAACTGTTGGGTCGTGCTGTGTCTCAAGTAGACAATAAAAGATAAAAGAGCGAGATGGCCAAATAAAAGATCCAGAAAAAGTGTTCTAGGAGGAGAGAACCTTTTCAACTGAGGGGATGAGGGAGGACTCCGCAGAGGATGTGGTCCCTAAGATTGGTTTTGAAGGAAGACCGGATAGAGATGAAGTGAGAGTCCATTCTAAGTATAGGGCAAAGCCTGTGGGAATCAGAGGAAAACACAGATTTGAGAAACACTAAGAGTCCAATGGAAGGCCAGAATGTGAAGCGCATTAATAATAAAAATATTGGTGAGCTTTTGTAAATTGCTTTATCTATGTTAGGAAGAGTAATGATGTAAAATAAGAATGGAAAGATAAGTCAGAACTCGATTATGTAGGGCATGAGACACCAGGCTGAGAAATGGCCATCGGATTGAGTAATTAGCCAGACTGAGATAATGTGCGGAAAATGTTTCTATTTATAGCAGCTTTGTTTGTTATAGCAAAGAGCAGATAACTAAGGCCATACCTGTCAAATGGAAAATGACTGAACAAATTATGGTACAATATAACATAATGTAATATTAATGTATCATAAGATACATTTTCAGAGAAAGCCGGGAACATTTGCATGAGCTCATGCGGAGTAAAAGGAGCTCTACCAGGACAAAAACTACAGAATACTGTTATTCTAAGTATTTATACTTTTGTTATTTTTTATATTTATATTTATATGTTATTCTAAATATCCAAAAGAAAGAAATCCCAGTCAATGGAAAAACCAGCCGTGATGGCAGAGATCAATAAAGAAGCATGATTCCCACCTCCTAACAAGAGAGGTGATTGACTCAAGCCGCAGAATGAGATGTCTATTTTTGGACGTAGCTAAGCAGGGAATTTGTTTTGCCTGACTCTGTGTATTTATTCCAAGGGCTTGGGTTTTGTTTTTTTATTTTTTCAATTGGGGGGGCAAGTAGGAGAGGAAGATTGGTGATAGGATTCCTCCCCCCCACAAAAAAAGAACAGAACAGAAGCCAGAAGAAATCATAGACAGCATGTCAGCTTACATGTCAAATTTAACATATACTTAAAAAGTGATTCTGTGTCACCGAGATCCATGTGCAGATTGTGCAGATTTCCTGCACAATCTTTTGCTCTATAATATTTTAAGCTGTTAAAGTTTAAAATTGCAGTAAGGCCTTTGGGACACCCTGTATATTGAAATGTTCCTTTTATTTGTGATAACATGAAATGAATTTTTCTTTAAAGAAAATAAGGCCAGGTTTCTTTCCTAAGTCCACAGTTTTTAATATTTTATGAGCCATTTTCATTGCGCAAAATGTTGTCTTCAAATTCCATGAGGCAGGTAATATTTGTTTTACAGTTGAGGAAACTGAGGCAGAGACAGTATCACTCTCCCCCTGGTCACACAGTCACCAAGTATCAAAGCAGGGATTTTTTAATCTGTCAGAAGTTTCTGAGGGATTTGGTTACCTCCAAATATTGCTTTGGGGACTCCCAAGGGGCAATTCTATCTTTGCTGATATTGTTGTTTCCCTTTTCTAGGCTTTTAAGAAATTGACATTTTGGTACACACCACCTGTGAGGATTCCTAGGCACCTGGCCCATCATTCTGTGCAGGTGAGGTCAGTGGGCAGAGGGCAGCTAGGTGGGACAGTCAGTAGAATGCCTGGAGGCAGGAAGACCTGAGTTCATATATGGCCTCAGACACTTACTACCTGTGTGACCCTGGGCAAGTCACTTAACTTCTGCCTCAGTTTCCTCATCTGTAAAAATGAGCTGGAGATGGAAATGGCAAACCATTCCAGCATCTTTGCCAAGAAAACCCCAAATGAGGTCACAAAGAGTCGGACACAACTGAAAATGACTAAACAAGGAGTTAGAACAAGAAGGAACTTTGGAGATCAATTAAAACATACACACACTCTGTACCCTTTTTATAGATGAGAAAACTAAGGTTCAGGGAGATTAGTGAACTTGCTCCAAGGATCACCCAAGTACAACATGGTAGAGCCCACATTTCAGCTTCAAACCAACTGCAAATCAAATATTCTTTTCAAATGTATGTACACCCCATGCTGTCTCTCCTCTAGAGATCTCCTACGCTGAGGGAGACATGAAGTCAGGTGAAAATTCTTGTTTGGGCACCAGGGTCCCTTGTCCTTCCTCCTTCTTTGTTCCAAAAACCAAGTACTTTTCAGTCTCCTGACACCAAAGAGCAAAGCCTTACAAATACTCCAGTTCTGTAATAAGTTTATTTTTTTCCATAGGAATAAGGATTACTCAGCCTCCTGCGAAGATGGACATTCATTTTTTTCCCAATGAAATAATGGTAAGCCAGCTGGGGAGTTAGAATTATTTCATAAAACTCTCAAGGATTTATGCTGATGCCAGCACCGTATTTCATCCCCAAACTTCCAGCCCTTGAAATCCTCAGCATAAAACAAAGTCGAAGTTCAGGCTTCTCTGAGGTTAGAACTGGCCTTGTCAGTCACTAAGAGTGGTTTATGTCCTTAATAATATTCAATTCAGTCTCTCCTTGTTACCACTCCCCCCCCAACTTCCACCCAGAAAGGGGTGAGTCAGACAACTCTGAACAATTACAAACCCTTCGGTCATGGTGGGGAAAGCCTGAAGCATTACCCCACTGACTGACCCTTCCCTAGAGTGAAGAGGAGGGAAAGGAAAAAGGGCAGTATCAGCCTGAGATTGTCTCCTGAGGTCTCTCCTGCTGCCTCTCAGAGGGGTGGGCAGTAGACACTAATATTGAGACAAAGACAATATCCTCCATGGAATCAAAGGGGATATCACCCAGGTTCATGGTAGGTGGGTGCAGGCCAGTAAGGAGCTTTGAAGAACAGGAATTAAAAATAGCATTGAGGAAATAGGTGATAGGGAGTATTCCAGTGGTAGGCAGTCTTGGAGCATCAAGAGATACTAAAGATGATCTCCAGTATGGTGGGTGAATTCCATGTAACAAACAGTGAAGAACACAGACAGAAGCTGCTTGGGATGGGCAAACATGACCGGACCTCTGAGGGAAATCCGAAAAGGATGAAAACGTCAGACCCACTAGAATGTCAGAGCATATGTAACATCGAGACCAAATGTGATACCTGTTTCTGCATCTGCCCATCAGGCTTCAGGGCTAACCAGGGATGTCCTAGGACTGACTGAAAGTAAACACAACTTATCAGCCCATCTGGTTAACTCCCTCCACTATAAATCCCATCCTCCTTCAGCATGGAAAATGGTGGTACCCCGAAAAGAACAGGATGAGGAGCTTCTCCCAAATGAGTCTCAGATGGCAGTCACCCAGATGTAGTTTTGACAGTCATGTCCTTCAAGGAGCCGCTCACCTCCCTCCCACAGTCACAGGACATTTGTGGATGCAGTCAGGCACAAGTATGAGGTTTAAATGACTAAATTATCCAAACTGCTAATCAAGAGTTGGCTATAAGACTAGGGAAGGAAAGGCAATCTTAGCAGGGCTGCCTAGATTTCTGGTTATTTCCTGAAGACTCCATCTCCTTTGTTGCCTGGTGCCACCCCACACTAATGGACTTTCCCTTCGGTGACTGTTGTGCAAAGGGAGAGAAGTGAGAGAAATGTGTGTGTGTTTTTCTTCTGTCATTGCCAGAGGGCATATAAGACACAGTAAAAAATATCATTTAGGTTTGTTCTCACCGGCAGCACTAGTCTGGTGATCTCGTACTTGCCCTCAAAATAACTTTCTATTTATTGCTTTTGCCAAAATGTAGCCAACAATAAAGAGGACACAGACGGGCAGAAAAACTTCTCTGCTTGTTTTATAGTGTGGCCAAAACGAGTCTGGCAGAGACAATGCTGTTATACTGAGTAAGCATTTTCATTGAGGCCTTGAGGGGGAGAAATTGCAGGGAACTGGATTAAAATGAGATTCCCCTCTGCTTGCTGACGCAGGGTTGCAACCTTGCAGGCTGTGGAGGTGAGTAAGGCCATACAACGGGCACCAGACAGCAGATGAGTGAAGTGGATCTCCATCTCGGGCATAACAAGGTAGGGAAAGAAGAAAGCACAAAGGCCATTTTAAAGGACAAAAAAAAAGGAAAAAGCATTTACGGAACATCTACGATGTGCCAGACACAGCGCTAAGCACATGATGAGGATTATCTTATTTGATTCTCACAACAACCCGGGAAAGCAGGTACTATTAGAATCCCCATTTTATAATGCGGAAACTGAGGAAGACAGAGGAAAGTGACTCACCCAGGATCACACAACTAGTAAGTGTCTGAGGCCAAGTTTGAATTCAGGTTGCCACCTAGCTGACTACAACTTTCTATACAGTTATTTTCAGTATAAGAAAGTGCCCCTTCCCATAGCATATGGGCATTCTGTGTAAGTCCCATGAATTAGAGAGAAATCTCAAAGTCCCCAGCGAAGAGTTAACACAGGCCCTGCCAAGGGGACACCACCACCATACACCATCTGCCCCACACTCCCCACAAAAAGAGAAATACCAAGTCATTCTGTAAAAAAATATTTAATCCCAATTCTGGGGGCTGCGGAAGTTAAGGGGGACTGCAGTGAAGGCAAGTATGTCAGTCCAAGGTAAAGTGTTCTCCAGATAGGTCACCTTTCCGGCCAAGCAGCCCTTGGGGCTGTAGGAACTCCAAAGGCACGGGGCCAGATTCCTCCTTCTTAAAATCCTTCTCGAAAATCTGGAGAAGAAAGGGGATGTGCAGGTGTGGTGATGCCAGTCAGGGTCACAGGCTCAAGCAAATAAGGAGGTCCTGTACCCACCAAGCATGCGAGAAGCCAATAACCAGCCCCTGGCTGGGTAACAAGGGATGGCTCTGGTCATTGCATGACTGTGATGTTGTATGTTATGACCTCCCCAGCCCTGCACTTTCAAGGCAGAGCAATCACAGAAAACATCAGGCCATCCAGCCTCACCTTTCCAGGAGCTTCCCTCTGTGACCACACCCAGCACTCTATTCCCCAGGGAAGATGAATGGCCAGCAGAGCACATATGCGCACACTCACATCTCTACGCACCTCATATGGGGAGAGCTCTAACAGCTGGGCAATGCTGACTTCATGAGGGGACAGGGCCTGGTTGATGGCCATAGCTGCTCTGGCTATCTCAGGGTGATAATGTCTCTGAAGAGTCTTCAAAAGATCAGATTAGAGCGTCATTAGCACCTCCTCTTGACCAGAACCACAGGCAGCTCACCTTTCTCCTGTCCACCTCCGCCTTCTGCTGAGAAGCCCTTAGTCTGATGGGAGACAACAGGCTTTCCCCACAGGTGGCCCCTGGCATGAGGAGGGGGCTTTGGGGCTGGCCCTACTGCAGTTTCCAGCCTGCTGCCTCTTCTGGCTGGGATGCAAAAGGACCAGCTCCCAAGAGAGACGCTTGAGCTAGTCCACTCACCTTCAGCTCCCACAGGCAACTCTCCAGGGCATGACTTTTGGCTGGATCTTCCTCCTTCATGTCATAGGGGTCAGCTGTCAGACCTGGAGACAAAAAGCAGGGATCACAGAAACTTTACATTCCTAGAGACCACAGACACAAGACCCAGAAAGAACCATAATATGCTGGTGGCCAGAGAAAAGTTAACAGCAAAGCCAGAAGTAAACACTCCTTGTCTCCCGCCTCAGGGCTCTGTGTATGGAGCTCTGAAGAATTGCAAAAGCACTGGCTGCTCCCCGTGCACAAGGAAGTGGGTTGGGGGACATGGAAAGAGGACAGGAAAAGGCACCTGCACCCACACACACCAATCAGGAGGAGCTGCAGACTAACCTCCATGGATTCCGCAGGCCCTTAGTTCTTCCCTCTTGCCTTTAACTAAAACATCAATTTTTCACTCAGAAGGGATCAGTGGTAGAACAGCCTCAAATTAAGGCCTATCTGCAGCCGGGGGCAGGAGGGGAGAGGGGTTTCTTTCTCACTAAGCCTGGTCTTGGCCTGCCTGCCACCCTCACCACTGACCTCCCCCAAACCATGGTATGAGGATCTCACAGTATGAAACAGCCACTGTCTGGGGTATCCTGGGAAGGGAGGATTTTATTTAAGCTCAAGCCCAAAACATGTCATTTGGCTGCAGGAAGCGTGTCTCTGTTCGTCTGTGCTCAAGGCCAAAGCCTAGGACCAGGATGTCTCCTGATTCTCCAAGTATGTGGGAAACTCAAGGCCACCTCCATCCCTCCTCACCACTGGCCTCGGCGCTGGGGCGGTGGATCAGGGCCTTGCAGGCAGGATGTCTTCGGAGCAAATTGCAGATGAAGGGAATGACCATGAGCAGTGCCTCGGGAGGGGCAGTCAGGGAAAGGCGGCACAGGCGCTTGGCAAAGGCAGCCACCAAGTAAGCAGGTAAGTGCCTGTCCAGAAACATGCAGTCAGGGCCAGAGGGGAGAAGCTGCCTAGCCCCTAGCCTCTAGAACCCTGGGAGGCCCATTCCAATGGGGACGGGCACACCCCACACTAGGAAAACTTGATACGCTAAAGACCTTGTAAGGCAGAAACCAAGGGCAATTACGTAACAAGAGAATTCACCACAACTTACATTGGCTCATTTAATGTAGGTTTGATTTATAAAACTTTCAATTTTAAACAATATCTCCTGGCTAAAATAAGACAGACAACACATGATCGTCCTCTTTCTTCTTGAGCCTTGTTTGTTCATGTCTGGTATTAATGGTTTTTCTGTTTCCACCCAACCCTGTCTGGGGCTGGCTAGCAGGAGCCCTAGGCTGAGTCCAGCTGTGCCCCTACCAATCCATTCACTTGGACAAACTAAACCTTGGACAGCCCCAACCTTATCACATGTAAAGTGAGAAAAGTAACTCCCCTGCATCTCTAAAAGCTTTTACACAAGGTTATCCCTACACAAGTCAACTGGTTTGGTTCTGTCCCATGGCTGAAATGAACCCTTAACCCTGACAAGCAAACCCAGATGCGTGGTGGGCCACAAGGCAAGAATCAAGACTGGCCCGGATCTATCTCCTCATCATCACGGCTTCTCCACAGCTGCATTAAGCTCTTAAAGAAGGCTCTCTGATGACAGTGCTAGGTTCCCTACCCGTCTCTGCCTCTGCCCTCTCGTCCTTAACACTGAGCTAGCAGCAGCCCACTCGCTCCCTTCTGGGTCCCTGTCACAGACTGGTCAGTATGGCTCCCAGACTCTCCTGCTCCGGCCCAGGCCAGGAAAAGTGACCTTCAGGGTTTGAGAAGACAATGTCAGACTCTTGTATCACACACCCTAGCATACTCAGCTCACTAGGCTGGGAGGGCCCGTGGACAACCCCAAGAGCTATTTCTCATGCTTATGCTCCTGGGAACATATACTCACGAAGAAGACAAGAACAGGTCTGCCAGGTGGAAAAAGCGTGCTCGGTACTTCACGTGGAAGACAGATGGATCCAATAGGCTGTAAAGTTTCCGATAGAAGTCAGGGTACTCACTATGGTGGAAAGGAATAGAGCAGGGACTCAGGAGACCAAGTAGGCCTAGCTTCAGGTCCCTGACAAGTGGTTCCGGTTCCCTTCTAGGAGTTTATTGCACACTCTCTCTGATCCTCAAAATACCTCCTACACAGGCAGAAAAGAAAGTAATCTCCCTTAGGAAAGAAAAAACTGAGGCCTGGAGAGGTTGCCCTAAGTTAGACAGCAATCTCAGGGAGAATGTCCACCTGTACACAGATCTCCCATCCTCCCCGACCCTGGACTCTTAATCATTCAACTCTGCCTCCAGAGCCTGACTCTCAAGAAAAGGGCTGGCAGCAATGAGGAGAATCAGGGGGTAAAAAAAGGCACTGTCACGGAGATGACATGTGTGAGATGTAACTGCGGCGAGGAAGAAAAGGGGGAAGGCCATGCTCAAAACAAAGCAGGGCAGATCTAGCTTCAGGCCCCCAATCACCCACAAAAGCCTCCCCAGCATGTTCTCTCCTCTTCACCAACCCCACTCACAGATTATGTTGATGAATCAAGATAAAGAGCCCATGCAGGGCCAGGAGGCTTATGGCACCACCTGCAAGAGATGGACAGAGGCTATCAACCCACATCAGCCTCTGACCAAGACACAACCATTTCCTGACCCCAAGCCTTTCCTCCCCCAGAGACGGACCCCACTCTCCCCAAGACAGGCACATGAACCCCTAGACACATTCCCCACCAGACATCCAGACAACCTGCTCCCCAGACATCCAGACAGCCTGTTCCCAGCATCCAGATAATCCACTCCCCAAACATCCAGACAATCCATTCAGACATCCAGACAGCCTGCCCCCAGACATAAACAATAAAACAAGCTGACACTTCTGTAACATTTAGATTCACAAAGCACCTTCTAAATGTTATCTCCTCTGTTCCTCCAAGACAAGCAATACAGTATCATCCCCCTCTCCCACATGACAATACTGAAGGTTCAGAGAGAGGATGTGATTTGCCTGTGGTTCCACACCCACTACCAGAGGCTGCATTCGAAACCAGGTCTTCCTAACTCCAAGTCCAGCACTCACCACTAGGCCGCTCAGTCCCTCTAACACACTTTCCAGTCAAGACAGACACACTCATTCCAGACTCATGGACATCACCACCCCAGGACCAGCCTCCCCACCCCACAGACTGGCCATCCCAAGCCTTGTACCAATGTCGTAGGCATTTGTGAGGAAGTCGATCATGAGGCTCGGCTGGCTCATGTGGGGCAGGATGGAATCATGCATGATCACAAGCACCTTCTTATAGAGGCTGACAGGTAGCTGCAGTGGGGACAACACCGATGTCCAGGCTGCACGACAGCACCCCCATTCCCCGACACTCTAGACCTCAACAGCACCTTTGCTCCAGGAGCATCAGAGCCCCAATCGACAGAGCGATGCAGCCAGGAGACAAGGAGCAGACACGCAGTCTCGCCAAACCCAGACCAAGCCCCCCACACGCACCTTAGCACGGAGACCCCAGCCCATCCCCAACCCAGTTTCAGGTCTACCTTGTGCTTGAGAAAACTGAACCACATCTTCTCAAAGACATGCTTGTGCTCCTGAAACACAAGGACAGGGTAGCAGCTTAGAGGAGCTCACTCCCCAGACTCTACTGCAGGGCAAGTTTACAGCCCAGAAGTACTGCTGCATGTGGGGGTCCCCCACTCCCACTCCTCCCTTCTGTTACCTTCAGCTGAGTCACCTTCCACTTCTCCAGCATCTCTGTGAGAAAAAGGGATTAGGGAGGTTTAAAGTCAAAAGCTTATCAAGTATCCTAGAAGTCCTAGCTACAACAAGTCGCAGCCACTGAGGGTGAAGCAGAATTGGGGGAGAACACAATTCAGGACTCCATCAAGTCCTTATTTCTCCTTCCACATGACCCAGGCATGTGACTCAGGTAGGCCTCTTAAGCTCCCATAGAGCTCACGTAAAATGACAATGCTGTCAATACTGATTGACGGAGAGTCCTTCCCAGGAGAGCAAAATCCCTTCATGCTCATTCCTCCTCTGCCTCTTCTCCAAACCAAGAACAAACATCGTCACTCAGGTCCAAGGTATGAACTCCTCCTACAGGGTCCCTCCCTCTTTCTAAAGAGCCTCACCTTTGTGTTTCACATAGAAATTCGAGATGTCGCTCTGCTGGCGGGGTAGGCTCACAGCGGAGATCAGGGTGAAAGTGTTGTTCCAGAACATGGAGGGAACACCCTAAGGGAAAGACAAAGCAGACTGAAGAGGGCTGGGGCAAGTACCAGACCTCTCCACTTTCCTTCAGCGACAATCTGCAACCCTTTCCCTTGCTGATCACCCAAGCTCCTGACTTCTTCCTCCCCCAACCCCAATACCACATTCTTGCTTGTGACCACCTAATTGCCAGTTCTTCTGCAAGAATGTGGTTCACAACAACTGGATTCCAATCACTCTGGCTCTACTTCTCAGCCATGACTCCTTAAATGCAACTATATATATATGTATGTATATATATATATATATATAACAGATCCAGAGCAAAAAGAAATCCACCTATAACCCTAAAGAAAACCAGACTGAACCAAATAAAGATCTGAACTAAAACTGAAGCTATGGCCATGGAACCTTATGTTAATGACATTCAGAGAAAGCCCCAGCAACATCTATCACCTGTTGGTGTGTATCTGTGACCCTGGCCACCAGGTCCACAGCAGCCTGCATCGTATGGTAACGAACATCATCGTGCTCCAGGTACTCCTGGAATCGGGAGATCAGCAGAGATGAATCCACCTCTGTTGGAATCAGGCCTTCTACCACAGACTAGGAGTCAAGACAGGAAACAGAATCAGTGACCCAACTCACTCTCTCAGGTCCCAAGACCAAAGAGAAATCATTCTTGCTTTCCTCTGTGCTGTCCAGCTGTGAGATTTGCTTTGAGAGGCTGGGGAGAAGGCTGGTGCTTTGGCTGCTTACACTTGGGGAAGGAACAGAGACAGTCCCTCTTTGGTCCCTTTATGGGATGAGATGGGATAGGAATGCATTTCAATTTCTCAATCCCATTGACAGAGACAAAAGGAATTTCAGGGGACTACCTGTTTTGATCTGCAGTGTGTGTATAGATTTGATGAAGGAAGAAAGAAAAGGATCTGAATTTATTAAACCAATAAGGAAAATTTCCATTATTTACTCTGGGGATTATTTGAGAGTAACTTTCAATACCAGGTCAGCTCCCTACCCCCAGTCCACCACTAGCTGGTACATGCTTAAAAGACTACAAACTAAAAGAGATTCACCCAAACACAAGGAAAAGGTGCTTAGCACATGGCACTCAATAAAACCTGTTAAATGAAGACTATGCCAAAATACTAATGTCCTACCAAACCAAGCAAGTGATTTCTAAACTATCCGTCATACTACTTGCTGCTACAGCATCAATATTAAAAAATGAAGTCATCCTCATTTCCTCAGGCCTCCTCATAATAAGATCCTTCCCTACACAAGTGGCCTCCCAAGCAACATACCAAGAGAAGGCCTCGAGGGAACAAGTAGTTGCCTTCCCATTTGGATTTCTCCAGCGGGTGTGCCCCCTCTAGCTGCACAAACTTCATGAGGGTGCAAAGGGCTAATTCCTAAGGAGAGAGGGAAGAGAAAAGAGACGTAAGTGAACAGATAGAACCCACAGCAGGAAGGCCGGCACCCAGCCCACAAATCTGCTAAACTCTGTCTCTGCAGCTCACCCTCAGTCATAAGAACCGCTGCTTGAGGGGAAATGGAAGGATATGCAGGCAAGCAGGTGTCTTTTAAAACTAGCCTAACTTCCTTATACCGAGCTTCCAGTCTCCTGTCTTATTTGGTCCTGAGTGCAGATGGAGGACCTGTGCTCAGCCTGCTGGGAGGACTAAGGAAGAATGCCACCCGACTTCACTGCACAGCATGACCCAATCTTGTTTTCAGTGCTGGGATTTATAGTTGTAATGATATTTGTGCCAAAATGCAGAAACCATCCTAAACCCCATTAAAGGGCATTTGAGACTATTAGGATGAACAGCTCTGTAGGAAAACAGACTAAGGCCCTTTCATTCAAAAGCTTTCAATGGCTATAGCTTTGTTTGTGCTGCCTAACATTAGAGATAATCTGACACCTGCGCTGTCAATATCGGTTGGATGTCAATGGCCTGACCTGTTTCTTCTCATGCGGATAGGTCATGAGGGGGTGATCTGAAAATAGTCACATCAAATTCCACATTTTCAGTGAACTTGGGCCTTAAAAAGTCAGTCTCTAGAAATCATGCTCCAAGTCCCAAGAGCAAGAGCGTGAGAGAGACAAAGAGAAAGAGAGAGAGAGAGAGACTCAGAAAGACAGGCAGAGAGGGAGAAGAGAGAGCAAGTGAGCTGGGCAGTCCAGAGGGAAATGATCCATTCCAGAGCAATAGGAAAAAATGCTCTGAATCCGCTAAGGAGAAAGGGAGGTGACACAGGCCCACTCTTCTATCTCATCTACCCCTCCCTCCATCCTGTACATCCATTTTGAAGTCCAAGCACTGGCTGTTTTGTACAGCTTTGGAGTTTAGCTGAAGGTATATTGGTAGTAAACGGAAGATGGGGGAGGGAACATGAAGCTGAGGAGACCTGATGGTACAACTGAAGAACATGCCTCTCTAACTCCCAAACTCACCTTGACCTTGAAAGAGCGATGGCCCAGAAGCTCGGAGAGGCGGTTGCAGCAGCTGTTATAGCGGTGCCTCATCCACACTTTATACTTTCGAAGGGCACTGCCAGAGCCTGGGGAGAAGCATCGTTTCTGCCCTGGAATCTCTGTCTCCCCACTTAGGTGCTCCACAATCCCCAACATGCAGCAGCTCATGCTCCAGCCCTAAGGCAAACTTTCCAAGCATATGGGACATTTTCCCAGCAGCTTCCCTCCTATTCACTTGAAGACAACATTCCTCGAGTGTCCCTGACCTAACCAAGATGATGTACTTTCTGGCTCTTCTACAGGATAAGTGACCACCCTCTCTCCTCCAAAAATACATTCTGAGATCAATAAGGGGAAGGACTTTCAATTCCTAGGCGGTATATAACTTTTCTTTAAAAACATGAGCTTTAGCCTTGGAAGTCAGAAGACCTGGGTGACAGTCTACCCCCGTGAGCCTAGCCAAGTGCCCTAATATCGGTGATACTCGGTCTCCTCTCCTGTAAAATGAGGACAACACCTCGCAGAGCCACGAGGAAAGCTGTTATGGAAAAGTGTCAGAGTCCCGGGCACCACAAGGCTGGGGCCAAACTGAGCCTGAGCCCCCACCAGCTGCGCAGCCCTGGAGTCTCTCCTCGGGCTGCCCTACACACAACTCAGACGGTCACTGTGCGTCTGCGTAGACCCGATCCCCGGAGACAGGGCTCCTTCGTCCCCACGCTGCAGCCAGGGCCGGGCTGGGAGGCCCGTCCTGGGGACTCCACCTCCCGGCCGGGCCCCCTCACCTGCCAGGGCCGCCTCCTCCGCAGGGAGCAGACCCACGAAGAGCTCGCCGCGCTCCAGCAGGGCCCCGAAGAGTCGGCTGCAGGTGTGGACGGCGCTGAGAAGGTCATCTTCGTCCTCGGACTGAGGGGGACACGGGGAGGGGTCAGCGACAGGTCCCTCTCCGCAGATCAAAGGTTACTGATGCGACTTGGACTAACGAGGGGGCGGGGGGCGGGGCGCGGGTCCTGGGGACCCGCCTGCCTCAGTTTCCCCAGTTGTAAAATGAGCTCCAGGCTCTCCGCCTAGAGGACCCCCAGAGCAGCTGACTGGGCCCTGGGCCCTCACCCGGACGACGCTCGCTCAGCGCGCACTAAGACTTCGGGGACACCGCGTCCTTCGGCGCCCCGCGGCCACCTCACCGCGCACGGCGCCCCGTGGCCCTCCGCAGCCTCCGTCCGGGACACGCTCTCCCTGCTCCCTCCCGCGGGCCCCCCCAGCCCGCACCTGCAGCACGCTCAGGATGTCGAACACGGCGTTGGCGCTGCTCCGGCTCTTCAGGGCGGCCTCCAGCCACCGGCCCAGCTTAGCCGCCCCAGACTCCCGCTCCATGCGGCCGTCCGGACCGGGAACCGAGGCTGGCGTGCGCGGAAGAGGTGGAGTGGGTGGGGCGGGGAGACCCGGCTCCGCCCCTCTCCTGGCGAGTAGCGCCGGCGCGTGTCGTGACGTCATCTGTCCGCGCCGGAGCCCTGCGCACTCCGCACCCGGAGCCGCGTGGGGAGGGTGCGGTGGCCCAGCCGAGCGATGGCGCTCTTCCGGATCGCCAGGTGAGCAGGGCGCGCAGCAGGCCTCACGCCGGGAGAGCCGAGCGCTGTGGGTTCGGGAGCCTGGCTGCTGCCAGGAACATCCGGGACCCTTCCCTGTTACCGGCCCGGAGAATGTTACTACCATCTATCTCCCCCCACGTAGGGAGGGGGCGGAGGCAAGGAGGAGAACGAACAGTGGCTGGGGAGAGGGAGCGGGGAGCTTGGAGGGATGGAGGAAGGGGTGGAGCTGAGGAGAAGGGGCGGGGTCAGAGAGGGAGAGAAATGGAGCAGGGACTGGAGGGCGGGGCTGAGGAAGAGAGGTGGAGCCAGAGAGGGGCTAGTAAGGGCAGGGACGGGAAAGGGGAGGAGCCTGGGGAGAAGGGGCGGGGTCAGATGGGGGCTAGTAAGGGAGGCGGGACTGAAGAGTGGGGCGGAGCTATAAAGGGGGCTAGTAGGGGCGGGGTCAGAGAGGGGGCTAGTAAGGGAGAGGCGGGGCTGAAGAGTGGGGCGGAGCTAGAAAGGGGGCTAGTAGGGGCAGGGCTGGGGAGAAGGGGCGGGATCAGATGGGGGCTAGTAAGGGAGGCGGGACTGAAGAGTGGGGCGGAGCTAGAAAGGGGGCTAGTAGGGGCAGGGCTGGGGAGAAGGGG
>CM053773.1:211492304-211556564 GCA_028658325.1 Potorous gilbertii
GTTAGTGAGGGAGGGGCGGGGCTGAAGGGTGGGGCGGAGCTAGAAAGGGGGCTAGTAGTGGGCAGGGATGGGGTCAGAGAGGGGGCTAGTAAGGGAGGGGCGGGGCTGAAGGGTGGGGCGGAGCTAGAAAGGGGGCTAGTAGTGGGCAGGGATGGGGTCAGAGAGGGGGCTAGTAAGGGAGGGGCGGGGCTGAAGGGTGGGGCGGAGCTAGAAAGGGGGCTAGTAGGGGCAGGGCTGGCTTCTCCTCCACCCTCATCAACAGCAGGCATTCAGTAACCAGCCCCTGGCCCTTCTGTCTCTACACATGCACCTTTCTCCCTCCCAGTTCAGGCCCACATCCCTTTTCCCCTTAGACTGGCGGCATAGCCCTTGGCCTCCTCGCCTCAGTCTCTCCAATTCTTCTTTTGCAGAGCTGCCAAGTAATAACACTCCTCATGCATCAGTCCTATCCATGGCCCAGGCAGGCATGGATGAGCTGTGCCCTGCACTGGCAGGAGGGGATTGAGAGCCTTTGGAGTAGTGCACACATCTGAATGCTTCACTCCTCTGCTCAAAACTGTTTTCTTCTATGAGAAAACAAACTCTTCAACCTGGCATTCGAAACCTTGCACAAAATAATTCCATCTCACCTTTCCAGCCTTATTTCTTTCACTTTACCCCTCCCCCATGCACTTTCCCTTCTGGCTACATTGGACTACTGCCATGCACATACCCACCATGTCCAGAGTGCCCCAGAGATGACTCTGCCTGTCAAGATCAACCGCTTCCTTCCAGGCTGAGCTCTGGTGCCAATTCCTGTGAAGCCTGCCCTGATACCCAGCGTGAAGTTCTCTCCTTCCTTTTCCCATGGCTTTTTGTCTCGCCTTTTGTCCCCATGGTCCTTTTCCTAGCATATTTTTTTTAACCAATGGGGCATATCCTCCCTTAATGATTCACCTGCTCTCTGAGGATGGAGACTGTCATTTCTCATCGTCGTACCCCTCCCCAGCACCTCATACAGGGCCTGATATGTTGTAGACGCTCTCTTTGTTGAATTGAGTCTAAAGGAGGGTTGTAGAGGGAAGTAGAATGAAATGAGTCTGGAAAACTAGATCCCCATGTCAGATATCAATATATCAACGTCTTCCCTGCATGCCTCCTTTGACCCTGACCTGACACAGGTGAGGAAACTGAGACCCAGACATATCTGGTGACTCCCCAGTGGTCACTGAGTTTGCATTGCATCTGATATTCAAAGCAGTCTCCCCTGGCTCTAAACCAGTGCTGTCTCTTTCTCCATGGGGACTTGAAGGCTAGCCTACAGAGTTTGCATTTTGTTCTGTAGACGTTTTGGAGCAGAGGAGTGGGTGTGGTCAGCCCTGAGCAGTCATTAGATCACTTTGTCCTCTCTATGAAGGGGAACAGGAGAGAGGCAAGGAGGCCCAGATGGGCTACTGTTGGGGTGGTCCCGGTAAGGCTGTGGGAGTAGGAACTAACAAGAGAGGAAGGGACAGATGTCAAGGTAAGGCTGACCAGACCTGATGTCTGGGTGGATGTGGGAAATAAGGATGACTCCTTTACACTTCTGATCTCTCCAGCCTGGAACATGATCAAAGGGGCCCAGAGGGAGGCAGTACCTCAGAAGTGGCTTGGTGTCAGGAACGTTACCACAGAGGCTTCAGGCCCGTTAACTGATTGCCAGCAGTACCCTGAGCAAGTCTCCTTACATCTTAGAGCCTTAGTTTCCTCCTATAAAATGGAGATGATCATCTTCACACAGGTAGAGGACTATGGGAGGAAGGATTTTATAAATTAACTTTGTTAGATCATCCTAGAGTCCTCATGAATTTAGTTACGAATTAGGTGTATTTATCACTGTGACTTTACTAAAGGATTTAAGCTCCCTGCCCCCACCACCCACAGAGATCCTGCATTTAGGGCCTAACACAGGCACTAATGATTTTCTTCATCCCAGATATGAGGAACAAGAAAAAGGAGCTAGTGCCGAGGACCGAGCCCAGGTGCTCCTGCAGAGGCTTCAGATCCAAGCCCGGGAGCGGCAGCTGAAGAAGCAAAAGCAGCAGGAGGCCAAGGCTGAGACCAGCCCCCCTGCGCCTGCCAGAGCTAGCCCGAGTTCTCAAGCCCCAGAGGAACCTCAAAAAAAAGCCAAGAAGAGGAAGCGAGAGGATGGGAGCCCGCACAGGTCAGAAAAGGCAGAACCAGGGACAGACCCTGAGTGTAGCCAAAAAGGGACCAGCAGCCCCAGAACACCAAAGGGAAAGAAGAAAAAGAAAACAGGGCAGGAGAATCCAGAAGCTGCTGCAGGTGAGAGAAACACCAGCCAAGATAGTGCCAGGAAGCCGGGATCACAGGGTGGGCATCGTTAGTGACACTGTCAGGCTCCACATGTCACAGAGAAGGGTTGATTCCATTTATCTCTCACATCCCCACACCCCAATTCCCCCCTTTTCAGGTAAAAGCAGCGAAGAGCAGGGAGGACAAAAGGATTCAATGGGAGCCTCTGAGCCCTGGGAAGAGGCCAGCGAAGCCCAGCATAGTGCACTCATTCTGGGAGTGCCAGACAAGAAGGCCCTTCCAAAGGTAGGCCAATGATGTGGCAGCGAGTTCTCATATCTGGGATGTCAAGTCTGGCCTTTGCTGAAGGTCCCCTACTATTATTAGCCAGTGAAGTGAGCTTTGCAGCTGATGGTGCTGATTCAGTGAAGTGCCTGACATACAGGTGCCTATCAGCCCCATCCCTGGTCTTGGTTTTAGTTCCTACACCTTTCTTTACCAGTCTGTCATTCTTTTCCCAGGTTCAGCCTTTCTTACCCAAATGGCTTGCAGAACCCCGCCGGGTCCAGAAGAGTGTCAGAGATGACCTTGTCCCAATCCAGGATATCCCTGGAATCCATCCTTGCCTACAAAAGAAATTAAAGACCAACGGCATCTTGTCCTATTTTCCAGGTAGCCCCAATGCCAGAATCTGCTCCCTTAGCATCAAGGCCCCCCCAGACTGCTGTTTCCAAAGCAGTAGCCCCTAGACCTGCAAAATACTACCCTTCACACTTACTTCCCTGAAACCTCAGGTTTTCTCTCATGGGAAAGTAAGACTCCACACCACTACTTTGCCTTCCCTAAAAACACTAGTGGCAGTCTGAGGCAGCCTTGACCTCTCTTCCTTTGGGTGGCCTGTATCTTGATGGCCAAAGAAGCCTCAAAACCTGTGTGTGCAAGAGAGAGTCCCGCAGGCGGGGACCCTGACCCAGAAGGACAGTAAGGAGGCAACATGAGCCTCGGTCGAGGAGACAAGATACTTGTGTCTGTTCTGGCCCTAACTTGCCCCTTCATAGTCTGTGCCAAGTTGGACATGGGCCTTTCTCTCTCATTGGGCTGGGGTGGCGGGCTGGTGGCAGGCTGACCTCAGCCACGTTAGAGCCTTATAGCTGTTCTGCCCTCTGCTTGACCTGATGCTCCTTGGCCTTCAGTCTGGCTCATCCTGTGCAGATAGGAATGGCTCTGGTTATGTCCGTCCTTAGAGAGGTGTGGCATGATGTGATATCTTAACGCTTCAAAGCCATGGGACAGGCGCCACATCACGGAACCTCTCTAGGCCACAGTGGCACTGTTACCTGGAGTGCCCACTTTGTAAGAATCACAGGAGACAGGATGTGGTTGCAGCACTCTAGGGAGATATCAGCCGTTGCTTCTGTTGTCATTCTCTGCTGAGCTGCCATCTTGTTCTCTGCTCTGTCCAGTCCAAGCAGCCGTGATTCCCGCCCTCTTGGAGAGTGCATCTCATGGATTCCTGGTGGGGAGGGGTGGCTACCAGCCCAGTGACATCTGTGTGTCTGCCCCAACAGGCAGCGGAAAAACATTATCCTTCGTC
The DNA here is from genome assembly GCA_028658325.1 of Potorous gilbertii. Taxonomy (NCBI): domain Eukaryota; kingdom Metazoa; phylum Chordata; class Mammalia; order Diprotodontia; family Potoroidae; genus Potorous; species Potorous gilbertii. The sequence goes on from CM053773.1 coordinate 211,496,173, forward strand.
ATCCCCGTGATCCAAGTAAGCTGACTGGGACAGAGAGGCAGGAGCTCTGCCAGTCCAGGGGGCCCTGTCTCCATGGGGCTGCTTAGTTTTTCCTGCCTCAGGCCCTAACTGAACAGGAAAGTGCCCAGCTGGGGGCTCAGCAGGAAGGCAGCCTCTCTGAGGCACTTTGACTGAGAGGTCTCTCTGAATTTGTCCCCAGGTCCTTTTGGAACGGGTGGTGTGTCATATACGGGCCCTGGTGGTGCTGCCAACAAAGGAGCTAGCCCAGCAGGTTGGTGGGTCTTTGTTTTCTTTGGCTTGCTGTGCTGCCTTGGGACACAAGCCACTCCAGACTGTGACCCGAGCTGTTGGCCCAGAAATCCTTACTCCCTCCAGTCCAGGAGTTCTTAACCTGGGCTCTGTGGGCCCCAGCTCCCTTGCGGCTCCGTGGTAGGTTTTCAAGGGTCCTTTAAGTTGGATGGAAAAAAGAGGGTTTTATTTCAATTATCATTGGTTTCCTTTGGAATCCTGTGAATCTTCTTTTATGCTGTAAAAATATTGTAGAAGGAGAGGTGTCACCAGACCCCCAGAGGCATTCAGGACATAGTTTCTTTCTGTCCCTTCTTATTTGGCTACAATTATTGCTCTTGTGGCCAGACCACTGCTTGTGAGGGAGCTGAGACCTGATAGTGTTTGTCTTTAGGGAACTTTGTGCCCACAGAACCCAGCTGCTGCCCTTGCCCAGCTCTTGTTCACATAGTCACCCCTTGGGGACTCTAGGCCTTATGCTGGTCAGTCCCCAGGTGGCTTTTATTAAGTACCTGCTTGGTGCTGGGGATGTGAGGAGGAAAGGCTAAAGGTTCCTACCTCAAGGAGCTAGCCCTCCCTAAAGGTGATCCTGTGTGTTTGCTAGTGCTGAACTCTGCTCCCTCCCTCCAGGTGAGTAAAGTGTTCAACGTTTATGCCGATGGCACTCCTCTGCATGTCGCCCAGATCACAGGACAGAAATCTCTAGCGAAGGAACAGGAGCTCCTTGTCCAGAAAACGTAGGTTTTTTTTGCATCTGTGCTGACTTCTTGTGTCAGGCCCTTACAACTGGTGAAGCCAGCCCTCCTTCCTGGCTGATATTGGCTGGGCATGTTCACCATGTCCCTGGCCTTTTCAGCTCCAAAAAAATGAGTTCCTGGCCCCCAGCAACCTGCCTATCCTACTTTGACCAATGCCTACAGTACCCTTCCCACAAGCAGGAGTTTGCCTCTTGTGTGGCCTATCCCACAAGAAAGCACACCTGGTCTTCTTGCCACACTAAACATGCTCGCCTATGTTCACGGCTCTGTTGCCAATGCCAGACCCTCCTGGGATCCCCAGGGGCTGTTATATAGCCTATGGAAGAGGGTGCTTAGGATTGTACCTCTTCAGGGAGAGGTTCCTGACTACCAGGGTGGGCCTTCAAGACAAGTGGGGGAGGGAGACAAGGGAAGTTCATTCTTCCTTGGACCGGATTTGGTCACCAGAGTCACAGGGGCATTGTGTGCTGTTGCAGGGACTCTGGGTACCGCAGCCTGGCAGACATTGTTGTTGCCACCCCCGGCCGGCTGGTGGACCACATTGATCAGACACCAGGCTTCAGCCTTAGGCAGTTGCGCTTTCTGGTAAGTCAGCCCAGCCTGGGACCTGCCCTGTCAACTGCACGGCTAGCCTGGGTGAGTGCCTGGGTGGGTGGCCTAGCTGGGTATAATGCCCAGAGTGGTTACTGGAGCACTGAGGACAGTATTCTCTGTTGGTTGTCTGCTGAGGGAGAGGCATGGGGTGACCATGAGACCCCAGCTTGGGAGCTGGAGTGTTGCTGGGAGCAGGCTTCCTCTGAAGTCACCCATCACTCCACAGATCATTGATGAAGCTGACCGAATGATTGACAGCATGCACCAGTCCTGGCTGCCACGGGTGGTGAAAGCTGTTTTCCAGGGTGACGGTGTCCCAGGCGTCAGCCCCCTCTTCCAGAGGGTAGAACCCCGAGCTATAACTGCTGCCAGGTACAGGCACTGGGCTGGATTTTCTTCACCCACCCGTTGTAACCCCATTCTACCACCCACCTGAAGAGAACGAAACCATGATTGGTCATTGCTGTTAACAAAGGTTGTTCCCCATCCCCTTTCAGAAAGGAGCCAGGCCTAATGGGGAAGGGAGGAAGGGAAGAGGTACACGTGCCAGCGAGCCATCTAGTCCTGCTCATGATGGATGTGTCCTTCTTAGTGGGGAGAAGGACTTAGCAGAATGGCCCAGAAGAGCGGGGACTGGCTGTGCTGCTATCTCCATACACAGCCCGCTAGGGGCAGCTGATAGCAATCTCTCCAGACCCAGCGAGCACGTGGCTCTGTCTCTTTCAGCACGAGCCAGCCTCAGATGCCCCTCCAGAAGCTTCTGTTCTCAGCCACACTGACTCAGAACCCAGAGAAGATTCAGGAGTTGGGCCTCTACCAGCCCCGGCTCTTCTCCACTGGCCTGGAGAGCCAGGGATCCCCAGCCCAGCCAGAGACTGAGCAGGACGGGCAGGGGAAGTATGCTTTCCCTGCCGGGCTTTCGGTGAGAGCGAGGGGAAGGAGGGATGGGGTAAAGGCTGCCCCCTTGGTGGGACCCTGAGGGGAAAGGGAAAGGAGTCTGAGCAGCTTCAGGTCCCTGATGTGGAAGAGTGGGTATCAGAGCCAACTCTGCATCTTCCTAGTAGATCACTGAGCAGGCATCATCAAGCTCTGTCCATGTCTCCCACAGCATTTCTATGTGTCCTGCACCCTAAACTCCAAGCCATTGGTCATTCTGCACTTGATGCATAACATGAAGTTCTCCCGGGTTCTGTGCTTCACCAACTCCCGGGAGCATTCGCACAGGTGAGGGTCAGAGGGCACAGAAAAGGTCACAGGAGGTGCCCTGTGGATGAATGTTCGCAACTAAGCACCTCCTTCCCTTCTCTCCAGGTTGTTTCTGCTGGTCAAGGCCTTTGGGGGGGTACCCGTGGCTGAGTTCTCCTCCCGATTTGGACCTGGCCAGAGGAAGACAATCCTGAAACAGTTTGAACAGGGCAAGATTCAGCTGTGAGTATTATGAAGGAAGGCGGCTGGAAGCTCAAGGGTAGGGAGCACAGAAAGCTTGGCCCTATCCATTTACTGTCCTTAACCTGGCAGCCCCCCTGGACCCCTCCATGTGGCAGTACAGCCCAGTTTGAGCCCAGTGAGCTAGGCCTCCGCCAGGGAACACTTAGTATCCAGTCTGGGAAGAGCAGGCTGTGGGAAGGGGGAGATGGACCAGTGTTTGTTCCCTTGACCTCGTTACAGCCTCATCAGCACAGATGCCACTGCTCGAGGCATCGACGTGAAGGGAGTGAAACTTGTTATCAACTACGATGCCCCACAGTACATCAGGACCTATGTGCATCGGTGAGGGGGGGGCATGGGATATTCCCGTCCTTTCTCCTTCAGGCCCCAATCTTCTGGGGGTTCTGGTTATTTGTGTTAGTAACCTAACTGCAAGGCATCTTTCTCCTTTTGTCTGATTTCAGGGTAGGCAGAACAGCCAGAGCTGGGAATACAGGGCTGGCATTCACTCTGCTCCTGAAAGTACAGGTGAGCCCCATGAGGATCCAAAACCCATCCGCATCGCTGCCGCCTTCCCCACACATGCCCCAGACTGTGTGTGTCAGAGCCCAGGTCCTGGGAGAGAAGAACCTATTCCTAGTAGCTAGTTACCTTTGAGGGAAGGCTGACCGCAGTTCTCCCCTGACTGGAATCATTCTCTTCCCCAGGAGCAGAAATTCCTTCAGATGCTGAAAGAGGCAAGAGCTCCAGAGCTGGGAAAGCATGTAATCCGGGGTGAACACCTGAAGTCCCTGGTACCTCAGTATGAGGAAGCACTGTCTGAGCTCCAGAAAACCATCCTGGTAAGGGCTCACGGTGGGCATGATGGGCCTCGAGATGCCAGCTCTTCAGCCACAGGGTTGCCCAGCTCCCTAGGTCTGGGGAGTGGAGAATACAGCCACAGCGCCTCATACCTGGTAATGACTAAGTAAGCCAAGCCAAACCAGGGATTTAGGCAGGATATGAATGATGCACTTACTTCCCAGCATCCCTTTGGGAGTTTAACCACAACTCAGCTGCCCAGGACTAAGAACCTTAGCTACCAAGGTGCCCAAGGTGTGGGATCCTAGGAACTGACCAGAAAAGGGAGTATAGACCCCCTCGGGAGGCCACCTGAGGAGAGCCACACAGACCATGCGTTCAGCACTGCTCAGGAAGAAGGGCTGGTTTGACCTGCCTGCAAAAAGACCAAAGCAGGAGAGCTGGTTCCCCAGGGAGAACCATCAAAGAAGGCAAGAGTGGTCAGCAAGCCTGCTGGGTTAGGGTCCTAGGCAGGAGGCAGTGCCCCCTCTCCCAGTCTCCATCGTACTCCTCTGTGGAGACCTGATCCCTGTCTTCCTTTCTCACCCTGGCTCTTCTCTTCACAGAATGAATGGAAACAAAAGAAGGCCTGAATCTGGCAGGGGATGGATGGTGTGTGCTGGGCAAAGCCCAAGGAGGCATTGTGGGGATGAGCTGCTGATCGACTGCTGCCAGACAGGCATGCGCTGAGGACCTGATCACTGTCTGAAACTGCCTCCTGAAAATAAGCCACCAAGCCCAGTCATTGCTGGGCCACCAGTTATCATGGAGATGGGGTAGAAGAACTTGATTTTAAAAAGAAAACAGTCTTTGTAGTTGTTTTCATAGAAACAAGTACTGATCTCAAGTGAAGCAAGAAAATGGGATACCTCCAGGCTGGTTCTGGATGAATGAAGAGGAGGAGACATTCTCCTGGCCAAGCAGTGGCATATACCCTAAACACCTACCCTTCAGATACTGGTGCTACTGGAGGTCAGACATCATGGAAGCGGTCAGGACCTTCACAGGGACAAGATCAAGGGACTTCAGAAGTGGAAACCACATCCCTCCCATTGGAGGTGAAGAGAAATGATGAAGGCCATCAGGCTGGATTCAGGTTAGCTGTCCACCCATGTCAGTAAGTGCCTGGCATGTGTCAAGAGCCGTAGGATGAGGGGAAGGCAGATGGCATTCCATCTGAGTGAATCCCTGGGTGCCTCTAAGCTGTTTAACGAGTTTCTAGAATTACAAATTTTACCATGCACACCATATTAAATTGGAAAGAATTCCACCAACTATAAAAATGTGCACTTTATTAGACTCTCTGTTTGGTAGGATATATCACAATTCCATACAATCCTACAAAGCAAGTACAAGCTGCCCCATTCATCAGTAATTTATACTTGGCCCTGCCCTCCTAGTACCAGCTGACCACTGGGAGAAAGATTTTTTTTTTTTAAAGTTAAGAAAAGTGTTTCCCTCTTTGTTGACTGATGAATGAATGGGCCACAGAACTAGCTGCCTCTAGTAGACCATGCAGTGTTTGTGCAGGACACAGAGCTGAACCTTCCAAGCTAACTTGGCATGATTGTGAAATGGGAAGCAACATGCCAGGGAGGCAAATTGTTTCTTCCTTGTGTTGCCAAATTTAACAAACTTCAAATGGCACCTTGAGCCTACCTCACTGCCCATCTGAAAGATAAGTGGGTAACAGAGTGGTTTCAGTCAGGGAAATATGTGACACAGAGAGGTCACCCAGAAAACATTTCAGTGCCTAGAAGACCGAACAGTTTTGACCTAGACCAGAAGCACCGGAAATGGTGTTTCCTACTTGAAACCGAGAAGCTCTATCTCTTGCATTGCCATTACATTTCACCTAATACCAAGAATGTTGTCATATCTTTAAAATTGTTTCATAAAGTAAAAATGCTTTTATTTTTAATTCAACCACCACCAAAACATCAAACAATCCCACATTGCAGGAAAAAAAAATACTTAAAAAAAAAAATCCACTTTATGAAATGGAATGGAAAAATCCCCCTTGTCGCTGGTCACATGAGCCACAGTCAAAGTAAAAGGCAGGACTGATATAAGAGGAGCTCTTTGGGCCTCTTAAGTAAGCAAGCTTTATTTTCAGAAGGTTCATATGCAGATAAGTCTTAGGACCATACATTCTGTCGTATCATTTCTTTAAAAATGAGGCCAGCTCCTTTAGGATAGTAATAGACTACAACCTCATCCTCCAAACATCTACCTGAACATACATTCAATATTCTTATTCACTTTAGTAAAATAATCATATAAAAGTGTATTCTTTGCACAATTCAGAATTAATCTTGGGTTTTGTTTACTTTCCTCTCTTCCCCAGCTGAAGGCTGAATAGATTTTATACTGAACACAGAAACGTCACAAAAGCAAATGAAACTTAAGCCCCAGCAGTTGAAAATTCTCCCAAACTGGAAGTATCAAACTAGACAAATAGGAAATTCTCCAAGATACAAAGTGAATACTCCTTTTACAAAAAGGTTACAGTTTTACTATACATAGAACTAGAATCAGCACACTCATTACATTCCAAGAATAACCATTATCACAAAGTGAAGAATGAAAGCAAACACACGCACACACACACACACGCACACACATACACACGGCTTCAGGAAATGTACACGGAACAGTTCAAAAGAATCACGAGAATGGAAGATGAACTTGTGTTCAAATCTTAACTATACATCCATATTCAATTCAACAAACATTTATTAGGCACCTACTAATGTGCAAAGCAGTGCTAGGCGCAGATGGTCACACTGAAGGACTATGGATTTAAGAGACCACATGACACCTAGACTTGTTCTAGGCAGGGCTGCTTGTGTAGGGGAGGGGGGGCCAGTTTTACCCAGAAAGCTTGCAGCCCAGGCCAGTCAGTCCTACTGACCAGACAAAATGGCCTATGATATTAGGGGCTGCTGTGTTGGACACAGAACATTTCTGTGTGGATGAAAAGAACTGAAAGCTGACGTTCTTTGTGCAGTTTGCATTTATACTCAGAAATGATAGTCCAATAAGAGCAAGCCATCTTTTAAAAGGTAGGATTTCACCAATTGCGTACAATTATAGATAAAATGTGACTTTTTAAAGGTGCTTTATAACATTCGATAACCTCTCCCTGGCATTTCCAAATTCCCCAGCTAGCTGTATTCAGGCACCCCTTTAGTTGGATTTGGGCAGTGCCTTTAATCTGACAGCAGACATCCGCATCTGTCCTTTGGATTGCTGACTTTGCCCTTCGGACACTGAAGGGACCTGTCCAGGGTTTGGTCCCCCTGGGGCCTGCAGCTGTGGCGTGGCAGGGGTCACGACTTGTTGCTGTACAAGTTTCTGCTGAACCACCTGAGGAGCCACTGTTGTTGCAGGAAGCACTTGTACTTGGTGTGGGCTGGCTGCTGTCTGGGACATCGTCACAGTTTGTGGCTGGGGCTGAACCTAAAGGTTTGAGGGGACAGGACAAGCAGATGTTTCCACATTAAAAGGCCTGAGCCCAGAGCTCATTTGCTCCCTCTGGAGAGAACAAAGAGCACACTCACTGCTGTCACACTCACTGAGGTCTAATCCCACTGATAAGGCCTCCTACTAGTCCTTGGTACTGTTTACCAAGAGTCAAGAGGATGAGGATACACTAAGAAACTGGACACCAACACTCGCTGCCACTGACTGCGTCTCCTCACTGAATCCCCCAAAAGTCAAGGGCTTGAGCTTAGCTCAAGGTGACATGCCTAGCATTCCCAAGACAAAGTGAGACTGTGCCTGTCTGCTACTTGATTTTCTTTGGGATTTGAATGACCCACTGACACACAGTTGATTAGATCTGATTCACTTGTCAAGACTACTAAAAACATCAGACATTCAGTCTAGTGTTCTTTACCACTTAAGACATAGCCTATGCTGAAAATAACCTCTTAAAAAGAAATCTGGGCAGCTGACCTTAACAGTGTTAGCAAGTGTGCCTGGAGATTGATTATCTTCTTTAACAAATGGCAGCAAAACACAGCACCGGACTATTACTTAACATTTACTGAATGTCAATACTAGGCTAGCTGTTGTACAATAAAAGCCGTGATTCCTGCCCCAAGGACTTCAGTCTACCACAGAAAGACAAAACAGAGACAGAAAACAAACAAAGCAAGTGGAGACCAGCAGGAAAACAAATGGGAAGAGGAAAGTGTCCAGCAGTTCAGTCGCTGGCCATCACTGACCATCTTCCAAGGGTCTGTGATGGCCTAGGAAAGCCTTCCCCGGAGAAGTTTTGAGGAGATAAGGGAGAGAGAAGTAGTTTGCCAGATTGGGGGTGGGGGGACTATTCCCAGAGAAGGGGGCAGCATGCAGGAAACAGAACCAAGAGTGAGACAGCAGAGCCAACACTCCACCAGAGAGGTGGGAAGGCTAGGAAGGAAACAGCATGGAACAGGAGAGTGACCAGAGACAACTAGAACACATACTGAGTTTCAGTAATGGAATGAACACTGTGGACAAAGACAATGGTCAACTCCCTTCAGTAAGTTCTGAAACTTACCATATGTTGAATACTGGCCACTGTTTGCTGTTGAACAACTTGCGGAATCTTTGCGACCTTGAAGAAGTATGGGGTTAATACAATAAGGGAATTGGAATTTCAAAGTAAGAAGGGGCTACAGAGGCCAATGAGGCCACCCTATGCCCGAGGAGGAATTTCCCCAGACATCCTTAACAAGGGGCCATGCAGCCTGCACAATGATGGAGGACTTCCTTACAGCCCCAAGCCCTCTGCCACTACCTCTAAACCCGACTTCCCTCATCTCCACTCCTGGGGCACAGATCTCAAGGCCAAGGGATAGGAGGAGTCCTTAATGTCCTGTGACTGACACAGCAAGAGTGAGAAGGAACAGGGCAAAGTCATTCCAAGAGGCATAATTTGCCCCTTGATGGCACACTGGCCTGTCCTTTGAGACCTTGGGGGTGCAGTGATACCACTGCCATACCTGTATAGGGGTTGGCACTTGCTGGGCTCCTGTGGGCTTTGGAGCCTGGGAAAGAGGTGTCGTCAGGAACTGAGTTTTAATGCTGGGTTGAGGAGCGTAAGCCAGTTTGTGCTGCTGGGCCTGGACAGTGACTTGCTGCGCACTCATCTAGAGAACAAACCAACTGACTGAAGAGGAGGTTCTGGGAAATATTTCATGTAGCAGTGATTGTAATTATAGGCCAGGGAATCTGCTCAAAATAATGTCAATTCTGTATTTCTAAACTAAAGACTTGATTAGATAAAAGTCAAAAAATATGACAAACATCAAGGAGAGTTATTTAAACTCCAACTCTGTATACTTGTATAAAATGTAAATATCCACAAAAGAGAAGGTGGGAGTGGGAGGGAACGGCTGGGATAAAAGAAAGAAAAGGGAGAGAAGAAGAGAGGGAGAGAGAGAAAAGGAGAGAGGAGAACAAAGAAAAGGAGAGAAAATATGAGAGAGGAAAGGGAGAGTAATAGGAAAAGGAGGAGAAAGAAGGGGGAGAGAAGAGAGAGGAGAGGGTTAAAGAAGGGAGGGAGAGAGACTGATGAGAGAAAGAGAGATCCTGGAGGGGCCCAAAGGAATCCTGCAGGTTTTCCTGAGAATGATACAAACTTTCTTTAATGCAGTACAATTCACAGCCTCTATAGTATGTCAGGAGAAGTCCATACCCTGGGCCCATTAAGGGGCTCAGAGAGTGATCCTACCTTTTGCTGGCCAGTTGCTTGACTTTGAGGCTGAATGACTTTCTGTTGCTGGTGGTTTTTGAGTTTCAGAAGCTGCTGGACATGCAATGGCTGAGCAACTACTGTTGGTCCTATACAAGAAAAACAGCAATGGCATTTAGCTTGCAAGAATGCCAGTCACTATTACAGGAGGCAGATTTTCTCTAGCATTTTGCTCATCTGTTTAGAAAATGGGAGTTGAAACCAACTACCGAACAGGAAAGCAAACAGGCCTTCCTCTCTTCCCCTGCCTCCCTAGCCCAGTCCTGGGCTTTCCATTCGTTAGACCCTTTCACAGGAAAATACTTTGGTTCTGTCTCCCATCCTTCAGAGAGCAAAGGCTCAACAGGACACAGGCTGCAGTTAAGACTATTCAAAGAAGGGCCTGCCATGATGAAAAAAAAACAACCACCGTGCTCCAAACTGCAGGCTTTAATAGGCCCAATCCATATCATGGAAGAACCGAGTCACGTCACATCTTAAAACTAAGTGACAAAAATGCCTGAAGATCCAGTCAAGCACCTGTGGCCTTCTGGGGCTGGCCGAGAGCCCCCCCAATTCCTGTCCTGTTCACAGGGAGGGCTGTGACTGCCGGCGAGGATACCCCAGGAGGTTTGGCAGGAGCTGTGGGGGCAGCGTGTCCTGAAGCTGGAAGCTGGGAAGTGGCCACACGGGTCTACATGGGAAGAAGCAAGGGCTATGTTAGCTTCCCAATGCTCTGAATCTGCCATGAGTTTTAAAGGTTGGAATCAATCCATTAACAAGTATTCCTGAAGCTCCTACAGTGTGCCAAGCACTGGGCTAGCTTCTGGGGACACAAGACCAAAGACTGAAACAACCCCTCCTCCCAGGGAGCAAAGTTTTAACGAGAGATAATAAGTACATAACCACACATGCAGCATAAAGGTAAAATTAATTAAGTACAACTATAGGCAAAGTGGCTAGATGCAGAAGTAGAGTGAGAGAGCACACTAGTGATAGGGGGGTTCAGCAAAGACCTGGTCTGCACACGGTGCACCCTCCTCTGGGGCAGAGACCTGGAATCAGGGCCACCAGCCCCATGGAATAATGGCCAGTGCAAAGGCCCAGAGAGACAAGGCCAGTTTGGCCAGAATCAGAGTCTACTTCAAAAGCTGCTCTAAACGTGATGATGGAGAACTCACAAGGCGAGCAACTTGGAGATTGGCCACGGTGGTGCCCGCCAGTACGGCTCCAGGCCTGGGGGTCTGGACGGCACTGAGCTGGGGGGAAGGAGCTGGAGGGGGCAGAAGAGGGGGCATCGGGGGAGGCGCTGGAGCTGTCTGTGGTCCTGGAGGAGGTGGCTGCTGAGGCGACAGCTGGGAGGTGAGCTGCAGCTTATGTTTCTGCAGTTTGATCAGGTGCTCCTACAGGGAAATGTGAACATTCATTCTATTCTGTTTTACTGGGAGTTGCCAAAGCTTATATAATTTTCATCTTGTTACTTATGAACACTTGGAAAGCTGAGAACTCAATAAATTGCTTGCACCCACAATTCCATTTATATATTTATATACATATAGATATATAAAGACACCACACATGTTTTTACATAATGAAAAATACAAACATTAAGACAAGATGCTATATTGCTATGGCTACACTGGTCTTAATATACGAGGCAACTGATATTCATGGATATGGAATGGCTGCCGCCTATGTCTTTAATCAGCAATAGTCAAAACAGGAAATGAACATTTTAACTGATTATGGAGTTTCAGATCTATTCATTCCGTACTCGAATGAAATTTTTAATATTTTGGTAAGTGCATCTGATTTGGCTAATTAGTGGCTTAACACATCAATTATCTAATGTATAGGAAACTCTCAATCAACTGCAAGCCCAGCCACACTTAAAATGTCAACAGTACTTCATGTTATGCAAACTTATTTATCATTAATCATTTTGTTTTTATCAACATGAGTGATATTGATTTAATTTTAACCAGTATTTTTATCTATGTCATCACCAAATAATTCTTTATTTATAAACAGGAAAGGCTTCCCAGGGCTCCTTGGATGTCCTCCACTATGATCCTGTTCTGATGGTTCAGTGTGGTATAGAGGTTTTCCAAGGCTGTGCTGGTAAATGTTTAACAACCAGCTCTTTGGGAGTGGGGGTGGAGGGGAAGAGAGAAGAGATGTATTCACAACATACTTCTAAGGTTCATCTGCATCATTAACATTTTTTTCTATCACTGTCTTACGTCTAGACAATCAAGAAAGAAGTAATTCAAGTCCTGATTTGTGGCATTTGCTGATTTCCAAAATGTCAATGTTCACACTAAAAATTTAACCATCAGCTGGCACAAGCTAGCTCCAAGATACCCCTGAGGTCACCTCACCAGCTGAGAACATGTTCTGTTGGTTCTACTGATCTTGGAAAGGTTCAAGTAATGGGTCCAGTGACAGATTCTACATCCATAGTCCAAGGACCAGGCTCACTAAGTTGGAAGAGGCTCGTTACTAGGCTGGCTATAGAGACTGATCCATTTTTCTGCTATCCCAACACACAGAGAAAACTTCTACCAAGTCATTGTGGGGGGTAAATCTGCATTCGTCAAGGAAGCACCCTAAATGATGAAACTGTGCCCTCATCAAGCACAAAAGTAATTGGAAGATGAAGGTCATCTGGAGAGCTATGCAATACAAACAAAAGGTTGGCGGGCTAAGGATTGGTCTAGAACTAATTCATTCTCTGTTCCCTCAAGTGTGTTCTTCCTTCTGAGTTCACTAATAAATAGCGTTAGGTGCTGTGTACAATCACACATATTAATCATGATATCTGTATGACACTTTATAACTGTCTAGGTTCCTTTAGATACATTATACAGGTGCAAGTATAAAGAAAACTCACTTGTTGTCTATTGTTACCTGAGATTCCCATGAGTGCCCAGCATCAGCGAGTGTCCTCCTCCACCCCAGCCTACAGACCACCAGATCCCACAGGTGCCAGCAATGCAGAGAGCTTACCCAGCTACCCTTCCTACCAATGCCTCTTTCTCCTTTCTCTCTCCCATCAAGATGCTAACCCCAACAAAGCCGCCACTCCACCCTGACCCCTGGCCCACTTCTCCTTTCCCAGCACTTATAGATTGGACCCTCCCCCACACTTCCCCTCCCACAGGAAGGAAATGGCCACCACTCACAACACTTAGATGAGCAAAGGTAATAATTACAGCCCTTCCACCGAGCTTGACCGTCTGCTCTGCCACTGCTGTGCCCAGACCCCCAGGCATCATCATCGCCCTTGCTGCTGTGTGTCCTTTATCTTGCTTGCTATCCTCTCCTCTACTGGATCCCAAGGACCACCAGCCTCTATGTCTGCTCTGAGCACTGTCACCTCCACAAAGAACACTGGCTTCTGGAGAGCAGCAAGAACTGTGTCACTAGCCCTTAGCCTAGTTCTTGGAACAAAGGAAGTGCTTACTTAATCAATGCTTTTTCGTTCACTCATTTTGTTGGAAACCTTGTCTTTCTATCTTCTCTCCCTTCCCTCTCTACCCCAACAGTTCAGAAGTCCAGGGGTTTGTTCTATCCCCTAAAATCTCTTGCAGCAGACATACAATCCTCTCCTTCCACTTTCACCATTTATCTAGTGCAGGCTATCATTAACACCCATTTGACCTCTTATCTCCAAACCCACTCTACTGACAACAAAGAATTTCTAAGCTAGGATAACTTTCCTATGGCTTTTGTTGGACCTGGAAAGTGTGCCACCCTATAACTTGCCCTGGCAGAGTAGGACCCACACCTGAGCTGCTGCTTGCTGCTGCTGCTGCTGCTGCTGCTGCCTAAGGAGCTGAAAGTGGGCAGGAGTGATGGTTTTGCTGGAAAGCTGAACTCCTGTGGCTGTCCCTGCAAAGAAAAGAGAGAAGTGCCCCAATCCAAGAAAAGGAATCCCCAAATCTCTATTTTGAGGAATGACAAAATTAGTGAATCTACAGGTAAAACTTCAGCTTATGAGACACAGGATTCTATTCTAAAGGATGACTCAGCTTTAGGAAAATGTGGAGATTTTGAAACAGTTTAGAAGACACGGTCATAAGGATAAAGAAAAGTAGCTTCCAGGTATAACTTCCAGGTTTCCTGGCTTCCTTTGATCATGCCTGTACATACAGCAAGGAAAACAGTACACACTTTCTATATTCTGTAGAAATGACCTGCACATCTAATAAATAACTGTGGTCACTGCACCTGTGTATCTGCACAGCACTTGGTTTTTTTCAAAGCCATTTTTAGATCTATTCTACAAGTAAAGGAGTAAGAAAACCCAGTTGTTACCTTGTGTTACCTGAGTCACTAACGACCTCGTCTGAGCTTGCACAGGGGTCAGGTTAGTCATGGCCACGGGGGATGCTGGGATAGGAGTGGCTGCTCGCACCCCCTGTGTGGATGCACCAGAGAGGAGCTCCATAGAAGCAGCAGGTGTGACAGCCGGCCGAGGCTGGCTATGAACCACTGGAGCAGGAGTGCCACCTCCTGAAGCCTTTTTTAAGAGGAATACAAAATGTGAACTTTTCTCCAACAGTGCATATACAATCCAAACATTCTAAAAAAGTTAAAGCCTCTCAGTTTGCTGTGAAGTTAATGCTAAAAGGGGTATGGGGGCTTTCTGCCACTGATGGCCATCTGGGTGGTAAGCAGACCACACCAGACTGAAAAATGATCAAGAAATCCAATGAGAAACTATAGTAAGTGACTTCTTTTAGGCAGAACTACTCAAAAACTTTGCCCACAAGTCTAGCATGGCTAGAGATGAGACATGTAGCCTGCAGGGCTAATAATAGAGCCTACTATTGCCTTAAGCACACCCCAGAATAGTCAGAAAGTCTCAAGTGGGAGCTTGGGAGCCCTAAGAGAAGAAGTAGGAGGCAGCAGCACAGTGAACAGCCTGGCACTGTGATACTAAGATCCAGAAAGGCCAACACCCGGGGTTCAGACATCCCGAACACATCCTGAGATGCCGAAGAAGGCCCTGAAGATCCAATGCTCTGACCCTGAAAGATTCCCAAGGAGTCAGACTCCAGGAAGTGAAGGTCACTACAAAAACCCAGTGGATGCTGGGAACAGAACTTGATTCTAGCACAAATCCTCAATCCAGGTACTAAAACTAGTGAGAGATGTCGATCAAGGAAAATACCTGCCAATTAATTTGCAAATCTAGAGATCCAGAAAAAGGATCTCCACAATAACTACAATAAGAGACTTAAAGGAAAAAATGGATTTTCCACAAAGTACTTGGGATAAATTAAGCAAGAGATTTTTCAAAAATGAAATAAAAGCTCCTGAGGAAAGAATTGGAAGGATAATAAGTACCTTAGAAGAGGGAGTGGTAAATCTTACCAAACAAGAGGAATCTCTGAAAACTAAAATAAACCAAATGGAAATCAATGACTCCAGGAGAAAGCAAGAAATATTGCAGTAAGATCAAAAGGCTGAAAAAATATAAGAAAATACAAATTATCTAATATTAAAAACACGGACGTGGAAGAGGGGAGGTAATTTAAGAATCACTGGACTTCCTTCATTATTTAACAAAAAGGAGGAGGAGGAGGAGGAAGAGGGGAGAGGGAGAAGGAGAAGGCGAAGGAGATGAAAAAGAAGAAGAAGATGGAGGAGGAGGAATAGTAGGAGGAGGAGAAGGAGAAGGAGAGGAAGAAGAAAAAGAAGATGGAGGAGGAGAAGAAGAAGAAAGAGGAGGAATAGGAGGAGGAGGAGAAGGAGAAGTAGTAGTAATTGTCTGCAATCTATATTCCAAGATATCAAATATGAAAACAGTCAAGAGTTAACAGAAGGTACAAATAGAAATAATCTACCAACCTGTTCCTGGTAGGAACCATCAAAGTAAAAATGCCAGGAATATCACAACCAAAATGCAGCCAAACTCCCAAATCAAAGAAAAGCACTATAAACTACATAATCAGAAGCAGTTCAACTTCCAACCAGTTAGGATAATTTAAGACCTAGTAGCTTCCACTAAAAAACAAGAAAGAGATTTGGGAATACACTATTCCAAAAGGCAGAGGATCTAGGCTTATACAACCCAGAATAACTTGCCCAGCAAAGGAAAGAAAATGGACCTTTGGTGAAATAGAGAACTTTCAAGCATTTCTGAATTTAAAAAAAACTTGAGTAGGACCATCGAAAAACAAATACAAGACAACAAAGAAACCTAGAAAGAAAAATTTATTTGAATAAGTGGAAGGAGTTGTCTGATTTCTCATGACTGGAAAGCATGAGATGAGTACACAAACATGGAAAAAGGGGTGGAATGGTGGGCATGAGATGAACTAAGTCATATCTGAAATGGACAGAGAAATGTTGAACACACACACACACACACATATAAAATAAAATAAGCTTCCTGACCCTGAAGTAACAGTTAAAAGCAGGGTAGAAATGAAAGAACTAATCATTTAAGAGGGTGCCTTGGATCACCTCTGAGACAGGGGGAGAATGGCCAACAAAATATGTGATATAATGCAATGGAATATGATTTTGTCATGAGAAGTTATAAAAGATGATTTCAAAGAATCCTGAGTAGTATGAACTGGCATGGAGTATATTAAGCAGAGTGATTTATACAAGAACAGTAACACTGTCAAGAAAAGCAACTCTGAAAGACTTCAGACCCTTATCAAGGAAGTGATGAGCCGCTCCTCTAGAAGACCTACAGTGAAGCATATTGCCCACGTATGATGGAGAAGTCACAGACGAAGGCACCAAGATGTACATTTTGGATATGGCTCCTGTGTACTGACATTTTTCTTGACTTTGCTTAGGACTTTACAAATATAATGTCATTTGATCCTCACAACAATTCTGGGAGGTAGGATCCTCATCTTACAAATGGGGAAACTGTGGCAAATGGCAGTTAAGTGACTCACCTAGGGTCAGACAGCTAGTAAGTGTCTGAGGTCACATTTGAACTCTGGTTCCCTCTATCCTGTGCTCTATCCACTCTACTATCTGAGCTACCTCAGAAAAGCAAAAAGCAATAATTTTAAAAGAAGACATACTCTCTATGCAAAAGAGAGCATATTTGGTATCAAAGAGAGGATGTGCAGAGACAACTTAAGGATTCCAAGTCTTCTAGAAGAATAGACATCAAACACATGAACACCCCAATACATGAAATAATACAAGAAAATAGCCCAGAACTTCGGATCACAGAAACAAAATGCCAACTGAAAGAATCCAGAAGCCTCTCCAGAAGAAGAAGAAAATCCTAGGCTGCAAACTCCAAGACATATAGTGGTTAAATTTAATTAATTTCAAAGACAAACAATAAATTCTACAAGTGATCAGAAGAAAGACCTTCAAATGAAAAAGAAAATGGAATAACCCAAGATGACTCTGCACCCACCAAAAACCATAAAAGAGAACAGAAGAATATGTTCCAAAGAACAAAGGAATTCAAGATACAACCTGTGGTGAACTACTTTGCAAACCTAAGCCTAATCATAAATGAAAAAAGCTGGACATTCAATTTCAAAAGAGAAATCTGAGGCATTCCTACAAAGAAAATCAGATTGAAACAGACAATTTGCTTTGCAAACACTTCAGACAACAAAAGTACAAGAGAGCTAAATGAAATTGTAACTAAATAAGTTACCCCTCTCCCCTCAAAAAGGGGAAATAATAGAAAATGGCAATCTGTAGCCCCAGGTAAGTAAGTCACTTCACTACTGTGATCCTCAGTCTCTCCTCTGTAAAATGGGGCAAACTTGCATTCACTAGGTTGTTGGAACCAAAGCACTTTGTGAGCCTTAAAGCACTACAGACAGATGGAGTGTGGTTGTTGCTATTATCATAAACATCCATTAAAGTTTTCCTCCAGTGCTGTCATTATGGTATGGAGACAACCCAGGGTCCTCCAAAGCTGTCAGCAAGTTCAAGTTCTGGCAGGTCCCATGAAGGTAAATAGAAAGGCTTTCAGTAGAGGCCAGCCCATGTGCCATTATGTTTGGGATCACAGGGTCATAGATTTAGAGCAGGAAGAGACCTTCAAGGTCACCTAGACCATACCCCTCATTTTAGGCCAGGTTAAGTTTACAGAGGCTCATCATCCATCACCTTGGAGCTGACTTGCTCATGACAATGGTTTTTGGCCAAAGAATTTCAAGAAATCATGCAATGAGGCATGGAAGGCTAGTTATCTGCAAGGGTAGAATAAGCACCCATACTGCTGAAATCATGCATCTGTGAAGAACTAAAGAATTAGAATACTTAACAAAAAGTGGTAATAGCTATTATTTACAAAGTTCTTCGCATACCCAATCTATCCTGACCAGGAAGATACCCTAATCACAAGGTTAGGTTTATTCTTTGGGAATAGTGTGGGCAGGAAAGAGGACAAGCCATTACTTACTGCCAGTGGCCCAGGCATGGCTGGTGATGCGAGACGCTTATTGACGGGCTGACATGTAGCTGCTGGGACGCCAGCAGCTGTGTTCACGGTGACATTTCCATTCACAGAAGCTGAAAACAAACCAAAGTCAGGGAAAATGCTGCACAGTAAGAGGCTTTGGCTGGTTTCTTTACAAAGCACAACATGCTTTATTACAAAAAACTCTTACCAGTTGGGATGCTTGTACCTGTGACTGCAGGTTTGATTGTTCCACCCTGTTGAAAAGACAGTTTAAGTCACAGTATAAGCTAAAATAATATCCAACACTGTACACAAGATATTTTATTTTTCTGAGCTAATCTGAAGTGGAGGCAGTGGAAAGAGTGATGGATTTGGCAGCTGGAAAATCTGGGCTGGAACCCCAGCTCTGCCCCTCGTGGCTAGCTTTGTAACCTTGAGCAAGTCACATGCCCCTTCTGCTCGCTTCTGTTTGCTTCACAGACACAGTGGGACCGAGCAGTCATGGGCAAGATACAAACATGAGTGATACTATCAGTAGCAGACACTGGCAACCACCTGGTCAAGATGAGGACTATGGTGGAAAAGATCCCAAACCAGCATGAAGACATGAGAGATTTCACTTACCTGGCCACGTCTTCACAGGAGCTCTTTCTCTACCAAAGGTAGACATGCTAATAAATTCTGGGTCTGCTTTGTTCTGCTTGGAGTGTGGGAGGGAAAGGGGAGCTTCTACTTACTAAGTGCCAGTGAGGCTTCCTTTCCAGGCACAAGATGTTCAATGAGGGCCTCTTCAATCATAAAGCAGTGATTCTGGAATTAATGCTAATTTCATTCTTCAAAAAGAAGGAAGGACTGGCCAGGAAAACTGTCATCCACAAGGAGGAACTGATTGCTAGGGAGGAGATGGTAGCATCCAATTTGTAATACAGAAGAAAAGGAATAGTTGGATATGCACCTCAAATTTTGGGAGAGCAAACTTCAAAATACTGAAAGAAAGTATTTGTTGTTGTCTTTCAGTCATTTTGCAGTAATATTGAGTCTAGCAAAAACTAAAATTCTACAGGCTAAGTCAGCCCAGAAGAGAAGGGAAGTCCAAAAGAATGGAATTTTGAAGACACAGAGAAGCAATTCTAATGAGGATAAAAAGTCTCTTCTCTGAAGAGACTGATGTAGATATCCAGGGAACTCATAGACCAACTTGGATTCTACAAACACATGTACAAAAGATGGAAGCAAAAGGACAGGTCAGAGAATGACACCAAACCCCTGATGTGATCAAGGAACAGGACCACAAGCCCCAAGGCTCAGACTGGGCCAAAGTCACCTAGGAAAGCTAAGGACAACAGAAACTTCTTTCCCAAGCTATAGTGGAGAAGAGGGATTATGAAAGAAGGCATAGAAGGGGCCACGGCTCGGGAATGGGGGGGGGGGGTGGAGGAGGATGACAAACTGCAGGGAGAACGCTTGACTCAACTTTGGCTTCTGCTACTTTTGCCAAGGAGAATTATCTTTCAAGTGGAGAGGAAATAACATAAAGTATATATGTGTATATATGTATGGATACATATATGTTACATACATATATATATATATATACTATATATGTGAGTATATATGGATACACACCGAGAGAATACATACAAAGAAACGCAAAGCAATCTTAGAGGGCAAAGTGCTGACAGCTTAGGGCATCAGAGCATGGGAAGGGAATGGGGGAGGGCAGGGGTAACAGGGTCAGACCTGCACTTTAGGAAACTCACTTTGGCAGTTGTGTTAAGTGGAGTTTAGAAGGCAATGAAACCAACTGGATAGTTATTGCTGCAGTCCAGGAGAGAGAAGATGAGGGCCTAAAATAGGCAGTGACCATGGGAATGGAGAAACAGGGCTGTGAGTGAGAGACAGAAGTTGTGGAAATAGAAATGATGTAATGAGACAACTGATTAACTACATGAGGTGAGAGTGAGGAGTAGAGAAGGGCCCTGAGCTGCAAACCCGAGTAACTAGAAGGATGTTGGTCACTAAACACAAAAGAGGAGCTCAGGAAGGGAGTGGGCTTAGGGCAAAGATAACCAATTCTCTTTTGGAGATTTGGAGTCTGAGGTGCCCACAGAACATCAAATTCAGAATTTCTGGCAGGCATAGGAGGCAAACTAAGCTTAACGGGAATCAACCAAGGGCTATGGCCACCAAAACATCTGACCCAATCTTGTACTCTAGGATGAGAGAGGCTGCAGGCATGCTATTCTCATCATAGCCAGACCACATCTGACGTGTTATGTTTCATTCTGGTCAATGTTAGAAGCTGGTGAGCTTCAGAAGACAGAGGCCAGACTGGTGAAGATCATCCATCAGCTCACAAGTATTTTCTCCTAATTTCATGCCTTTTGCCTGCTTGTCCCCAATGTCCAGAAATCTCTTTGTCCATCTCCTGGCTCCCCTGGCTTCTTTCAAGACTCAGCTCAAATCCCACCTTCTACAAGAGCCCCCTTCCTCCCTCTCTGCACTGCTAGTGCCTTCCCTCTGAAATTACCTCCCATGTATCTGGTTATTTACACCCCATCTCTCTCCTTAAGGACAAGCATAGTGTTTTTCCTTTTCTCTGTATTCCCACGGTGGGCACAGAGCCTGGAGCACATTAAGTGTTAAAATAAAGTCTTGTTGATTAACTGATGATATTAAACATCTAATATGTTTATGCTATGCTAGGTTCTGAGGATACAAGGACAAAAGTGAAGACAGTTCCTGCCCTGATGGACTTCCATTTTAGCTGAAGGAGACCACATGCACATGTGTACACATGTACACAATAGATGAGATAGCATTGATTTGGTCAATTGGGGAGGGTGCAAGCAGCCCCTGGACTCCAAGGAGGCTTCAGAAAGGCCTTGCCATAGCCTTAAAGGAAAGCAGGGCTTCTGGAAGATGGAGGTGAGGAGGGGGGACACTCTAGGCTTGGAGGATGGCTAGAACTAAAGCGTGAAGCCCTGAGATGATTGGCTGCACCAGAGCCAATGTGGAAGATGACTGAAATGTGGGTTGGTTGTAAAGGGTGCTCTTTGCCAAGCAGAGTTCATATTTGATCCTAGTGTGATGCATAAACACATTCTGACCTCACCCAATATGCCTGCAATCTGACTCTAACTAATCTTGTTCCTAGCCAGACCTTGAGGGACTGCTGCCCCTCCCCGTCCTGGAACCAAGCATTTCTAAAGAGGAATGCTCTCAAACACATTTTGGGAGCAGCTCCTTTCCCACTGATCATGCACCTAATTTACAAAAATGCCTTCTTAGTTAGAGGGAGTGACTAAAGGCGGGTAGTCCTGAGCCATCCAGTCTCCTCTGTGGTACGAACGTGTAGCCCGAGACTTTCCTGAAGGGACTTTGGAGACTGACCCAGGACTCCCCAGCCGTGTGATCGAGATACAGATAATTGCTCCATCAGTGTTGATCGGTAGTGGTAAGGTTGCCTATCTTGGGATTTATTGACTTACTGATTGAGACCTATATTATAATTTCATTAAAAATTATTAGTATCATATGTATTTATAAAACCTGAGACTGTATGTCCTTTCTGAACCAACCCAAACTGAAATCAAATTAAGCTGAAGTAAATAAGATTGCTTCCAATATACCCAGAGATCAGGGGACACCACAAAGTTGGTTGAGTAAGAGAGTGCAAGGGGCAAGTTCTGTGCCGGTGGATTGGAGAGGGGAGAATCCTGAGGCAGGGAGATTAATTAGGAGACCACGACACTGGGCCAGGGAAAGGAAGGGAGGACCTGAGCTGGGGGTGGAATGAAGGGGACAGATGCAGAAGACTATGGAAATGTAACGAGACCTGGCAACTGACTGGACACAGGAGATAAATAACAGAGAGGAATAAGCCGGTGAACCTGGCTGGGCTAGGAGGAAGGGTGCTCCTAAGAGGAAGTAAAAGTTCAGAGAAGGCAAGGTTGAGTTTGAGGGTAAAGAGAAAGTTCCGTTTGGAACATGCTGACTTAATCCGTCTACACAGAGGTGTCAAACAAGTGGCCTTCATGCAGCCCATAACACTCCCAAAATAAATTTAAAAACAATAGAACATAGATAATGTGAATGCATGACTTTCTAACTCAATATGCAGCCCACAGGAATCCTTATGAGTTAGTGTTCTTCCTTTCTGACTGAGTTTGACACCTCTGGTCAACAGAACAGCCACTAGATGTGGGCCACTGTGCCATAGGAGGACTGAAGGAGGATGGAGGAGCTAGGGATGTTCAGCATGGAACAGAGCAGGCTGTGGAATGATATGGTCTCTGCCTTCATGTATTTAAAGGGCATTTGGCCTGTTTTGCTTTGTCTTGGAGGGGAATACTAGAAGTAGCAGGCAGAAATGGCAAAGATGCTTTTTGCAGTGTATAGATATAAGGGAAAAACTGCCTAACCATCAGAGGCCTCCAAAGTGCACTGGCTCTCTCCCAAGGCAATGGGCTCTTCCTCATAAGAGGTCTCCAAGCAAAGGCTGGGTTGACTGCTCCTCAGTTAAGTTGTAGATAGATTCTGTTTAGGAATAGTCTATGCTAAATGCCAATGAGCTCCCTTTGGGCTATCAGACTTGGGAATTCTGGGATTCTCTGACTTAGTGGTTTTACTTGGATTGTAACTGATAACGATCCACATAAATACAGCCTTAAACGTTAAAGTCTACTCATCTTTGTTCTCGGTTATTTGTATAATGTCATTCCAATAGCTACCTCAGATCTGGTGAATTCAAGTGAAGCCTAATATTCCCCTTCCCCATTTATGCATTCATGGCACTCTCTCTCTCCCAAACTCCCTTCCTGCCCCTCCACCTCAAGTGCCCAAAAGTACTGTTTGGTCGTAGGGGTACTTCAGGAGATCTGAACAATGTCCCTTTAACAGGTTCCTCAATAAACATGGCACTGGGTATCACAATCAAATAAAGGAGGGGACCTTGATAAAGAGCTTTTCTTAAAATATAAATTTAGAAGAACTATAGTTTCCTTGCCATAAGTTCTTACCAAGACTGCAGAGTTGGCTACAGTAGTTGCTGAAGGCTGTACCAAAGCTGAGGGCTGCTGGACTACCTGTGACTGAGGCTGAGGCTGGGGCTGGGGCTGCACTTGTGTCTGAGACTGCTGCTGCTGCTGCTGCTGCTGCATCCCTGTCTGCGGCTGGGCTCTATGCTGCTCAGCCAAAGCCTAGAAACAAGTGGTGGGAAACACCATCATTTCCCACCCAGCTAACAGGAGCATATGCATTCAAGTCTGTTACATTACAGCATATTGGGATATCCCTGGGGCAGAAATCATTCTTTTCCTCTACAAAAAGAAAAAACAACAGGGCACTGCAGGGAGAGTCTAATGACAGTTCCCAGGAGGGCTGGAAGTATCTTAAAGGGCTTCACTATGGAATCATATCACACAAGGATCTTCTTCTATGTGTAATACATGGACTGTTAAGAAGAACAGTTAAGAGGTGCATCAGTGTCTACTTTACCTTCTTCTCCTTAGCAATACGCTCGGCACGTAGGGAAGCAACCTGAATTGGAGGCAGGGGCTTGTCATAATTGATTCCACTAGAAAGAGAAGTAGAGATATACAGAAAAATTTTAGAGGAATTCAGAGGAAATTGCTCCCTATAATTGAGAACTGTTATGAATTCTGGGCCTCTACCTTTCAGCAAACACTGATGCATGTTTGGGATTCTTCTGGAAAGGATTCATTCCAAGCCTAAAAATCAAGCAAATATTACTGTTGTGGAGCTACTGTTGCTGTTGTTAAAAATACCTGTTCTCCAGGATAAACATGTCCTGTTCATTCAGCTGATGGTCATACAACATGACATCTTCTCACCTTCCTGGTCAGCATCCCCTAGATTTATTCCAGCTTGTCACAAGCCTTCCCAAAACATGGTGCCCACAATTAAAAAGCCTTTTGGCAACTATATCATATTGCCGATTCATACCAACCTACTAAAAGCCCAGGCCTTTTTTAAATGAACTGGCCTTAAGGCACAACTCCACAATTCTACACTTGGGCCATTTATTTTTTGAACCTAAAGGCACAACTTTGCATTGATCCCACTAAACTTCATCTTGTTAGCATCAGGCTCGATTTCTGAGATTCTTTTAGACCTAAATGCTGTCATTCAATGCATTAGATATCCTTTCCATCAGGTGCCATGTCAGATGAAGTAAGAATACTCTGTCTTCATCTAACCCCAGTTAGTTCTTAACCTGGAGTCCTCAGAGCCCTTTAGGGAGAGATTTCGGGAGTCTATGAACTCAGATGCGAAAAATATTATGTCATTATTTTCACTAACTGCTGAATTTAAAATTTCCTTTAATGTTAAAATTTATTTTTTTTAAAAATTATCAAGGCTTCATCAGACACTCAACCCTGATGCAAAATGATTCCAATCTCCCGATCTAAGATACTGACAAAAATATTGAATAAAACAAAACTAAACCTTTAGCGCTCTGCCAAAGCCTTCCCTCCCATGGACACAGATACATTAATCATCTTGTCTAGGAACAGATTCAATCAACAATACATCTATTAAACTGACAAAATGTCCATCTCATAAACCAATTTCTCTTATCTGTTTGGAAGCCCTCAACTCTTACACTTCTCCCATCCCTCAGGCACACATGCGTGCACACACACACACACGCGGGCACACACACGGGCACATGCACACACATACATACACAAGCACACACACACACCATATACACACACACATCCACCGAATATCTTTGCCCTGATATTCCTAATGGAAAGGTCTGAGAGGCCTTGTGCCTGCAGATGCCCCCATCTGCCAAGTCAGCTCAAAGATACTGTTAATTATACAAAGGAGAACAATCACAAATAACTCACAGGGGTTTGCTCAGAGGACTTCTCTTCCCTGCAATCATCTTTGCCATCTCAAAGTGACTGATAAAAATTTGAGTGCGGGTGGCACCTTCATCTTGAGCATAGACCTGGTGAGTGCGAAGTGGACGACTATTCTTGGCCTACAAAGGAACGTAAGGGAAAGGTATGAACAATAACCTCCAATATATTCTGCTTCATTTGTCTGTCCCTCATCCGTGGCCCACTGCAGTAAGGCTCTTAAACCCAAGACAAATGTGCAGGCTCTCCTCCGAAGCCTAAAATGCCAAGCATCAGATCTTCTAAGGTTAACGGAGCCTTTACGTTAGGATGGCCACCCTCAAAGGCACAGAAACAGACGGCCCCAAGTAAATAATCATTTCCAAATGAGGACAACCATTATTCATGGCAAAGATGGCACTGACCCTTGCAAAGAAGGATCCAACTGTTACCTAGAACATGATGGGGCAATGACTACAAGACAAAATACGGCCTTACATTCTACGAACAGAGAAGATCACAGCCACTAGTGGAGTTCGGGCACAAATTTGTTCCCCACACACACTAAGCTCTTAGCACTTATATTTGAAGAACATACTCCCCATGAACATGGGGGGGTTATAATATATCTCCCAGCTCTCTCCTCTAATCTGTCCCATAAACTACTACTAAATTACTCATCCCAAACCACCAGTACTTCAAGGTCACCCCATCCCTGTGGTAACACCTCCATTTGCCCTCCTCACCTTACAGAACAAAGTCCAGGCACCTTAAGCTCTGCTGTCAAGGCCCTGCACATTCTGGCTCCAACCCATCTTTCCATCCCTACCTGACAGTCAAATTGGTCTCCTCACTATGCCCTTAACATCCCTTGTGCACTTCTGCTTCGGTGTTCCCTCTCACCTTCCCACCTCATCAGCATTAAAAATGCCTCTAACGCTACATAACAAATGCTATGTAACAAACTACGTAGTTGCTACCTATTCTTCAGCATCAGGTCCAGTCCCACCTGACCCAAGAAGTGTTCCCAAATGATCCTCACCCATATTTCTCCCTTAACCTTTATCATTTTCCCTAGCTCTACTGCCTATTTGGCACACAGACAGACAGACAGCCATGGATCAATTATCTCTTTGTATGTAGGCCTTGTCTACAAGTCAGGACACGTCTTACTTAGCTTCGTGGCTCCTGAGCACATATACACACAAATATACAGAATTCATCCAGAAAGAGTACCCAGAATGTTGATGAAGACACTCCAAAGGGAATAAAATACAGTATGTATTCCCTGTTAGGCAAATATAACTCCTGTTATCAATAGGCTGATACAATGCAGAATTTTTTTGTAATGTAATACTTTATCAGTATGACTCCACAATTAGCTCAAATAATTTTTTTAAGACATCTGATAACACCTACCTTATAGATGTTTTTGGCCTTCTTTTTAGGGTTCGTTTCAAACGTGAGCTGTCAAATAGGGAAACTCAATTAATATCAAAAAGCACAAGGTTTCATCTAAGCCTTATTTATAACAGGGAACTTAACAATTCAGGAACTAGAGAATATTTTTCATAATCTCTATTTTAAACATTATATGGATAGGTTTTTCTTCTATATAAAAATAACAAACATGTATATATTGCTTTAAGGTTTGAAACACACTCTACAAATGTTATCTCATGTTATATATTATATTATAATGTTACTTATTGTCTCATTCACCCTGTGAAGCAGATGCATTTATAGCCTCAATTCGCAGATGAGGAAACTGAGACTGGAAAAGATGAAGTGACCAGCCCAGAGTCATGTAGCTAAGGAAGTCTCTGGGGTGGGATTTGCACTCAGGGCCTCCTGACTCCCCCTGTAGCGCTCTGTGCATCCACTGACAACACAATTCCCTTCCCAAATGACAGCACCAGAGCAGAACTTGTACCCCCAGCCTATTATCAACTCCTGTTGCCCTTACAACCCAGGAGAGAAAAGGGTCAGTTATTTAGCAGCAGAACACAATCAACTGAATAGATAAAAACATCTTGTCAAAAGCCACAATTGAAAGAAAGCCCTAGAAATGACTCCAAGAGGTGCCACATGGCATCAAAAGTGACATGGCCAGAAAGCCCTTAGCAGTAATCACAGTGGTCTCACCTCATGCCAGCCTAGTGCTGCACAATTTCATACAAGCCCATGGAAAGCAAACATTCTCATCTCTGCATCACAGATGAGGGCTGTCATGGGCCCAAGGTCACAAAGCTCATCAGGGTCAGAAGCCCATCTCCTGGGTCCCTGGGCTAAAGGCTTTTCCTACTGGCACAAAATGCTGATCCCATAAAACTTAGGAAATACTCAGAGACATATCTAGATTTGTGAACATTTCAAAAGTCAGCTCACCTTCCCTTCTTCTCTTGGAATGATGACATTTTCATAGCGGTTTCGGCACTGTCTGGGAGAGCGGTAAACTCGGCTACAGGAGTTGACAAAGTCACTTACAAGATCCCAATTAGGGGTGTGTGCTGGTGACATGATAGCAAGATTTAAAGGAAGTTCAAGCAACTGTTTTACAGCCTACAAGGGGGGAAAATCATCAAGTTTATACATGACATTTCTAATGTAAATATCCAACACAAATCACAAGATGGGAAAATCGTACCAAATTTAAGAAGAAAAGGATTGAAAATATCATCCAAAGCCCGCTGTTGTCTACAGAGTCTACAAAGGGTCCCTCACCTGCAGCAATGCCCAGTCTTCACTAATGAGCCACTCTGGGCTGTCCTGCCCCATCTCTGCTGTTGGTTTCACTACCGATGGAGAAGATTTGGCAAACTGAGTCTGTTGCTTCATCAGAATGTTCTTCTTCTGCTCTCTGCCCTCTCGCCTTATCTTAGATATCCCTGGAGTTGCTCGGTCAAAAAGGGATCGAGGAGGGATGACAACCTCCCCATGCCGCTGCTTCTTCTTCCGACCAACAGCTAAGGAGACAATATAGAGAGGTATTTGTAAAGGTAAACACAAGGAAGAGAAATGCAAACAGGCTGAAGAAGAAATGAAGGCTCAGAAAGCTAATGAGCTTCACTAGAATACCACCTAGACACATGTAAGTGTTCCACTATGCCTCCAGATAGCTTCTGCTTTACAACACCTTACAGACACTATAATGTTACTCCTTTCCATATTAACTTTGACCAAAGCAACAATGAAAAGGGGCCTAGCCAATCATTAAAATCCCACAAGGCTGAAACCATTCTGTATGTTCACTGACAATGAATGAGATTAAGTTAATGCATAAATGAGCACCCTGATATCTTCCAGTGGGCCAGCCCAAAGCTGCATCCCTGCTGGGATGTGGCACCCCTTGTCTGGCCCCTCAGGCTTAACCCACTGTGTTTGTGTAGCTGTGGCTCAAAGGAGATCTCTGTAGGGCACCAAATCAATCCCACCTGCTCTGGGTGCCAGATTGTGCCAGGGCCCTAAAAAGCCACAAAATACCTAGAACTTGTGCCAATATTTCACAGAGTAAAGAAAGGTAAGAAAAAAATCTGGCTGGCAGTTAAGAGGATAAAAGATTTCACATCTAAAGACAAGTGTCTTTCTACCTCTAAGGTGTCAAAGGAAATAGTCATTACCAGAGGGCTCTGCTTTGGGTCGCCTGTGCTCCTTCCTCACATACACTGGCGGCAAATTGGACTCCTGAATGGGCGTAGCTTCATACATCAGACACATGACAGGATCAATGTAGATGTCATTGTCATCCTGAGGGGGAGTGGGAGGGGTCCAAAGCTGCAAAATGGTAAAATCATGCTGTAACACGGATATTCAGCATATACACAGGACTACACTTCTCAGATATAAAAAAGAAAGGCTGTTTAACTTACTGGCATGATCTCGGTTTGTCCATCTGGACCTTCATAAACATATTCCTGTGTTGAAGACACAAGTTCTTAGAGTCAGATGGTTATGGGCAACACATGGTCCATTGCAAATGGAGAAATCACCAACAATAACTAGACAATTCTGCGATTCCCACAACACAGGCCTTTCCGGACAAGTTTTCTACCCACAGCTAAATGTGACAATGTGCAAAGGAGGACTCAAAGTCATAACGACTAATAGAAAGCAAGGGCTTGGGAACCTCTCCAGCAAAAGGCACCTTTCAGCACAAAACACAAGAAGCCCTTCATGCTCAGTTGGCACTTTACCTTATAGAATTCAGGGCACATTCTAAGTCAATACTTCATTTCAACAGTTCCTTCATAAAAACGTTATGGGTAGGTGCTATTTTTAAAAGGCTCAGAATAGTACAATGATTCTCACAACTTGTTCTTACACTTTGCACTAAGAGTCCCTTCAGTAAGTGACAAGTGAATGCACTTCATGTGGAAAAGTATTCAAGGGATTCACAGATAGACAAGCTTGTCCCCCTACAAAAGCAAGAAAGTGCCGCATGGGGAATCTCCCCAGCTGGTGCCCTGCCCGATGCACGCTGGCTTACAGTCAACTTACTCTCTCAGAGGCCTTAAACTCTGAAAACTCTCAGGAGAAGATTTTATGGTCCTCTAACATTAGATATTATACATTGCATTGACGCAAGGACAGGTACCTTATCACAGGCATCTTCCCTCGTGTAAGTCAGTAACTCCTCTTCCTCCTCTAGAAACATGCTCTCTGCTTTTTCCTTCAATTCTCTCATATGATGGAGTTCCCAAATTTTCTTCACATTCTTCAATTTCCTCTATTTCAAAATTGAACAACAAGGAAGCTTTACATTTTTAGATTTTTTAAAATATTCATTAGTAGAAAGTGACCTTGTCATTTCAGTCCTGACAATCAAGGGGGGAAAGGAGAAGCCCCTGGGGACACAGTGAGATGTAAACTCAAGACTTTAGGAAAGCAGATTTCAAAAGTTTAGAGAAGGAATAGGCGTGATCTTGTGGCCTATGACTCGAAAAGAAAGGCCAGCTCAATAGGGATGGGACTGAATGAGTTCTGACACTAATCATAAATGAATCTGATCCGAAAAAGAGTGGGAAGGCTCCTAAAGAGACCAATGTGACGACACATGGAATGAAGTTCCCTGGGCGGCTCAGAGTTGAAAACAATGTACACAGAAGTTGGAATGAGAAAGACATACAAAAGGCTGCTCTAACATACTCTTGGGAAAACTAAAACTCGGCATGAGCTGAGTCTTGAGATAAAGACTAAGAAAAACAAGGGCATTCTTAGATGTCTAGAACAGGGAGGGAGCAGCTCACTCCTTCAGTGGAAAGTGTGTCAGTACAGGATAATGAAGAGACAGTCAAACTTCTTAATTACCTTTTGCTTACAACTTCTTTACTAAGTTAGAGAAGGCATAAAGAAAATATAAAACAAACATGGATGGTTAAAGGAAAGCAAAGCCCAGGATGGATGAAAATGTAGGAAGAAACCCCTCAGCAGTACATTACATGAGTAGAATTAAATAAGTCCTGGTCCACATGAATGCTGTATCAGGATGGGGAAAGAATCTGCAGATAAAATCACTGTGGTGAAGGGATTATGGAGATGAGAACAAGACCAATATATGGAGACAAGGTCTGATTTTCAGAAAGGAAAGGGAAATCATGCAAACTGTGGAGCAATTACATTCACCACCAATCCATGGCAATATTTCAGAAGGGATTATCAAAAAGATGTTTTATGAGCTCTCAGAATGAGAAATGATGAGAAAATAAGCCAGCATTGTTTTGTTAAATATAAGCCATTCCAAGCTAAGATTTTCTTTTATCATATAATTTTTTGTTACTAATTTTTTTTTGCTACTAATAAAATCACAGGTATAACCCACATAATATAATGTGTGATGAGTGATGCAAGTAAATGATAGCAGCAGTAAATACATCACTGTGGGCTGTGAATATTTAGTGCCAACCAAATACCTCCCAAAACCTCATGAGCAGAATTAGAGAGGCAGCTAGGTGGTGCAGGGGACAAAGTGCCAGGTCGAGACTCAGGAAGACCTGCATGCACATCCGGCCTCAGATATCTCACAACTGTGTGACTCCGGGCATGTCACCTGACCGTGGTTCGTCCGGGCTGTTGTGAGGATCAAATGAGATGGTATTTGTAAAGTGCTCAGTGCGGGGCCTGGCATATCATGGGCACCATACAAATCCTTCTTTGCTTCCCTTTCTTTTATAACCCTGAAGCTCATGATCTTTCATGGACCCCCTGATGACAAACACCCTATACGCCAAAACACAGTCTTCAAGATCTTTGGGAGAACTCTACTAACCAGCCATGCCTGAACAGACTCATCATCACAGGCCAGACAGTTATCTACAACTGCCAAGGCAAAACATCAATCCAGAAAAACTTAACAACACACATTTTTAACAAATGTCACCATACCAATCACGAACAATCTCCAAAACACATGGAATAAAAAAACTTTCAAAACACAGAGACCTAACAGAGAAGATCCAAATCACATAAGAACAGGATGGAGAATAAAGCATCACCGTGGTCTTGTCTGCCACTTGAGATGTACTGAGAGTATTTTCAAGGAACCTCCAGAGGATAAGCTTGCATCCTTCTATCTCATTGAATCAGGAGATCTTTTATCTACACTTTCAACAGTCTGTAGAGTATTAACTATAAAAAAAAAACCACTAGCTGGCAGAGTGACCAGTCCTGGAACTCTTTCTATCTGAACTCCATCAGAACAGATGAGAACAAGATGATGATGAGGATGTGGACGATTATGGTTCGTATGTAAGTGTCACTTTAATGTTTACAAAGCAGAAACTATTATCTCATTTGACTCTCACAACACCTTGCAAGATAGGTGCTCCAAATGTTAGTGTCTCCCTGTTCCCACTGTGGGGAATGAGGCTTGGAAGTTTAAAAGACTCAGCCTTATTCATAAAGTCAGTAAGGGCCGGAAGTCAGATTTGGACCCAGCACTCTAAACTCCAAGCCTAGCATTCTTTCCACTGCACCATAAGATCAATGTAAAGTCTAGAGTTTAGTTTCAAAAATAAAACAAAATAAACCAAACCAATTGTACCAGATATAAAACAAATGGTTTAAGGGCAGTTCATCTGAAGAAAATTTTTATTTAAAATTTTTATTTATTAAAACTAGGTTTTAGTTGACCATAGACTTGATATGAGTCAAATATATGATAAACTCGATTCTAAAAACCTAGCCTGATCATCAACTCTAATGTGAGAGGAAGAGTGCCCACTCCCAAGGGAGTGATGGCATCATTCTGGGCTGCCCTGCTCAGACCACACATGGGGCAATGCATTCAGGTCTCAGCACCACAGATACACACCCCCAAAGAAGATTAAAAGACTCTTCAGTAACCACTGAAAATATGAGATATGCTTTGCCTGAAGAAGAGATTGTTGGAGGGCACAAGAGCAGTCTTCTGATATTTGAAGACAGATTGCTCTAGGTGACAGAATCAGGACCAATGAGTGGAAGACAAGGGGAGACATGTTTTAACTTAATTAAAGAAAGAACTTTCTAATATTTAGGAGTGTCCAATAATGGAATGGGTTGCCATTTAAGATAGTGAGTTCCTGTGGCTGAAATGCTAAAGAATCTCCCACAGACACTGTAGAGGGAATTTCTGTTTCTCATTATAGGCTACATGAGACCTCTGAGGTTCCTTTCAACTCTAGGATTCTGTTATTCTAATGTAACTTTCTAATTATTAATTAATAAACACAACAATAATCTTTCAGTGAAACTTCCTTATAGGTGGGTTGGCGTCCTGGTAGACCTGAGTTCAAATCCTGCCCCAGAAAGTTACTAGCTGTGTGACCCTGGACAAGTCACTTAACTGCTGTCTACCTCAGTTTCTTCATCTGTAAAGTGGGGGTCATAATAGCACCCCCCAACTTGGGTAGTTGTGAGGATCAAAGATTGTGTGTAAAAAGTGCTAACGACAGTGCCTGGAACGCAGTAAGTGCTTAATCATGGCTCATTCCCTCCCTTTCCCTCACAGGACCTACCAGTCATCGAGCCCAGGGCCCTAATTTTCCAGACAAGGAAAATAAGGCTCAGATGGTTACCCAAGTTATGGCAGTAAAGCCAAGATCCAGATTCGGTCCTTCCACTATTATACGAGAATTTATTTTAGCCAGAACTGACCTCAGAAATCATCTAGTCCAATTTCACTTGCAGACAGAGACACTAACTAAGGCCAATAAGCATTTCTTAAGCACTTAGGACATGCCAAGCAGCAACCCCACGTCACATAGTATGTGTAGGTGAACTCAGAGTGTGCTTCAGGTGTCTTATTCTTTCCAATGTTTTTTCCATGGGACCATATATACTTCTGGACAGTCAACAAAAACAGCAAACTCTATGGGTACAATTATAAAAATGTCTGTGTCTTATGGAGTCTGTCTCATTTCAGGTACTCTGCTAACTGGGGCAATAAGCACTCTTTGAGAGCATAAGTAATAAATAGTGGGTACAGAGCTGGTGTTATAGTCAGGAAGACAAGGGTTCGGGTGTTGCCCCTCTATGTGGCAAAGGGCAAGTCATTTATTGTTCAGCTGCTCCAAGACACGGTTCTGACACTATGAAGTCACAGTGGAGGGACTTTTCCACACCAGCAAACCTTTACATAGATGAAAATCACAGGACTAAATCAAAAAAGGAAAAAAGAAACTGATGAAGTTTCCTTAAAGTCCTTTATACTTCTGAGTTGTGACACTTTATATTAATTTTATGACCTTTGTAACAATTTAACTCTACAATATGAAGCCCAAGTCAAAAGAGTAAGTCAACACCCATGAGTAACTTATTAGTTATTTTGTGCCAACAAAAGTGTACAAAAACAGGGGAGAACTAATAAATGCGTAACTCAGATGCCCACTGGGGTCCTTATGCAACTCAAACAATCAGAATTAATTCATAACAAAAGCCTACCTCGATTATCCTTTGTCCAGTCTCTTCTCCAGAAACGTGGAAGAGCTCCAGATAATTCAAGGCATATTTCTCTATGGGAGTAAGCTATTTGAAAAATATTTTAAAGTTCAGTTACTACCGAATCCTTTTTAAAAAATAATATTTGAGCCAAATTTATTGCACTTTCTGAAGAAAACAAACTACTCTAAATAAGATAGAACACTGGAAGAGACTTGGAGGATTTAACTAGTTCATTCCTCTACCTTCAGGCAAGCCTCTATAATTCAACTCTGATCAATGGATAAGCATTCAATTCAAATAATGCATCAGGACTAATTTTTTTTAATGCTTCTTGCAAAATGCAGCATTTCTGAATATATCAATCATCACCTTACTATTATAAGCATTAACAATTTGTAAGAGAAAATATATACTTGGTCAACAACTGCAAATAATTCCTCTCTCTGGGAAGGCTCTTCATCACATTTCAGGTCCTCCAGGTCTGAGATGAAAGCCGTCGGGAGAGACTCCACTTCGGCTGCTCTTACTTCTTCTGCTTGTTTCATTGGTTCTTCTTCATCTTCTTGTTCAATGCTGTTCAAAGCCTTTTAAAACAAGGAGTTTGGGAAAAGAAAATTTTAAACCAAAATTTAAACCAAATTTTTGAAATCCTTTAGCTTGGTCAGACTTACCCACCATGTGACTAGAGAAAACAGGGTTTCAACAAATGATGAGGTCAGTTACCTCTCTAAAATGATTTCTACGATATAGTTGTTATCACTTGTTGAACCAACGACAGTGGAGTAACTTTTACAATCATGTATCGAGACAATTTCCAACAATTCATTTATTTCTCACATTCTAATCTTTGATATTCAATTAATACTCACTACATCTGAAGGTTTGTTACAGAAAACTACTAAAAAAAGACTATATGCATCAGAGAGAAACCCAAACGTACATATCAAAACATAGCTACAGCAAATCTTGTCTAAACTATATTAGCGTTTCTATCAGATAGAAAATATTTTAGTTTTTCTAAATACCTAAATACTGAAAAGGTAAAAACAGCCCTGAGAAAGGGAGAGACTGGAAAGCTGAGATTCACTACCAACAAAAATAAATACTTTTATGTTTTGTTTTTTTTAAAAAAAGGGTGGCTTTCTGGGGGGAAAGTAAATTTGGCACAAGATTTAAGTCAAAATAATGATATATTTTGGGACACTAAGGATGAAATTAAAAGCAAATTCTCCAATTTCATCTTATTCCATTGACTCGTTTCTCCCATATTATCTTAATTCACATTCTATTCACTTTTGCTACTATTTCTTACCTCTATAAACGGTTTCGCAACCTTGGGTGCAATTGTTTCAGCCACAGGAGGTTCCTGAGAGAGGAGAACGAATTCCTCAGCTTTCACTCTGAAGCCAGTGTCATCAAGAGGAGAATGCACCTCAAAGAGCTCCTGGATAGTTTGCTGGGAGGAAAAAACATAAAACAACAGTACGGTTAACCGTCAGCACAACTCATCTCTCAACAATGATTGGGATGTGATATTTCATTAGCATTCACTTAACATCTAACCTTCCAAGGAGGGGACATTTAATATTAAGGAAACACTGTCTTCTGTCCTTCAAATTTGGAAGACCACAGGACTTAGAACAGGAAACACCGGAGATCCTCGAGTCCAACACATCCCTTTTCCAGATGAGGTTCAGCAGGGTCACATAGCTCTCAACAATGCCTGGGCCAGGCCTTCAGGCTTCCAAATTAGACCTCTTACTACATCAGGGGTGCTTAGCCTGTAAAGTACAGCTTTGGGAAGCTTCATTTCCTTCCCCTGACCTTCTCAAGGCACTCTACCTTTCCTTCTCTAATAGAATATAGGGGGTAATAACCAAGAGGACAAAAGTCTATTTCTTAAGAAGTAATTTCTCATCCCATAAGTAGTTTATAATAAGCCAAAACAAATACTTGTTTTCTCTTACTTCCAGAGCTTTGGGGAGAAGTTAGAGGCCAGGGGAGAAAGGAAAGGGCTCAGAGCTGTGATTTTACCAGTAGGGGAAAACGCTCACGTGGGATCTCCCTCTACTGATGCAGGCTGAGGTCTCAGAGACTTGCCTGGGACACTTCAAGGTTCAAAGATGTTCCCATGGTCACAAAGCAATGGTCATGCTCCAACCACCCAGGTGCTCTATCTAGTGATGTGGATGGAAAGCCTGTCAGGCCTGCCCACATTACATGACTTTTATCTATGATCTCCCACTATTCACCACCAGGGGACCACCCAGCGTCCTGGGGGCCGGCCTTCCTCCAGTTCTCCCCCACACTGCAAGCATACCAGCAAGCATCTGAGTGGATTGTTGATTGTCCTTCACTCTCCCCAGTGACCATCTACATTTTTTTCCTGTATTTCTTTGATGACATCCGTTAAACAGGTTTTTTATAGTGCCTTGCTATGTGCTGCAGCCTGACTGTACCCACCTTGCCCCTTCCACTGTCTCCACTTTTTAACCTTCAGAGACCTTGGTGCTCCTTGCCTAGGACACATGTGCCACTACCGGAACAATACTGGTAATGGAAAGAGAGGAGGAATTCTGGGTAATCTGAGGAGTTTTGAAATTTCCTGAAAGCAATTTGTTCTACTGTTCTCCTCTGGTTTAATGGTGCACCCAGCTAACTCTGTGTGTGTGTGTGTGTGTATGTGTGTCTGTGTTGTGTGTATGTGCGTATGTTGAGCATGTGTGTATGTGTGTAGTATGTGTATGTCTATGTGCTTGTATGTGCGTCTGTGTGTATATGTATGTTGTCTGTGTTGTGTGTGTGTGTATAAGTGCATGTGTGTATGTGTTGTGTGTGTATGTGCGTACGTGTGCCTGTGTGGATATGTGTGTATCTGTGTTGTGTGTATATGTGTGTGTGTATGTGCATCTGTGTGCCTGTGTGTCTGTGTATGTGCATGTGTGTGTTGTGTGTATATGTATATGTGTGTATATGTGTGTACGTGATTGTATGTGTGTATATGCGTGTGTATGTGTATGCTTTGCCTTATCTAAAACTTGTACTCACAAAGTCATAAACAAGACTATCTTTGTTGCTATATCTTTCAAGAAACATTGGATAATTCTGATCCATGTAGGAGGGACTCCTTGTTGAAAAGGAGTCTTTAAGGCAGCATTTGGTTCTACTGATAAAATACTTTCTTATAGTTAACAAATAACAAATACATGAGTATCTTATATTCTCTACATCTTTCAGTTAACTGTGTGACAGCAAAACGCTGGTCTACTGTGGAATGCCATGGGCTAAACTCTGTTTGCTCCCTACTAATACCCTCACCTAAGATGCCATCAATGCATTTGTAGACAATTCTCACAAAAATCTCATCTAGATGGGAGACAAGGAATATAGCAGCAGTTGTTGATGCTTCTTCAGCTGCCTTTTCTCTGCGTTAAAAAGGTCCAAGATTTTTTTCACCCCAGTGGTTCTCCCCTCCTTCAGAGAGCCGAAAATTGCTTCCTTCATACTATCACAATACTGCTGGGTTGCCTCCAGAAAGGATCTCCACAACTAACACAGCTGCTTTTCACTCCTTTGGTCTCTTTTATATCATTTCTGTCTCCTCCATGAGCACATCCAGGTCTATAAAGCTAACAATCCAAGTGTGATGGATCCACTGTCCTTGACAACAGAAAGAATTTATTACAGAAATCTTCGTAGATTTTTTCCATTTCAATTCTGTCTTCCATCCTTTCATTTCCATATACTTAAAGGCCCTTGGGATGATTTTGCACAATTACCAAGCTTTCTTTAAACTGGTTTTACCCTCCATTTCTACTTTCTGTTTCATGAGGCAATACTGCTCATCTTTCTCCAGAATATATATCACCATATACGTCACCTCTTCTCTTTAGAACATAAACACAAATGAGTTTTTATTCTAAAGTGGTATTGTGTTTATCTTCCACAATTTTCCACATGACAAGTATATCGAATGTTTACTGATTTAGTCGGGTTTTTTATTCTCTTGGTCTCCTTGTTACAGTAATTGATTTACGTCAGTTAAACTTCTGTATGAAATTACCGTAGTTGTTGTAGTTGTACTTTCATCCATTTTCATTACATTTTTTGTCAACAATAATTCATTTAAATAGGTCAGGATAGAGTTGTCTTAATTACCTGCCACATCTTTGTCATGTTTCATTCTTTCTTCTAGCTAATTTGGGTCTTTGCTTTATCAAGTCAGCGGTCTGAACAGACACAGACAAATGACATGAGTATCGTCAATAACCAGGTATTTCTTACGTTCAGAGAGGACCAATTTCCTTTCTCATGAGATCACTCATTGTTTACTGTGTCCCATGCCTTTGGAATCTTTTCTCAAAGAAAAGAATACATCTCATGATGTATAGACATCATGATGTGTAGACTTTTGTAAAGTCCACAAGTCTTAGACCTCTTTCATTCCTTATTTCTGATGAACATTTTCTAATTTATTTCTACCATCCACACCTATTCCCACATTTGTATTTCAGTCACTGAATATCATAGTGAGATTGACATGAGTCATTTCCTTCAGAAGTGCATCCAGCTCTCCGGTGGGTCATGCAATTTAGAGCACAAATAGCTAAATTTAAGTTTACAGACAATCAAAAACAATTATG
The DNA here is from genome assembly GCA_028658325.1 of Potorous gilbertii. Lineage (NCBI taxonomy): Eukaryota > Metazoa > Chordata > Mammalia > Diprotodontia > Potoroidae > Potorous > Potorous gilbertii. The sequence continues at coordinate 211,534,653 of CM053773.1, forward strand.
AAAGTAATAGAGACTAATCCTAACGCTGCATCAGAAACACACCCCACCCCTCCTCTTTAACTGAAAGTCAAATACCTGAGTTAAGAATGCCATGGTATAGTCATTTCCTTGAGCAGCCACTTCTCGAATTAAATCTTTGGTACCATTCTTCAACAGCTTTTCTTCTACAGAATTACCACTTACAAGCCTAGAAAAAATACCAGATACAAAGTTAAACATTTGTGCTTTTGTATCAATTAATGTATTTGAAAACTAAATTAATATTCTTAACTCATAACTGGGAATCATATGTGTTACCCCTGAGTCTAGCACAATGGCTTGCATAAGAAAAGCTACTAATAAATGCTTATTGGATTAAGAATTTTTTTACTGATAGAAGAAATCTATATTAAATTCTCCTAATTTTAGATGTAGTTCAAATAAGCCATCTGAAAGATTAAATAGAGCAGAAATAAACAGGCAAACCACTCTACTTAAAAATAACTTTCTTGTTAAACTCTTTATTTTTAATTCATAAATGCATTAAGTGCCTACTATGTGCAATTCATTGTGCTGGCTACTTAGATATTGATTCTGTCTTTAAATTACTTGGCCTGTAAAGACAGATAAGGACCCTTCACAAAAACCCAACACCTATTAAAATTAGAAAACAATGACCTGAGCAGATTAACATTTTGCCATTATTTAAAAGTCATTACTGAAAAAGGAAATAAAATTTCACATATTTCACTCTTGAAAATGATAAACACAGTCGTTTTTCAATAACCATAACCTAGAGCCATTGGTTTGATTATACAGAACATCAAAACATATTAGCTTTGTACACAGTCCAATTGAACTGTGATCTTATCAATGTGTGTATTCCCTTCAGTATTGTAAATTACAACCCATTAATGCCTGACCATCTTGTATGAACACTGCCAATTTCCCCCTTTTAAATGTTCCACAGGAGGTCTAGTCAACATGCTGGGTGGCCGTCCTCAAGTTCTTCGGATATTACAAGAATATCAACCCTCAATTTCAATCCTTAAAAACCTCCACTAAGACCATCTCATCCCATAAAGTCCTTATCATATACAGCCCCATTCTTTGTGATCCAAACTCCTAGAAAAAGCCATCTAAACTCACTATCATTGCCTCCACTTCCTCTCTTCTCACTTACTCCAACCCTTTTCAATCCAGCTTCTACCCTCAACATTTGGTTGAAACTGTTGTTTTCAACATTACCACTGATCTCTCAATTGCCAAATCCGACAGTTTATTCTTAGTCCTCATTTTTCTCAACCATCTACTGTTGAACATCCTTTCCTCACGAATACTCTCTCCTCTCTGGGATTTTGGGAACCTACTCTCTTGGCTCTCCTCCCACCCATCTAACCACTTCTCAATTCCCTTTGCTCATTCATCATCCAGATCACACTCCCAAGACTCTGTCCTAGGCCCTCTGTTCTTTTCTTTCTACATTCACTCATTGACTTCATCAATCCCCATGGATTTAACTGTTCTCTTTATGTCAATGACTCCCAGATCTATACATCCAACACCAGTCTCTCTCCTAAGCTTCAATCTTATGACTCAACTATTAAACACTTAAACTAGATGCGGTGAAGACATCTCAAATTCAACATGTCCACACTAAACTCATTATCTTTGCCCCCCAAAAAACCACTCATCTCTCAGAGTTCTCTATTTCTGTTTAAGTATTTCAAAAGAAGTACTTCACAGTTACAATGTACTTCCAGTTCCTTGGGTTTGTAAGGTTGGCAGGAAAACTTGGGGTCACTAAAAGAACTGATTTCCCGGCAATCCAGCCTAGGAGTGTGTGTGTGTGTGTGTGTGTGTGTGTGTGTGTGTGTATGTGTATGTGTACTAATAGATAAGTTCTATAGGCTTCCCACTCTAACGCTTATCATGGTCTGGACAACATGCCTTCTTCTCCATGACTTTTTCTGTATGGACGATTAGGTCAAACTTTTTTGAGCATTTACAGATCTAAGCCATTGAACTCTACAGTGTTCTGGGGCCAAACGAAACCAACAATGTTTGCAAATGTAAATGTCATCTCAAAAAAGAAAGATTCTAGAATACTTCATCCCCTATCCCTCTTCAATTCTGGTTTTGTGCTGGATCTCCTCCATGACAGTGATGAGTACCTTCAACAAACATGTCCCTGTTTATTACTTACTAGACATAAAAAGCAGAGGTTTGTATAAAAATGAATTTTTGCCTAATCTTTCCAAAAACAATGAATAATGTTGATGTATGCATGGGTTGGAAGAGAAGTCTTTACAATGTCATTTTCCTTTACTCAGTTAAATACTTTTTACAGCCAACAACCAACAAGCATAGCAGAATACAGTGTTTACTACACTTTTCAGTCAATTAGATGGTGGTGAAGACATGGTACACTGTGGCATGGCACTTGAGAAAGCCTGCCTCTTCTCTTCTTAAATCATCACAAAGCATACCCTCAAAGCATATATATCTCAAAAAAAGTTTTACACCAATGGGAAAGCAGATATGTGGGTTGATTGTTGAGGTTCCCTTTGTCACCATTTTTCCTGTCTATAGGGTTTGAAATTCTTTTTCCATATCTTTTGTATCTTTCCTGCTTTCCTGAATTATCCTTCAATTCCTAGAAACTATGTAACCTCCAACACATAGTTCCTCTGTGTACATTTTTATTCCAGTCCAGTTGCTTTTCCCATTTTTGTTTTCATCACGTTATTTCAACTTCCCCTATAAGGGGAAAGACCAAATGTGTTAGCTCCACTGTCCTTTATGGAGAAAAGTGTTTGGGGTTAAAAAAAATTTTTGCAGACCTTTTTCATCTTCACTTGTTGGTTGTCATGCCTGAAATTTAATTCAATTGATCAAACATTTATTTAGCAATTATTATGTCCAAGCACTAGGCTAAATACTTGGGATACAAAGACAGAAATGAAAGTCCCTGACTTCAAGGAATTTACAGTCTAATGTTAGAAATATCTACAATAATAAGTTCCAACAAAATGTATACAAAATAAAAAGTAATTTCAGGGGACAGAAAAAGAGAGGTATTAAATATTAGGGAAACTGATAAGAGTTTCTAAAAGCAGGTGGTACAAAAATGAGGTTTGAAGGGAGTTTGGGAGTTCAAGAAGCAGAGGAGAATTAAAAGGCACAGAGACAGACTATAGTCTAACTTTCTAGTGGGCAACAGCCTAGGGCAGGAAGAAAAGTAGAAGCTGGTCAATCTAGAAAGGCTGGTTGAAGACAGATCAGGGGGTCTTTAAATTCCAGGAGATTAAGGAAAGCACTGATGGCCAGATCTATGATTTAGAAATAGGAAAGTGGAAGCCTTGTGGAGAGTGGACTGGAGAAAGGCAAAGTCAGATACAGGGAGACCAGCAGAAAGTTACTGCAACAGTACAGGTGGCAGTTAATAAAGGACTAAATTAGTGATTGCAGTATGAGTAGAAAGAAGGGGGTGGATACGAGAGGTGTGGTAGAAAGAGAATCCACAAGATGTGGTGCACTGAATACATACGGTGAAGAAAAGATAAGAGACGGGGCTGAGTGCTAGGCTACAAACCTGGGTGACTGCAAGGATAGCAGTGCCTTTAACAGAAGGAGGGGTAGGGTGAGGGGGAACGATGATGAATTCTGTTCTGGGAATGCTGGATTTGATATGCCAATGGAAGTTTCAAAGTAGAGATGCCTGGAAGGAAAGAGATATGGAACTGGAATTCAGAAGACATATGAGGGCTGGGTATGTGTATCTGGTAGTCGTGCGCACAGCGATGAGAAGTGAAGCCACGGGAACGGATAAGGTCTCTGAGAGGAGAGGAAGTGGGAAGAGAAGGCCAAAGGTACAGCTCTGAGGTGTTTTCAATTGCATTCTTAAATCTTGTTTTACTGGATAATTATTACTACTGTTTCCCTCCTTTACTCAGAGATGAATATGTTCTTTCTTGCCTAATTCTTGACCTAGAGTTCAAGTAGGCTGGATTACCCTTAGAAATTACAAAGTTCTTTTACTGACCACAAATTTCTACATGAAACCAAGACCCTGGTCCTGTATTACTGCAAGTAAGAAGCCCTATAAACTATAAAGATAAAAATCATCATCACTCAAGTCAGTAGAACAGCACATGATGGGTATGAGCAGGCTACAACACACATAAATTACAAAGGAAAAAAGATGCTGTCAAAGAAATAAAGACTCAAAAACATGGGCTGGCCTTGTGAGGGCAAGAGATAACTGACAGCCCATGTGCTCCACTCAAACGATGCCAAGAGGAAGTCAGGAAGGCCACCAGTACCTTAGATGGAACCATGCCTTCCATGGAGAATGAAGGGGAGGACAGACACAAGAGTATCACAAGATGAGCAGGCATGGGGAGGTTCCATTTGCATTGTTGAAGGGAATAACCATATCCGTGATATCACAGATACACGTTAGCATAGTAAGTTGTGACTTACTACTTTCTCATGTGTACTAACAACTCCAAATTTTAAACTAGAAAAGAAAATATGGAAAAGCAGTGCTATGCAACCTGTATATGTGGATGTCCTTGCATCTCCCAATTCTATCGCACCATTCCTGAGCCTTTGCATCCATCACGGGATTTAAGTCATTATCATAAAACACAACTGTGTCAGCTTCGACAAGGTTTACACCTGTAGAGCGACTGTGGGTGGAAAGAATGGCACAAAAGATCCGCTTGTCTTTGTTGAAACTCTTCATCAGTTCCTGAAGGATGAAAACGATCATTAGTATTGAATTCTATTAAAAATACAAAGCTCAGCTTAAATTTGGTCCAAAAATGCAAACAAGAAGACTCTCAAACTTTTAAAATGTAAAATAATTCTTAGACTCGTCGGGTTGAATCCTGATTGACGGTCCAAAACTGGGGACATTGAACACATAACCCAAGTCTGCATCCTTCCACCTGGGTCCTGGATGGCCCTCTTTCCCTAATTCACACATCAAGACACTAAGTTAAAAGATGTGGGTGGAGAAAGTGGAAGCAAAAAAGGAAGGAGTTAGGCGCCCAGCTTTTCCAGTATGGGATATTCATACGTTGGGACTTCAGAGATGAAAACGTTCTGATGTCTGATGTCCTTAGGTTTGCTCTCCACAGTGGATGGCACGTCACCCCTTGTACCACCCTCCAAAGTTTCCTGCCTTTGGTTTTCTCCAAGTATATCTCTCTCTCCTCCTTTCGCAATTATCTGCCCAATTTTTCCCAGCTATCATCGGTATTCAAGCAATGCTGCTAAGCACTTAGCAATGTAGCATAATATATACAATATTTCAGAAATCTGTATTTTCACTGATGTGGATGTTTTTCCTTCACCAAAACAGAGTGGAACACCTCTATAACTTAACAAATTGTGTTAAAGAGTTGCTATGACCGAAAACCACCTCACCCAAAAGTCAACTTAATCCTCAGCATCTCTGAACTTAGCTGGGCTCGTCCTACCAGTGACCCACCCTCTGTTAAGGAGGACCAGACTGGAAGCCTCTTGAGCTGGTAGAAGCTGCCAGAGCTTGTGTCCCCTGGATAGAGAACTCATGAAACAATAAAGCTCTATCATGGGACTTCAGGGAAAGTTACATCACATCAGCGTTTCCAATTTTAGATTTTTGTTTTCCCACACAACGTTCGTTAAGTTCCAAGGGCTCTTACTGGCAGAGGTTACGTATCTGACTCTGCAAACCTTAAAGCACCACAGAAGTGTTACTGTTACTGGATGTTCATCTAGGCTCATCCCTGTAAACAGCTTAAATCCTAACTACACCTCACCTGACGCTGCTCATAGCTGGCATATTCGTCAATCCTGATGAATGTAAGGAAATGGAAGTTCAAAAATAACTCCAAGATATCTAACATTAAAATCATCTGGGACAAAATGAGCACCCGGCGGCCTTCCGATTTCAATCTCTGCAGCAAGATTGCCAGAGCTTCTAGCTTTCCTATTTGAATGAAACAAGACAGACAAAAATGAGTATGCAAGCACTCAGCCAAGCCAATATCACCTGGGGTGGTTGATTTTTTTCCCTACCTGAATCACACTGCACCAGTCGGAGATCAGGGAACTCTAATGAATGTGGAGCTGCTATCTGTTGCAGTTGGTGTAAATAAGGAGCCAGCTCCAGCTTGAGATTGTGTCTAAAGAGGTTCATTTTTTGGCTGTAGGATGGAGAAGGATTTGACGTGCAGAGGTGAGGGGGAGCAGCAATCACGGCTGGCAGCACACGGAGCACCCTACGAGAAACATCAAATCCTAGAGTACGTTAGTTCTGGAGGGGCCCTTGGGCGACCCTTGAAAGAAGGGAGATGGTTCTGGTGGCCACATACCTACAAATCTGGCAGAGGCCAGGCCCAGGAACACAGAGGCCATGGTCTGTCTCCCCATCCCCCACTTTCAAATGACCGATCTTGAGCTTATAGTTGTATTATATTGCATGTCATAGTGTTCAAAAATACTTTAGCCCATGACATCCTCACATTGAGGGGCAACATCAGGTGTGGGGTGCTGGGTGTGGCATGAAGAAGATCAAGGTTCAAATCTTCCTTCCAATACTTACTAGTTCTGGGCCCCCAAGCAAATGACATAAGCTGCATATGCCTCCCCAAGGCCTACCCACTAAGTCTCAGGGAGTGATGCTGTTATTCCTTTTAAAACAAAAGCTGAGAGAGGTTAGACAACTTTCCAAAAGTTACGCAAGCATTAGAGTTGAGGTCAGAGGTAGGGCACTGCAGTGACAGGAACACTGGATTTGGAACCAAAGGAGCTGGGATCAAATGTTGCCTCTGCTGCTGACATCTCGTTACCTGTGACCTTAGACAGGCACTTTCTCCTTTGTGGGCCCTGCTTTTCTCAAATGTCATCTGTAGGATTCAGTAACTCCCTGAGGAGAGAGGACAGCCCCTTCACCATGTCCCACAGCAGACCTTCAGGCCTCTGCAGTCTGACTGGAGAAGGAAGAGGAGGGTGTCCTTAGCCCTGCTCACACTCCCTCCACCAAGGATGCAAGGCCCAGCGGCCTCTTCTCCTTCCCTCTTGTCTCCATGTTAGGCACAGCTCAAAAGAACACAATTAAGTCCTGCGTGGCCAGCCATGTCATATTCTGTAAGCCTGGGGGCTGGTGCTGCAGAAACCGTCTGTGCTAGGGCCCTGCGATTGCAGCTGGGAGGACTTCCCTGAGGATGATCCAATCACACAGTTTAGTTTTATGGAATATTATGGAATTCTCCCAAGAATAACAGAACCCTAAAATCTGAATTCAGGACTCATTTCAGCTCCCACCAGAAGAGGAGCGCTCTGCCATGCAGAGAGTGAGCAGAGGCCCCAGAGGGCAGAGCAGATGGTACAGGTCCTTGGGCTTTCCAATGATGCCGAGAGTTACAATAGGGCCAACGTCAAGTCCACTCAATGAGTTTTCAAACTCATTATGATGGGTGGTTTAAGGATGAATTCTTACAATTTGGACCATCATTAAATACAAATGATCAGAATGAAAATGGAAAATGTTAAAGGTACAAGCCTTAAATAGTCTCTAAAATGCAGCCCTTCAACACAAGGTAATCATTAACCCCAAAATAAAGTAAATTCTACTAGTATAAAGGGTTTTTTAGAGCTTACTTGGCTTGGCACCTGCCTAGAAAACACTAGCATGTAGGAAAGCTTAAATCTCAAAATACTTTTTTGAACTCTGAATTGTATTATCAAGAGAAACGCTCTTCATTCAGCCTGGCTTAACAATCTCGAAATATGTTCAATTTCAGCATACAGAGTTTGGCTGCAGTAATAAGCACTTTAATGTATTTCAGTTTCACAGGTAACTTTAAAAATTGGATCATAAAAATTCCAAAACTCTCTAGAACTACATAAGTAAAATGTAGAAGCTATTTAGGACCATCCAAAAGGCAAGTAAGTGCAGAAATGATTTGGGTTTTTTTTTTTTAACTCATCAATAAAAACAAGAAAAGTATAATGCTTACTTTTAGAAAATCATTTTCTGTCTAGACTTCACAAAAACAAAATAGTTTTTCAGAAAATGCTGGAAAATATTACTGATTCCTTCAGATCATTCGCATGACAGTAAGAAGATCTAGAAATGATAACCTTTTAATGGCATCCTGTAGAGATTCATTCTGTTGATGTGAGGTCAATCTCAGATACCGCAGCGGGTCCGCTGAACTGTCTGGTGTACATGAGGACGGACAACAATTCCCTAAGCCAGCCCACTTCCATTTGTCTCCAGGGTAGTAATGCTGAGGTGCCTTTCTTTCCCCAAACAATGAGCAAATTCCCAACACATCTTTGCCATAAACAGGAGCTCTGGAACAACGCCGTTCATTACCAGAAAATATTCTGTCGAGACGCTCTTTTAAAAGTCTGCTTTTTTCTGCCAGTGGTATCTTCATCCACCCCAAAGACAGAGGAGACAAGAGAAAATGTTTCTTTTTAAACAATAAGATAAAATTGCTAATAGTCAAAAGCGGCAAGTGAGGTAAATTGTGTGATATAGTAAATACAATAGAGTATATATAAATATAAATATAATAAATATATATTATATATAAATATAATAAAATAAATATAATTTAAAAATATAGTAAAGTGTGATATATTTTTAAAACTTGTCACTTCATGCTAAAAATCATTACGCAGTGTAAAACTTAAAATTTTAGCAAATAGTTGGAATTTTCAGCAAAATTTGTGACAGGTAAAAAACCATTTTATCATCTAATTCTTTTATTTAAGAACTGGACCCAAAGTAAGAAAGACTAGGTTCAAGCTTCCCATTTGTCACATACTGGTTTTGTGACCCTGGGCAGGACACCTACCTCAGACACCTAGGCAACTCTTTAAAAATCTAAACTGCAGAGATAGGGCTAACTGCACCAGTAAGAGCTCCCCACTGGAAACTCCTTACACTGGTGAAACCACAGAATCAACTTTAAAACACATACACACACACACACACACACACACACACACACACAAACACACACACATATTTGTAAACTTCAATTCAGTACCAAGTAAATAATTACCTGTGTTTGAGTTCCTGCTGATTTGGATATAATTCTTTGTTCCCCAGAAGGAAGGTTAACAACTGAAGTTCTGCTGGGCATACCAACTGAAAAAAAGAGCTTTTTTTAATTCATTTTCCCTCCCAAATATGATTAGAATGCCCTAATTTCACTAAGGTCACATGACTGCTGAGGGGGAATCCAGAGACCTCTTGGAATAGATGGGAGTCACTGATACATCCCTGAGTGTGACAGAATCACTGTGGGCACTAATCATGCCTTATTTTACTTTACGTTCCCAGCAAGGGGATCTCTGGGTACTGCACACAGCATTGTTTAGGAATGTCTGTTGAATGAAGGTACCTGACCTCTGTGTATCAGTGGATGCTCTCTGCCCCCCTGACTTGTTCATGAGTTGATGGAATCATTGAAGGTGGTACCATTTATGATCAGAGAACACCTTTATAAAACAAGATCAACTTTACAAGTTTTACGACATAAAATCCTCACCTAATAAAGCCAAGATGCACAGAGACACAGAATCTCAACATTAGAAGGGACTTCAGAAACCAAAAGTCCAACTCCACCACTGAACAAGGAAAGACCACTACAACATAACAGTCATCTAGCCTACTTATGGGGCAGCGAGGTGGCACCATCGTATATACAGCTCTGGAGTCGGAAAGACTGTTCTTCACGAGGTCAAATCCAGCTTCAGATACTTCCTAGCTGTGTGGTCCTGTGCAAGTCACTTAGCCCTGTTTGCCTCAGTTTCCTCATCTGTAAAATGAGCTGGAGAAGGAAAGGGCAAACTACCACAATATCTTTGCCTAGAAAACCCCACATGGAGTCATGGGGAGTAGAATATGACTGGAAAACAACAGCAATCCTTTGCTTAGATTCCTCCAAAATAGGGACTCCATTTAGGAATAGTATTACTTGGTAACTTTTTCCTAAATCCACCTCTCTGCAACTTTTGCAGAACGATCCAGAAGAAATTTGAGCACCTCCCAAGCACTTGAAGACTGTTATCATGTCCTCTTTAAGTATGCTCTGCTCCAGATTAAACAACTGATCTTTCCATAGCATGGTCTCCAGGACCCTTCCACCTACTGGTCAATCAATCAATAGACATTTATTAAGACACTGTGCTAAATTCTAGGGGCACAAAAAGAAGCAAAAGATAATCCCTGCCCTCAAGGAACTCACAATCTAACTGTAAAGACAAGATGCAAACAAGTTCTATACAGGATAAATAAGAAATAGTTAAGAGAGGGAAGGCACTAGAATTAAGAAGGGTCAGGGAAGACTTCCTATAAAAGATGGGATTTTAGGGGAAGTTAAAGGAAGCCAGAAGGCAGAGATGAAGCGGGGGCATTGCAGGCATGGAGAACAGCCTGAGAAAAAGGCCAGAGCCAAGAGATGGAGTGTCTTGTTTGTGTAACACTCAGAAGGCCAGTGTCAATGGATCAACAAGAATGGATTGGCGACTAAGGTTTAAGAAGACTGGAAAGACAGGAGGAGGAAAAGTTATGAAGGGCTTTGAATGAGGATTTCAGTTACTCTTCTCAGGACACACCAGTTTATCAGCTTCTATAGGATTATCTGAATTAGGGTTAGGGTTATCAACATCTGTGGGATTTTCACCTCCCCATCCCCTCTGGATACAGCCAAGGATGGCATTGGCTTTCCCGTCGTGTCTCACTGATGACTTGTTATCAAGCTTGTCCTGGATCTCTTCTATCTCCCTTCCTACTTGTGAAGTTTTTTTTTTTTAAACCTCTGTAAGACCTTACATATAACTATGTATAACTACAATGTTGCAATTTCTCTAAGATAACAGGGTTGATGAGGAAATGGCAGTCAGTAGACCTGGGATTAATTGCTGATTTCACATCACTGACCTGTGAATAATTTCACAGAATCTCATGAGATTATTATAAGCACCTTCAGGTAAAACCCATGTTTTATTTTCCTTGTATTCGATGGAGAATCTAATTCATTAACTTGCACACAGTACATCTTAGTGCTAAGAAATGCTTCGGGATGGCTGGTGAGTATCCCATCCATTTTCATGCTTCCTGAGACAGGATCTCATCTCTCTTTACAAGGATGTTCTGACTGCTAATAAGCTACTGGTGTCATTCTGGAGCCTAGAATAACTCTATGGGTTGAAATGCGGGAAAGTTTGGTTGCACAAAATGTTTAACCAATGAAAGGATTCATTTCATTTGAGAATGTAGAACTAAAGTTTAAACTAAAGCAGGCCATGGTAAAACAGGTAAGAAAGTGGTCTACCTTGGTGAGATACTGCTGCAGAGCCCAGCATCTTTCCCTGATGCTGATTTTGTCCCGTTCCAGCCTGAGACATGGGCTGCATAACAAGAGATGCTTGGGGACGCAAATACTGTTGAGCTGGAGCAGAAACAATCTGAAGAACATTTCCTGCAAGAAAGCAGTTTAATGGAGAGTCATAAAAAAAAAAATCAAAACTAACATTCTAGCCAAATTACTTTAACATGTGAGAATAGTCATTTGGAGAATGTCTGACCTAAAATGAACATAGGCATGACATCAGTCACCCTAATGCCATCAAGTTTTTTGTATCAATTCATTTTATCAATCTTCTACCAAATATAACCACAAATGGTACAAAAATGAAAGGAGGACATGTCTTATTAATTTACCCAACTAGCTTCATTCTATTCTGTTATTTTCCTCTCAACATACATGTGCCAAATTTTGTTTCTATATAGCCTTGTTTACTTTAACAACTTTACATAAGTTACCAATTATTTAACAGCATTAAAAAATTCAAAATTAGGAAAGAAATTTTAAATGCCAAATTATTTTTATTTGAGAAAAGATACTACTCCCTAAAGCCTACTTTTCAAATCTAGCTTGTCATGCCTCTGTCACCAAAGTTTATATCCCATTTTAATGGCAATAAAGCACTGGGAAGAACAATCCAACAAATGAAGCTTTGGAACAGCTTTGCTCCTTTTGGGGCAGGGTAGCATAAAACAAAGTAAAGTAGAGGAAAAAGTATAGGGGAAAGTGAGCCAATCCAAAAGGCTCAGTGGCAGAGCTCTGAGGGAGGTGACACTAGGTGGCCATGAGGGGTTCCAAATCTAGCAGCATTGTTAAGTGCCTATGTATTAACACATGTAGTGTTTTGCAAACCCCAATGTGCTACCTAGCTGTTATTACTATTGCTGAAGTAGAGACACACAGAAGAAATACTCTGGACAGGTCCTGTCTTACTTGTTTTTATAGAAGACAAAAGATACCTACAAAACCCCTCCAGCATCTAGACAAATGAAACACAGCTATAGACAGGGCCATTTACTGGGCTCTGGGGGAGTAGATGGTGGGGGAAGTTCACCGAACCTGGAGTCTGAAGACAGGCGGTCAGAAGCAGGCTACATCACTGACTAGCGAGTCACTCATATCTCTAAGACTTGGTTATAACATGATGGTACTGGTCTGAATCATCTCTAAGGCCCCTTCCCCCACAAATACTTTAAAGCTACATGCTCCTCAAGGAACTTTCTCTTGAACCCCAGCACCACTACCCCACCTGAGTATTTCTCATCCTACATCAGAACATGTCCAAAGCTCAGTCCCCAGCACCCTCCCCACATGCTTTTTTGGGAAGCTCTGTCTAGTGTCCCCTCATGGTGATCAATGAAGGGCTGTTATTTTCCAGCTAAAACATTGCCCAAAATGGCATATTTGTATTCCCTGCTTTCTAAGAGATAATAAACTCTAAAAAGAATGCCCCAAAACAAGGCATGGGTAATGTCCTGCAAAGAAGAGCCCTGGAGAGGTTCTCTGACAGACAACTCTCCCCCGTGGTCATGGGTAAGTCAGTCACTCAAAGGTGACAGCACCTTGAAGCTGCAGAGGCTGGCCGGCAGTGAGCTGGCAGAGCTGACTGTGTGACAGAGTGACCTTATTCCCCTGAAACTGCAGGGTCACAGGGGTCTCCGGCTGAGCTAGCCTGCCTTGGGTGGCTGTGAGAGGAGCCCGCTGAGCACCTTTTATCACCTCCCCACCTGAAAAAGAAGAAAACAAGGTAAACACCATTCCTGGCTGGAATGATTCTCAGGTGCATCAGTAAACAGAGCAGGACACGCCCCCTTTCCCCCCACATGATTACACTGAAGACATCTAAATGGTCAAATGGATGTTCAATAGGAATTACTTTGTCAGTTTCGGATTAAGGGGAAAACAGTAAATTTCCATGGAAGCTTCCCTCACCTCATGTGACATGTATTACTAAATTGACTTGAACAGCCATGTAACACTTTGTGATGAAACAGATACTAAAATGAATCACATGCCATTTAACCAGGAAGGATCAACAGAAAAACCAAAAATTTAATAAGCAACTAAATTTCAAAATTTGCCACCAAAGCAAATTGAGATGTTATGACAGGGCAGATGTGAGGCAAGACTGTCCTGAGCAGGTGTGAGACAGATATGATGAAACTGACCTCCAGGATAATTTAAAATCCCTAAGCATCCAATGCGTTATACCCACTGCAGATGGAATGGATACTACTATGTGCTGGCACCCCTCCTTGACTGACATAATTACAGCATTCCTGTGGCTGAGGGGTCCACGTCCATGCCAGGAAACAGGGCCTCCCAACCTTCCCATGGAGCCTTTCTCTCTCTTTTTCTTTCCCCAACACTTGGAATGAGTTCTTGGATAAAAAGACTATTCCCACACAAATCAGTATTTAACATAAAAAAATCAGAAAAAAGTAAAGTATTTGACTTGAAGGAAATCCTCCCACCAGAGGAAAATGCAGAAGTAAGAAATTAAATTGCCACCACTAACATATTTTGCCTGAAATCCTATCATTTCTTCCCAAAACTGCAATTCTTCTTCCCAAAAGCATTGAAGAGAGCAGGGCTGATCCAAAGAGTGGGAAACAAATGACTGACCACACCTAAGGGGGTTTGGTAGCTTAACCTCATTGCAAGAAATCAATGAGAGAAACCTGGAAAGGGGAGGCCACTTACTAGGCAACGGTGCCTGGGCCTGAGAGGTCAGCACCAGCCTCTGAGGAAGCACACTCTGTTGGATGGTGTGCGAGGGGGCCTGGGGCTGGGGCTGGGGCTGGCCTAGCTGGGAGGCCTGGGCTGAGTTCTGACCCCGCTGTTTCACAGGATTGGCTGTGCTAGTTGCTGTGGTGAAGGTCGCTGCTGGCTGGTGTCTTGGAGTCTGAAACTGTGCTGCAGCAGCTGTAATCAATAAGGTTTGTTTGTGCAAAGTTGTTAGCAGTTTCTACTATTACTTGAAACATTTTGAATTTAAAAGAAATCTTTCAAGATGATATTGAGATACATTCTTACAGAATATCCATCTTGAGACTAACTTCTTTCTACAAAAGCACAATCTAATTGCCTTCTAAAGATTAGTTCTACAAACCAGAGGGCTGGGAATTCCAAAATGCCAGTCTGAGTAGTCACCATCAAGGCTAAAATAAAAATTGACCACTGCCCACTGAGCAATGCACCGCTGAGAACTCCTGAAGTCTCATCTGCCAATACACTAACAGAATGCTAGTGGGCTATGTGTCATCTGGGTTAGCTAGGCTAGTTCAAAACCTATCACTGTCATAATATTGGCATATTTCAAAAGCCTCCAAAAGAACAGTGTCTCTTATTACCTTGATGTACAATGGGGGACCTTCCTCGTCCTTGCCCCGGCTGGGTTCCTGTGGCTGTGGTGATAGGGCGCTGTATTTGAGGGCTTGGGAAAACAACAGTCTTGCCCTCTGGCTTCTGCCCATACTGCACAGGTTGGAATAACCTGAAAACCCAAATTAGCAGAAAGCAGTCAGTTAGCATTAAAACTATTTCAACTATAGATGCAAACAGAGACTTGGTGATCTTTTAAAGTATGATTCTTAGTCACATTAAAGATGTAAAGGAGTATTTTACACTGCATCTCATCCATATCAAACCCAAAACAATCTATGGAATATGAGAGAAGTACCCTATTTTGTATATTTCTTACATATGGTTTCCACTTGGAGCTTAGCAATAACTTCTCAGTATGTTTTCAAAAGGAACAGAAAAGTAGCCTTAAATGCAGCTGTAATGATGCTCCAGCAGTGCCTTTCCAGCTGTATTAACCATCACTGGCATGGTTTGGAAACAAGAATGCACTCATCAGAGTAGATATGACTGTTACAAGTGGAAGGGATGGTTGGGAAGATCAGATACCAAAAGGAAGACAGAGTTTGAAATGGTCTACAAAGAGGTCCCAAAGCCAAGGGTCCTTTTTTCTATCTATGGTGCAAGTCAAAGTTTCTGCTGAGGATGGGTGGGGACAGATATTAAGAAGTGTTTTGGCAACAAAATATACCAACCCACTATGCACTACAGACCCTAGTGACTGACCCTATTTAGAGAAATCTATGCTTAAGAAACGCAGGTATGCCAACTGATGTGGTCAAACCTCCTGTAGCAGGCTTTATATGACTTTCCTAACATAAGCCCTAATCTTACTCTGTCTTCATTCAAGTCTAGGATCCAACTGATGAAAGACCCAGAGCCAGCACAGCACAGCAGAGAGAATAGAACCATGTAGCTAGCCCTTCTTGTGGCCAAGAACTACCATTTCATTGCTACAGGGAATGCCCAGGGGGGCAATCTCCTCATCGGAGTCATACCAGCACTTCACTGAGCCATTAAGGCGACTTCTCCAGAGTCCTACCATAAGTGTGTGTCAGAAGTGAAATTCAACCTTTGGTCCTCTGGACTCCTATCACTCCAGAACCTAAAACTGAACATGGCCCTGAATTTTGAACTCTTGTTTTCTCACGTTTAAAACCCACGAGGCCAATAGGTGCAGGGAGCTTTCACCTACCTGCTGGGCTTGATCTTGACAGGCCGGGGCCTTGACTGGGGCAGAGGTGACATGTAGATCTCCTCCATCAGCTTTCTGCTTATCTTTTGTTTGGGCAGCACCTGGGCTTCATAATGTGTCATTTTATTTTCTACCCCAATCAGGTCAAATATAGACATGTCAGTGTCCTGGGTTAAAACAAAAGCAAAGACCTTGTTTCCAAGATGTTTGGTCCAAATATCATATAAAAATCTATGAGTCAACCAGTGACTCAGAGGGTGGCCTTCAGAGGGTCAGCCACGGCTGAAGGCCTCTTCCTCTAGAGGGAACAGGACGTTAAACCCTATCCAGAGTGGGACAGACATCATTCAGGGAGCTGATTCAGGCCAAGAACATTTCTATCTAATTAATTCTAGCAGAGTTAAATACAACTAAGAAGTAGCAAGTCATAAAATCCCTGGCCGTGTAGTCATGAGAGAGTTGGGTTTGAATCTGCCTTTTCTTCCTACCAGCTATATGACCATGGAGGGTAAATTCATTTCAATTCTCAGACACTCTGTTTTCACATCTATAAATGGGTACAGCTGTAAGGGAATTGCCAACCCCCAGCTTCTTGGCCAGCATTCACCCATCACGACTCAGGTAAACTGAGGGAAGACTGGTAAGGCATGAACAAGATGGTGCTGGGAGGAAGGGTTCCACCTCTGTTTTGCTCAAGGCTATTTTCCCCGGGCTTTTCTGAGAACAAAGAAGCCAAAAATGTTTTTCTTTCTTAGGGCTACGTGTCAACCCTGGGCAGTCCTGGCTTAAGGTAAATTACTTCCTTATAAGGGCAAACTACTAGCTGATAGGCTCATTTAGGGCACTGGTGTCAGAAAAGAGATAAAAGCACCGATCACTGCTTGAATAAGCGGAGTTCTTTCTATCTTGTCCCGGCCTCGGGCATGGCTTACAGCTAAACTCCACCAAGGCCTGCAGGCATCTGCTGGCCAGATAAGGCCTGTGGGCCTGAGAGATCAGGCCCAGACTCCCCGGGTCCCTAACAACTGCCATCCATCACGTGGGGCGTGGAACAAATAAGAATAAGAAATATGAATAGGGACAATTAATTAGCAGGAGCCACCTCTTGGAGTATCAGCGTAGGGTCAAAAGCGTGAGACCTGTAGCCCGAGTAAAGACGTAGCCTACGTTCCCCAGACCTGAGATCAAGACAAGGAGGACAGGAAGATGCGTGCTCAGCCGACTGGGAGAGGGAAGAAACTACAGACTGTAAGTAACCTGCTTAAGTTCCCTAGGTCCATTAGGCAGCGAGCTAGGTTCTTAGCACTATGGGGCTGACCACATCCTCGGAACAACTAGGTAAGAAAGCTTACACGGGTCTCATTTACAAAAAAGCAAAGAACCAAGGAGTTACATT
Source organism: Potorous gilbertii (assembly GCA_028658325.1). Classification (NCBI taxonomy): domain Eukaryota; kingdom Metazoa; phylum Chordata; class Mammalia; order Diprotodontia; family Potoroidae; genus Potorous; species Potorous gilbertii. The sequence continues at coordinate 211,551,970 of CM053773.1, forward strand.
AAAGTTAAAAGTAATCAGAAAATTCTTGGAACAAGTGGAGGAAATCTGTCCTTGGGTAATTGAAAAGCCTCCAGTCTCCACACAGACCTGGCAAGTAGTAGGAGAGCAATGAACAGATTTGCCTCTGAAAAACCTAAAGCCTTAGCACCGTCCACCCTCTTCTTATGCGCATTCCAGGCCGAGGAAGGGGGAATGTGAAAAACAAGCCAGGCAGTTCGCTGCATCCACTAAAACTACTCCCTCCAGTTCCTCAGAAAGCTCTAGAGAGCAAAGTCCTGAGAGAATACATCCCGATTTACAAAAAGAGTTAGCAGAATGGAAGGAAAAAGAAAAAATTACTAAATTGGAAGACGAACTTGCAAAGGTAAGTAAAAAATTAAAACAATTGGAAACAAAAAAGTTTCTTTTCCCAAAGAAAACAGCAGACCCTCCTAAGGAATGTAGTACAAGGGGGCCATCTAGCGGCGCAGAAACGTGCATGCAACAAATGGTAAACACCTTAAGGCAACAGGGAGATTTTCAAACAATGGATGAATTGGGACTCTTACATTTCCCTGTGTTAGAAAATCCCAGGGACAAAGGTGCCCCTGCTCATGGTCCGGTGCCTTCCTATGAAATAAAAGAATTTAAAAAGGCAATTCAAGAATATGGGCTAAAATCACCATATGTTAAATTAAGACTTGCAGAATTGGCACACCACGTCCTCACCCCTAATGATTGGAGGGCTGTATTTGAAGCAATTTTGGAACCAGGAGATTATATAAGTTTTTTGAATGCACTTGCTGAGGAGTGCAGAAAAATGGCCCTACACCATTATCCTGATAGTGCACAGGATAATCGGAGGTATTATGATATGTTACTTGGCTCTGGTGATTTCTCCACTGATTCGACCCAAGTTAATCATCCTATAGAACCTTATGAAAGACTCACTAGATGCGTGGAGAGGGCCTATGAAGTAATATCCATGAAAGGAGAGAAAAAAATCTTCATTAATTAATTTGAAACAAAGAAATGACGAGCCTTTTACTGATTTTTGTGCTCGTGTACAAAGTGTGGTCACTAAAGTTATGGGAACAGTGGAAGGTACTATTGTAGTTATCAAAGATATTCTGAGAAATGGATGCAATACAGACTGTAAAAAGGCAATGCTAGGGCTGCCTAGAGATGCAGAAGCGGCTGAAATGATACAAAGATGTGAGGATGTAGGTTCTGTAACATTTGCTGCTCATGTAAAGGAAGAAGTTAAGCAGCAATATCGAAATGAGACCGATAAAAAGGAAGGAAAAAGGTACTTCCACTGTGGGAAAGCAGGCCATTTCAAAAGGGATTGCAGGGCTAGAGCCAGGGAAGAAGCTGGCAGTAGGCCAAAAACACGGTGTCCAAAATGTAAAAAGAAGGGACACTGGGCATCAGAGTGCCGAGGAAATATGCCTCAGCAATATTTAAACACAATGGCAGACAACCCCCCAGCCCAGGAAGAAAGGAGGGGATTTCACATTCAGGTGTCTCAGGAGTGGGGAGACTGGCCTAACGAAGAGACTGCATTTCGGACAAAGGTACCAGCTAAGAGTTATCAATGGAAAGTATTACCACAGGGAATGAAGAATAGTCTTACACTGTGTCAATGGTATGTTGATAAAGTTATAAGCCCTATAAGGCAGAAATATTCAACAGTTCATTTTATCCACTATATGGATGATATTCTAGCTTATAATCAATCTACAGATATGTTAGAGAGAGCTTTAGAGGAGATTACTGGACAATTAAAACTGCATGGATTAACAGTAGCCAGTGAGAAGATACAAAGATCTTTGCCTATTGATTATTTAGGACATACAATACAACAGACTTCAGTGCATTTGAAGTCACCTATCTTAGACTCTACAAAGATTACTACTTTAAATGACTTTCAAAAATTGATAGGAGAAATTCAGTGGTGTAGGCCACAGTTGGGGATCAAAACAGATCAAATGAAACCATTATATGATTTATTGAAAGGTTTTTCTCAATTAAACTCAAGCAGAGAATGGACAGATGAAGCATTGGAATGTTTGAAATTAGTGCAGAAAAAGATTATGGAGTGCACTACTAGCAGGATATTACAATCACAGGATTTGGAAGTATCAATCTTATTTACTGAAAAAATACCCACTGGAGTTTTACATCAGAAACAAGGAATTATTGAGTGGGTACATTTAGCTCAGATAAAGAACAGAGCTTGTGTGCCTTATGCTGTGCTGGTAGCCCAAGTCATACATAAGGCAGTGAAAAGAGTAGGGATGTTAATAGGACAAGAACCTCACATGATATATACTATGTATACAAGTCAACAAATAGAGAACTGCATACAAGAGTTTGCGGAATGGCAGATATTGATTAATCAAAATTTTCAACATGGCCTCCCAATTCCTTTAGGCCAGCAGTTTGCCAAGTGGCCATGATCTTGGGCTGAAAAATGCTCTTCCTCACCAACAGAGGGAGTCAATGTCTTTACAGAGGCAACAAAAGATTGTAGAGCACCTATGTATATTCCATCCAAAAAAGAGATGCATAAATTTAAGACATCATTTACTTCTACACAACAAAATGAATAATATGCAGTATTGCAAGCGTTATTATATGTAAAAGAACCCTGCAATATCATCACAAACAGCAAGTATACAGCACTATTGATACCTAGATTGGAGTCAGCCTATATCCCTGATAGGGCAGATAGTATTACACAGATTACTATGGTAGTTCAACAGGCATTAAGGGCCAGAATAACAATATTTTATATTACACACATTCGGTCGCATTCTAAATTACCTGGACCACTGACCGAGGGTAATGAAATGGCAGATAATGCACTTCAAACATTTCATTCTACTGAATTGGCAAGACAAGCACATTCTAAATTACATTTGTCTGCATGAGACATCTTTATGGTATTTCCATACAAGAAGCTAGATCTATAGTTAAGCAATGTGTACAATGTATTCCATTTTTACCTCCACCTTCTTGTCATCCTATAAACCCTAAGGGTGATGGTCCAAATTCTATGTGGCAAATGGATGTTACTCATTATCCATCATTTGAAAGAGCAAAATATATTCATGTCACTGTTGACACATTTTCAGGTTTTATAATGGCAACAGCCAGGTACAGAGAAGCTGTTAAAGATGTGAGGGCACATCTCTTACATTGCTTCGCACATCATGGAGTACCAAAAAGCATTAAAACAGACAATGGTCCAGCTTATATCAGTAAAGCCATTGAACAATTCATGGCAGAATTTTCAATTTTACAAGTCACTGGGAGCCCCCATAATCCCACTGGTCAAGCTATAGTGGAACAAGCAAATTGCTCCCTGAAAACTTACTTGTAAAAACAAAAAGGGGGAGTTGGACCAGGAGTTGATGATAAATTGCAATTGGCTGTTTATACTCTAAACTATTTAAAATTCGATAATGATGGTTTATCGGCTGCTATGAAATTCTTAACATTTCCTAATAAGGAGTCTGCAAAGACTGAATCAGCAATAACAAGTGCCCTGAAAACAGCCCGTAAAGTAATGTGGCACGATGAGAATAAAAACTGGTTTGGTCCTCATACAGTGTTAACGTGGGGAAAAGGGTATGTTTGTGTTTTAACAGATGATCATAAAGAAGTTTGGGTTCCAGTGAAAAGGATAAGAGTGATAGAGGACAACCGCCAAGGTGAAGCGGTCACAGGGAGCAAGGAGGCGCTATCAGGGGTGAATGAAAAAGCTTCTGGAGAAATTCACTCAACTAGGTCACAATGACTCCTCTCATTCTTCTCGTACTCTTCATGACACTCAACAACACTGCATCCATCGACCCAGCAACAAAGGAACAACAGAAATGGGCATTCGTCACGAATCCTCCATGGTTAAGGGTGATGTCATGGAGTGAGATAAGGCCTACATTTATCATCCAAGGCACTATTTCTCACAAGTTTAAAGATGAAGGACTAGACTATGATAACAATGGAACTCTCTTTCAGAGACACTTTAACCTTTCAGGACTAGTCACAGGTTTCCCACTTTGTCTACAGAAGGGGATTTCTGGGAATTGGAATGGGTTTGGTTTTAAATACACACAGGTGAATGGAGGGTATCCGTGGTGTGCCACTATCGTGGATGGACTAGAGACATTGGATGAGAATGATAAATGACATGCTTACAATCTATTCACATGGAGGATAAATGGGACAATAGTAGTTTGGTCAAACAAGGACTTTGTGGGACTTGCTCGTGGGATGAAATAAAGGCCATTTTGTAACTTACAAAAGAAGAGACATGTAACCATTTGGCATCTCTATGCAGGGTTTTTACCATTTGAGAATTTTCACACACATACTTGTCAGGAGATAGAACTGATTGCAGGAAACTACACAGAAATGTTATATTCATGTCACAATCTTACATACTTACCTGAGGAAAAGTATGCGCCAAAATTTCCTAGACAAATGTACATCAACTTATAAAGGGTCTCCTGAGGTTGGAAGACCTGTTCAGGGGCTAGACAAAGTTATCTTAGCAATGGGAGGACAAACAGTGCAGGAAATGCCTGCTGTAGCATCACCAAGTAAAT
>CM053773.1:211556664-211567676 GCA_028658325.1 Potorous gilbertii
GGCATATCGGAACATGACAGGAATTTTCAATTTTACATGCCAGAATTGTTCTGTGCAAGCATGTATTGGACCAAAGACAGTAGGGAGAGTGTTTATTCTAACAAGACCTCGATATGCTATGATAGCAATCAAGGCTAATGAGTGGTATAGAACACCTAGTGATGAAGTTTCTACGTATTATAGACAAGCATTTAACACCGGTAACTACTAGGTACGTAGATGTGTTTCTTGTGTTGTGTTAGGAATTACGTTATTAGTAGAAGCTACTCTAGCATCCACTGCATTAGCTGTATCTACCTCTAATACACAAAACACTATAGTTCAATCTTCTGAATTGCACGCTCTTTTGAAAAATGTATCTGCAGGCTTTAAGCAACAAGTAAAAATAGACAAGGAATTTTATGAAGCCATTCATACAATCCAAAAGGTAACAGAAGTCATGGGTGAAGAAGTGTCTATGTTACAGTTACAATACAAATTGCAATGTGATTATAGATATAGTGCCTTTTGTTTGACTAAGAAATTGTACAATGAGTCACAAGTCCAATGGGAAGAAATTAGAGCTCAAATGCATGGATTAATCCCAGATAATGTCACCTTGGAAATCCAGAGATCAAATGAAGTGGCAGAAGAATTAGATGAGGAAGAAGATGCTGATTTTGCACCTGAAAAAACGGCTACAAAAATAACTCAGTTCTTCGATAGCTTAAGCTCATGGGGTCGTGTAAAGACCTGGTTTTCACCTTTACTGATAGGTTTTGTAGTAGTATTGTTCGTATTGTTGCTTGTGCCAATGTGTATCAAATTTGCTTTGCGTAGTGTCCAGGACTCCCTGATATCCAGTAGACTGAACATCATCATCCTGAGGGAAAGACTGAGTCAAAACAAAAAGGGAGAATTGTAAGGGAATTGCCAACTTGGCCAGCATTCACTGGTCACGACTCAGGTAAACTGAAGGAAGACTGGTAAGGCATGAACAAGATGGTGCTGGGAGGAAGGATTCCTCCCCTGTTTTGCTCAAGGCTATTTTCCCGGGCTTTTCTGAGAACAAAGAAGCCAAAAATGTTTTTCTTTCTTGGGGCTATAGGTCCATCCTGGGCAGTCCTGGCTTAAGGTAAATTACTTCCTTATAAGGGCAAACTACTAGCTGATAGGCTCACTTAGGGCACTGGTGTCAGAAAAGAGATAAAAGCACCGCTCACTGCTTGAATAAGCGGAGTTCTTACTATCTTGTCCTGGCCTCGGGCATGGCTTACAGCTAAACTCCACCAGGGAGTCTCCACCTCTGCTGGCCAGACAAGCCTGTGGGCCCGGGAGATCAGGCCCAAACTCCCCCGGTCCCTAACATACAGCAGCTCTCATACCTGCCTCCCAGGGTTGTGAGGATACGATGGGATTATGTAAAATCCGGCTGACAACCTCAGAGTGTTCCTTACATACCAGCTATGTTTCAGATCAGTCAGGTGATCGACTAACCTTCAACTGACACGTTCACATCACCAGGGATCAAAATTCATCAGCCAACAATTTAGTCAAAGGATTCAACAGAAAAGACAGTCTGAAAACCCACCAAAAATACAGACAGTTGCTCTGAACTATGGCTTAAACCCGCTGGCCTGTAACTAAGGAGGAGGTCATGTCTGCCCCATGTCTCCAATGAAGGGAGAAGTAGCAGCCTTGAACAGTGTGGGTGATGGGCAAAGCTCCCACTCACCTTCCAGAGTCCACGCTCCAGGGCCTGCACAATGGCAGCAGCAGTCCTGAACTCAAGGGCCTCCAGCACATAGGAAGCCCCTGAGAGCCTGGGGTCAATGAGGTCTGGATGGTTACAGATCCTCTGCAGCTTCATCAGGACATGCAGGACACTGACAAACTGTCCACTCTTGAGAGCTTCCTGGGTTCTGTGAACATGGAAAGACAGCCATGTCAGTCTTCATCCCACTGGCTAATCAGAGTGGACATGCAGAACTTATTTTAAAAGGCCCTCATTCAAGATCCTATTTCTACCACCTCAAGTCGTGCCCTTGTCCTAGCCTGTCTCAATGCTGCATCATTCAGAATGCGGGCTCCCCACGGGTTGGGTGGGCACAGTGGGCAGCCAGTTAGGATCATACACAGTGATGCTCACAAACTGAGCAGCAGAACTGTACCCCCTCCATCCATCCACCCAAGCATGGACTGTCCATGACGGACTGGGAACCCCCTCTGGGCCAGGCCTCTGCAGGTGCTGGGGAAGGAAAGACAAGGCATGGAGTCATGGAGCCTTGCCGGCCTCACCCTGGCTGAAGGATCACATCGTCGTATAAGGCCTTCTGACGATTAGAAAGGCGGCACTTTAACACGTGCTCGTATTTCTTACTGAGCTGCTTTTCTACGTCTCTTTTTGATCTTCGTAAAATGAATGGTTGTATCATCTATGGAAATATACACATCTTATTAGAGAAATCCTTATTAATACCACTATTCCCATACAATCTACCGTAATGTGTGAAAGAAAACTAGATTCCTACACAAGCCTGAATATTGATATAAAACTACCCCATACTTGTGGTCCATGTAGAGTGAGTGACTCCCTATACCACCTGCAGTAGTAAATACCGTGAACAAGATGGTCCCTGCCAACTCCTCGGCCCTTCACTCTGGATGAGTCTTTGGTGCTGGGGAAGCTCTCCTTTCCTTCTTCACCCCTCTGGTCACTGACTTGACTCCAGACAAGCACACTTGCTCTTGACCCCTTGTTTATCCTGTCCTACTCCTGAACCTGAGCTTTCTCCAATGCTTCTCCCTAAGCGTGGAAGGACAATTTTCCTTTATATTCACTGAGATACTTCCTTTATCAAGTCCACTTCAAATCTCACTTCCTCCACTGAAGCAAGCCTGCAAAGAATAAGGCAGAGAGAAATTCTCATCTAACTACAGTTCTGTTTTTCACACACAAATTAGTGTGTGAAAACTATCCTCAGATATAACAGCTACCATACCAAGGTGGCCCAAACTTTGCAAACCTCAGAATGACAATAAGAGCCACACATCAGCAAGAGTTAGACGGAAATAATAAAAAGGTTTTTTTAAAAAATTCCTTCCTTATTTTCTCTGTCACTCATCCTTACAACTGAGCAGGAGGCCTTAGATAAGGCCCCCTGGAGAATCACTGGAAATCCACATATGCCTTCAGTGGCAGAACACAACCATGGAGATTGTTTTTTACTGGTTTATAGTTCATTACAATAAATATTGAGAGTGGGGAATAAAACCTGACGTACTCTGTGCAACCGTATGACAAGCTTGTGGCAGTAATCTTGGTTCTCCTCACTAGTAGCCTTCACTGGAAAGTCCAAATATGGCCTTGAGATTCCAGGGATCAGAAAGTGCACCACAGTCCACAACTCCATCAAGGTGTTATGTAAAGGCGAGTCAATGAGAAGCAAGCGACGCTGACTGTGAAAGGGAAGAAGGAAATCGTTCAGTAGAGCTTATTCCGGTCCTTGGGAAACCTTGACTACCCCAACAAGTATTGGCAGAAAGAAATCTGATGGTTTTCTAAAAGCTAACGATCAATGTTCTATTTGCATTTCATCAAGTTCTTTATCTGTAAGAGTAAACTAATGCTTAATAGTTCAATTACTCTTAGGAAAACAAATCTCTCAGAAGTGTTAGCCCTAGCTCTGTCAGCTGAATTTATTCAACAGGAAGGTTTTTCTGTTACTAAACTTCCAACAGCACCATAGCAAGAAGTTATTAAACATTCAGAATCGTACTTTCCCCCCAGATTAAGTCTACTTAATACACAAGTTTCACCTAACATCAACACTTTTCACTTCTAAAACCCTAAATTTGGCATGTTGGCCTCGAAGCCACAGATCGAAGTTCATTACATTTGAGGTCCCTATAAAATGTGCCGTAGGCATATTTCCAACAGTAAGTCTGTCAGGTAACTTGGAACAATTTCCTTTGGATTTATCCTAACAATACTCTCCTATATAAGTAGGAGTATAGAAAACGGTCAGTGACTATTTCTAAAAATACTTGTTTGCTTGCTTTTAATACAAGCAAAGATTCTGAAGTGTGTGGTTGGGAGAGGGAGGAGAGGAAACAGACAGATACTATATCTATATCTATCTATCTATCTATCTAATTTATATAGACTATTAATCTCATATTATACACTATTGAAAGTGTATGGGATAATATTTGCATTATATGATAAAATATAAAAATTGAGCTCTAAAGGAATGCACTAGAGGCATGAGAGTATAGTAGAAAGGAAATCTGAAATCTATGCACACTGCAAATGCCTGGCACTTCCCCTCCACTTTGCCGGGTGTGTCTACACACCCAAGTACACACATTCAATGGCAATGTCCAATCAAGATTCTTCTAATACCTGTCATTTTGTTCCACTTCTAAATAAAGGGGGCAAGGGGTGCATTTCTGTTACTTTCATGAGGAAAAGAAATACAAGTGCCAGACCAACCTCTGGAGACTGAAAAGGGCCTCCCAGTGTCTTTCCGTCATATTCCTGATCTGCTGCATTTCATCAACAACCAGGTACTTCCACCTCATTTTGGCAAAGTCATGGTGCCCTTTAAAGAAGTGTTTGTAGGAGGTGATACACACGTTGAAGCTGTTAGGTTCAGTCCATTCCTTCCAAAAAGAAAGTAATCCATTATGAAGCCAACATTCCAGGATTGACACTAAATCAACACAGCAATGGCAGAATAAAGCATCTTTCAAAGGAGGCCAATGCTACCAAAAACCTGATGCAGGCAATGCCTATGGGAGCTGTACCATCACTTTTAGACTTTTGTTAGAAACCCTTCCAAAGGACACTGACAAAAACTACCAGTGACTGGCACATTTCTCCAGCTCTTACGTTGCTTAGAAAAGAGAAGGTCCAACCAACTTTGGTTATCCTTTCCAGGCTGAGGAATATGCCCTGTTTCTAACACAAGTCCCTTTTTCCACAGTGTACAGCTCATCTCTCTGGTTCTCTCCAATATAGGTTAGATATGGAAAACAACTGGTTACTAGAAGGTAAAGAAGAAAATGGCATAAGCAGGGAAATGCTCCCAGTTCAACAGTCCAAAACCCAATACCTGTCTCTTTGCTCTAAGCTCTCTTTGGCCACCAAAGTAAAGAAGAATCTTCAAGCCAGGGCACCAACGTTTCAGTTCAAGTTCCCACTTCAATATATGACAACTCCTAACCACAATGAGGTGGGGGCCCCAGTTACCTACAGCAAAGACAGAGACAGAAAATGGAACCTAAAGGTGATAACATTCAAATGAAATTAAAGTAAAATGAAAACTCCGACACAGTCCACCCCATTGGAGATAGTTGCTTGTCAAAGAGAATCAACATTTCTTTCAGAAATCTAGAAATCCACATTTTCCAAAAGTAAATTTTAAATGTATATATTTTTAAACACTATAACTTACCTTTTAAATGTACAAAAGCAACATGTGAAAAGGTACCTTTTCACCCCAAAAATAGATATAAAGAACATCTACAGAAAAATTTCATCATGGAAATTAAAATGCAAACAATATTTCAGATACCTAAATTTCAGATTTACTTACCTTCATTACAAGCTAAATGGGCAAAAAAGGCAATAACCTGCACCGTCTTGCCAAGTCCAGCATCATCTGCCAAGATGCCATTGAGATTCTTCCTGTAGAGTTTCGCTAACCAGTCCAGCCCAATCTTCTGGTACTCTCTGAGAACCCCATAGAGTAAGCATGGGGTATTGAACTTCACCTGATCAAAAAAAAAAGAAAAAAAAATCTCACAACTTCTGGTGATAGTATCTTTTTTTTTTGATCAAGAAAAGCATAAATGTTTCTCAATTTGGCCCAACAGATACTCTGTTGGCTTATATGTTTTAAAAATAATGACACAAGTAATTTCTCTGTAAAAATCAACTAACTGATAAAGCCAAATGATACCTTTTCAGAGGTGCCCAGTGATGCCCTAAGTTTTCCACGAAGGATTTAACAAACACTTATTAAAGTGTTTTATTCCTAGCAGCCACATCTAGAATCAGGCCATGCTGGCATTCCGGCTGAGGAGCTGACCTATTCCCAGGTCCCTGCACTAACACCCGCAAGCTGTCAAAAACCAAAAGGATGTACCGCCGTCGTGATGCGGGCACTGCCCTTAGGGAGCAGAGTTTCCGCTGCCGCCACCACCTCTGCAATGTCTCTGGTGTGCTTCTTGCTAGGGCTGCTTCTCTCCACACCTCGGTATTGCCCAACACTGAGGAGCGAATCTATGACGACTACTTCCTTCTTTTCTCTGGCACTGGTGGTGTCTTCTAGATCCAGAGAAGAATAAAAGATGATGTATACATGTTTCAGTGTTTAACAAAGATAACAATCATTTAGTGACTTCTACAGTTTATAAGTATTTAAGAGAACTGACGTGAAATTTAAGTATTCAATTTGCCTATGAAAAGTTAAACTTAAACAATTTAAATTTAAATAAAATATTCCTACAGTCTGGACTGAGATTGGGAAAGTAGAGGGCTGGGAATCTGCAACTGACAGTCAAAAGCAAAAGCCACGATGCTGTTCCTTTGCTTTCCCTATTACCGGCCTCCTCCTGGACGCCAAGATCACAAGAATTAGGTCTGCATGTTTCTTGTTGTTCAGTCACATCTGACACTCCATGACCCTGTGGACCATCGTGTCCATGCCATTCTCTTGGGAAAGACATCTAAGTGGTTTACGCATTTCCTTCTCCAGTGGATTAAGGCAAACAGAGCTTAAGGGACTTGCCTGGGGTCAGAGAGCTAGTCAGTACCCAAGGCTGGGTTTGAAATCAGGTCTTCCTGAGTTCAGGCCCAGTGGCTCTATCCACTGAACCATCCCCAGGCTCTATCCACTGACCCACCAGCCGCCTCTTTATGTATACAAAGTAACAATAATATGTTAACATTTATAAAGTACCTACTATGTGCCAGGCACCGTGCCCAGCGCTTTACAGTCACAGTCTCATTTGATCTTCGCAACAACTGTGGGGAATGGGTGTCATTGTTATCTCCCTTTTACAGATAAGGAAACTGAGGTAAAAAGGTTAAGTAACTTGCCCAGGCTCACCCAGCTAGTTAAGTATCTGAGGCCGGATTGGTTTGGATTCAGGAAGATGAGCATTCCTGACTCTGGGCCTGGCATTCTATGCATGATGGAACCCCCCAGCTGGGTTTGTTTAGTACCTAATCAACCCTTAACTAGTCAGTGACATCCAGGTGGAAAGGTGCATGGCCCTGGACGTAGGGAATCCTACTTATTAAAAATACTGCCTCTGCCCTGGATGCCTAGTACAACACTGTTCACAGTAAGGGAGTCTGGCCCCTGAATTGCAATCAAGCCAAAGGGCTTGGGGAGAGCCTCTAGGACCTCTCTTTATAAATGAAGCTGCCACAGGACACACTGAGGATGTAAGGTGCTGGCACGAGAGCCGGAAGACCCCAGAGATCGCTGGGGCTCAACCCTTCCATTCTGTAGAGAACCCTGAGGCCCAGAGAAGGTAGCACCCTCCCCTATGGGACACACAGGCAACAAGGAGTAACAGAACGAGGACTCACACCCAGGATAGGGTCTGTATGACACTAGGGGGCCGGTGGTCTCTACACCACAGGGAGTCTCTGGATCATTCCATTTGGAAACCCTACTGTCTTTCATTCAAGACATCACCCTTTTTTACATTTAAAGCCCTTCAGTGTTTGACTCCAAAATAATAAAAAAAAATTTTGACGGAATGCCGGGTAAATATAAGGATCAAGCATGGAGCATGGGATATGAAAACACCCCCTCCCTTCATTGTAGAGGCAGGGGTCACTCGAGTGGGAGACTGCATATACTATTGGCATGTGAGGTTAGGTCTGCTGAGCTGCTGGCATTCCCTATTTTATTCTGTTATAAGGGAATTGGGCGGGGGGGGAATACTGGGAAATGAAGTTTTCCCAGAAATACAAAAAATTAATTAAAAGTTTAAATCATTCCAAAGCAAACATAGTTTGGCTTTAAATATGACTTTATGTACTTTACCTTGGAGCCAAACAAGGCTGTTTGCTGATGCCTATCACAATGGCCTCTTGCCTGCCAGGAATGCTCTCCCTCCTCAGTCCCACTGCTAGTAATCCCTGCCTAAGTGCCACCTACTATAAGAACATTTCTCTGATTTCCTCATTTATTGGTACTCTCTTACCCCATCCCGAAATTACTTTGTACATATTTTCACTTTTTAATTCAACGAACATTTATTAAGCTTTACTATAGGCCAGGCATTGTGCAGTAAAGTAGTGCCTGCCCTCAGGTAGTACACATTCTATTGAGTAGAAACACCACGTATGCATATGAACAAATACAAATTATATGCAAAGTAATTCTAGGTGGGTGAGGACACTAGTAACTGGATTAATAAAGGCCTTGTCTAGCTAGGAGGTTGCACTTGGACTGATTCCCTAAATTCCGAAACTGACTTCTCTATGACACATTGCTTCCTCTTGCAGGTTTAATTTTTGTCTTCATGCCAGTGTCTGGAGCCCAGAAAGTACTTAATAAATACTTGCTGAATTGCACTGAAAAGGTTTCACTGGATTTGAACTTGAAGTAGATGATTAAAACAAGTGGTTCTCTATAAAGTTATTTATATACCCCTGGCAGAAATGATATGGATACAAAGAGTACCCTAGGTGTAAAGAAGAACATTTCCAGTACTTTGTGAGACTCCTCTTGTTGGAGGGGGGTGGTTCATTCTGTAGCTCATCCTGTAAGTTGAGAGAGTCCCAAAGTCCTTGTCCCCTTATCTTGAAATACCATAAAACTTCTCCTTAGCTTGTACTAAAAGAATTGCTTTTGTTTCCTTATCCTGTGTCCCCCCCGTCCTGTCCTTAACCAGTCATAAAACCCTAAAATTCTTATCATAAAATTCCACCTTATCCTATCCTTAATCTTTAACCTTGATAAAAACTCTAAAATTACATCATCATCCCTAGTCCCCCTGCTCAAATATCAGCATCTTTTACTAGCCCCGTGGCTACCATGAAAGGTCCATGTGCTTTCACATTAAGAAAGCTCCCAATGGTTAAAAGAGAAGTCTGAGTGAATTCTTTCACATCCAAACCCAGCTCCCGACTTTGACCTCAACATAAACACAATCTACTTTGTTAGCCCTGGATACAATTGACGATGCCAGTCTTTCAGAACAGAAACATGTCATGTCTTTTAATTACACGGTTCATTAGAGCTCACCTTCCTCACTGGTAGTCTCTTCACTGTCACACACAGACTGTGGCCATGTGAAACTTCCCACAAAAGCACCTTCATATAGCTGAACTAAATCATCCAAAGGCAATTCAGCTGAGGAAGTCAAGGGCAAAACGAGGCATTGTTCACTCACACTGCAAGTGCTCAATAAATATGTGTTGAATTAAATGAATACATGATAAACATTTCTCAGCAGAGTTCACGAAGAACATTTCTAGGCACATTCACGGCATGAAAGAACCATGGAATAAAAAGTCAACTTAGAAGAAGCACTTTCTTTCTACTCTAAAACAAATATTTTTCCTTCCTTTCCCATGGGGCTGTGGGGAATCTGGGCACTGGTTAAGCCATTTTATTGAGAGGTTTTTGCAAAGATTTATTAACTGGTTTTCTTACACGTCACTGATCGCCCCAACAATTTTAATTTATCTTTACAAATATTGCTAGATTACTTATAACACTTCTCTGGTCACCTCTTACTTCAAATACTTCAAGGATCCATGACACCACCCTGGGCACCGCCCTACTGATGCGAAATGTGACCCCTCTAGAGCACAACACAGGAGCTTCAGGAGTTTCGGTGGCCACAAGATTCACGAGCCGGTCAGTACCGGAAATGAAGAGTGTCTCCAGATTTAGCTAGACTGGTTCTCAGATAACACAAATACAAGCCATTATGGGGCCCACATTTTCCAACATGGAAGGACTTCCCCTAACTGTGCTAATGACACATAGCACACAGAAATCTGTTCAATTTGTTTTTATGTGAATTATGTGAATGTCACTTTAAGGGAGGGAACCACTGAAAATGAAATCGAGCTATTTTAGTCAATCATTTCCGACTGCAGGAAAGAGACAAAATGGGATTTGCTGAATGACTCCTTGGACAGTTGCCTCCAGAAAACCAGCGCTATAGAAACACCCTCAATTAACGCGCCCGCACCGATTTCCTTCCTAAGCTAGTAATGATCCCCTTTCTCACAGGATCATTGCTTCCGTTTTCAAGAGGCTATTTCCGTTGTTGAAGTAAAGTATCGCTACCACCGAGGTGGGCTTTGGAGAGGCCTCTTAGGCGATCTTGGCTCCAACGCGCACGAACAGCCAAGTCGCTGGCGAGTTCACCACCAAGCTACGTGGGGGTCCCTGCTCCCTGCTCACCTTCTCGGACTAAGCGGCACAGCTCAGCCTGATGGTTCACGTCGGCCTCTCTGGATTCTTGTTCCGCAATGGTCTCCTCCTCATCCTCCACTGGACACAAAAGAAACCAACGAATGTAATTGGACTATTGCTCTAACATTATGTGACTCTATGAACTCACGTCTACATTGGCAAGAGATTTTGGAGGTCAAAAACCTAGCTTCGGCACCACCAATGTATCTCCATGGAGAAGGGCACCCCTGTGGGGAATGTTCACATCTAAAAGGATGCCTAAAGGGGTAAAGACTGGGTAATACAGAGCTACGCTTATGAACTGAGACTGGGTAATACAGAGCTACTCTTATGAACTGAGACTGGGTAATACAGAGCTACGCTTATGAACTGAGACTGGGTAATACAGAGCTACTCTTATGAACTGAGACTGGGTAATACAGAGCTACTCTTATGAACTGAGACTGGGTAATACAGAGCTCCTCTTATGAACTGAGACTGGGTAACACAGAGCTACGCTTATGAACTGAGACTGGGTAACACAGAGCTACGCTTATGAACTGAGACTGGGTAATACAGAGCTACGCTTATGAA
>CM053773.1:211567776-211603760 GCA_028658325.1 Potorous gilbertii
AGACTGGGTAATACAGAGCTACGCTGATGAACTGAGACTGGGTAATACAGAGCTACGCTGATGAACTGAGACTGGGTAATACAGAGCTACGCTTATGAACTGAGACTGGGTAATACAGAGCTACGCTGATGAACTGAGACTGGGTAATACAGAGCTATGCTTATGAACTGAGACTGGGTAATGGAGAGTTACGCTCATGAACTGGAGACAGATATTTAGGAGTATACATAGGCTATCTTACATACAAAGACATGAAATCTTACATACATCTTACTTATGAAGATATGAAATGGAAAGCCTAAAATATAAAACCATTTGGAAAAAATGGTTCTTGACTTCTCCGCTGAACTGAAAAATACTGAAATTTGCTGTCTTGTGCCTTGAATCCCAACGGTAAATAAATGTGCATTCACATTAACTCATCTTTGAAAAGTAAACTATATGTTTTTTTCAGGCTATAGAGTTCTTATTATTAAGCAAACAAAAATGAGATTTTAAAACTAAACTGGAAGTAACTTCTGGTCCTTTATTTGCATCTTATTCCAGCAGTTTCCAACACTTTATTACCGTATGTATAGACAAAATAAGAATAAAACAAAGTGTCAGTCGGTCAAAAAGATTTCTTCCCATACCCAATCCGTTACCAATGCTCTAACTTCTTCCTTTGGTTTCCCAGACCTGTTCCATTCTTTTTCATTTCCATGTCCACCAACACCCTCACTTCCTGCCTCACCTGCCATCACATCTTTGGCCAGCATCACTGACTCCAGACCTACAAATATCCGATACAACCTGCATGCAGAGGTCTGGCTAATCTTCAAACAGAATTTTTATTGTGTCATTCTAGTCAGGCTAGCATAGATTGCTCCAGTATAGAAGGAAACCAGCCCAACCAGAATGAATGTTAGAGAGCAAGCAGTGAGAAATGGTGAAGAATCTGGGACATCAACCCCAGAATTTTATCTTGAAATTGTACAGTGAAAGAAAATTATAATTAGGTCTTGAAGAAGGGCTAAGAAAGGCTCTTCCTCATCCAGTTTCTCTTATCCTTCTTGCCTGCCTTTCCCACCTTTCCCAACCTTCCCAATCTAACTAATACCAGATCATACTCCATCTCCTCCAAAGAATAGTCTTTCAACCATCCGGATGAATCAGTTCTTTGAACTCTCGTAATTTCAATCAGTTTCATAGTTTATGATGTCATTGTTCTCTTTTTACTTCATATGTGTTGGTTTTATCTCCTGAACTAAAATTTAAACTTTCTGAAGGATAAGCATACCTAGTATGGCATTAGAGTACTTGAAAAACTGGACAATAGGTCCCTGCCCAAGATCCACTTAATGGCTGGCTTAGAGTGATTATCAATAGTAACTGTTTCTCTTTCCCTCCCAGTTTGATTTAGTTATTTTTTTCTTTTACTCATTAATAGGGTCATTCCTGACTACTTCTTAAAAGGGCCTATTCACTCAATGCGCATTACCTCCCTTGAAGTGAGTATGTCAAAAGGCCTAGCCTAAAAAGACCAAGGTCTCCCATTGTATCCTGGGCCACCTCCAGTCATGCTGATGAATATCTGGTTACTGGATACAGATGGCTCAGGAGGAGAAAGTGAGGCTGGTGACCTTCCTCACTCAAAGCAAAGTCAAGTGCAAATCATTTCATCATTTCTCTGATGACATGGTCTTCTTCAAAAACAAAGGATGAACACAACAACTGAAAGACTAGTTGAAAGATTTAAAAAAATAATAAAAATGTTCAGTACCTCTTGGATTGAGAAGAGCCACCACTCTGGCAAAACACTTCTCTCCTGCTAACACTTTTATACTAATAAACAAAAATTGCTGGGAGAAAAGGTGGTGGTAATTATGTATGCCAAATGATCGAGTAACAAAAAATAAACACTAAAGCTGATCCTTAATAATCATTTTTTTACACTGACTGGAAAAAAGGAAATCAAAAATTTCATACTTGGCTGAACGGAAACAAAGACATGAACACCTAGAAACCTAGACTCCAAAGAAACAGACCTTCTTCATCAGTCAAAGATGTGCTTGCCTTTCTCTTCTTTCCTGATGGTGAAGTCTACAGTTAAAAAAAAAAAAAAGGAAAATCAAATATTATCACTCTTTGGAGAAAGCAGACATAGTAGACATTACTAAGTTCTCTTTTTTAAACATTTCCTCAATTCAAGACTTTTATTTGCAGCCTAGAAAAAATAAATTTTCTGTAACAATCCATTGAGTTCATACAGATTGAATATTAATAATAAAACATATTCATTCTTATACTTATAGCAGTTCTTTAAAAATGTTTATTTTTTAAGCAATGGAAACTTCCTCAGTGTCAAATGCGTAAGTCTAGGAGAATTAATCCTAGGAAATACTTAGCGATCAAATGACTAAAGGAAAAGGTAACAGGTATGTCATCCTCCCCTGCCCCCCAAGGCTCTGTCCACTTTTTTTCTCCCTCTGTACTATCTCACCTGGTGACCTCATCAGCTCCTATGGCTTCAATTATCATCTCTACACAAAAAATTCCAAGATCTTTATTTCTAGACCTACTGTGTCACCTGAGCCTTAGTCCTGCAACAACAACTGTCTTTGGGACATCTTGAATTGGCTGTGCTATGGACATCTCAAATACAATATGTCCAAAATAGAACTCAAAATGAGGGTAAGGACTGTGTTTTTGCATTTCTTTTTCCCCAGTGCTAGACACAGAGGCTAGCACGTAATAAGCACTTGATAAATGTCTGTAGACAGACTAGACAGTATTAGATAGGTATGAAATCCTTTTTGTGTCATAATACAAATTTATTGCCCATATCTGTGTGCTTATTTATCTCATTAAATTTATAATAATTCTTTTAAAACCAAAAGAACAAGATTATCTTGCATTTTCTAAACAGTAGTACTTTTACTGAAATACAAAAGGCATCTATTAAGTGATTATTATTTTCAAGACACAGGGCTAGGTACTGGAACAAATATCTTTTATATTCATGCAAATTGAGAAGAAAGATTTTGAATATTGAATATGTTAGTATTACTTCATATAATCCAAAGGTTATTTGTTCTAAGATTTCATTTATTCAGCATTACTCTAGTGGGCTGAGATGGAACCCATGGGCAGAAGTTACAGAGACGCATATTGTGCTTCAATATGAGGAAATTATTCAAATAATTGTCACTGTCTGACAGTGAAAAGGGCTGCCCTGTGAGATTCTTTGTTCCCAAATATATTCAAGTAAGGTTTGAATGATTGCCTGTCAAGTATGGAGGCATAGTTTAAACTAGCTAACCTCTTAGATCCCATTCAACTAAAAAATTAGAATAATAAAAAGAAACCACTTACCACACTGCTTTCATTTTCTATCTTAACATTAGCTTCCAGTGGCTTTGGATCCTTACCTGCAAAGTTGATTTGTAATGATTGTGGATTTTTATTTTATTCAATTATAAAAACGTAATAAAAATAATTTACATTTCACAAAATATTTACCGATAAGAGTATCACTTCTAAAGTGAATGACCTACGGTTTTATGAAAGGTATTAATTTTAATTAGAATATACAACATTTCAATTAATTACTTACCTTGTCTTGAATATTTCTTAATATTTAATGCTTGTTTTTGTTTCTCTTGAAATTCAATATGCAGTTTAATTTCTACAACCTAAGAGAAGAAAAACAGAAATTGAAATAAAACTGTATAGGTTTTAAAAATCAAATATAATAATATACTAAGCTGAAAAAGCAAGGATTTACCTGTTCAATATTAGACCAGAAGTATTCAATTTCCCTCGCAATTGATGCAGCAATACGCCTTAACTTGTTCTGCTCCTCCTTTTTGTTTCTCATTTCATTGAGCTTCTTTTCTTCAAGGTAACGAGCCACAGTTCTGGCCATCTAATAAAAATCACAATATTCAGAATAAAATTCACCAAAAATACAATCCATGCTAACACTAGAGCTTCTCTTTATCAACCAAGTACATGTGCTCTGCTACGCAGAATTTTGAAGCATTAGTTCAACTAAAATTTTCATCTTCAATAAATATTTACTACCCTTCTTTGACATTTTAAGAAAAAAGTCATACAAAATCCCACAAAGAAGTAAATGTTCTACTAGATAATAAATTACTGTTATAGGCAAAGTAAATTATCTTAAATGAAAAAAACAGCCAAAGCAAAATCAATACAAACCTCAATAATCAGACCCTTTTCTACTAAAAAATTTTTGAACTTTCATTTTCAGGAATCTAACTTTAAAGCAATAAGAATCAAGTCATCTGATGGCCTTATTCTACCAAAGATCTTAATTAGACTGCATTTTGCCCATAAGGGAAATGTTAACCGGAAATATTAACTTGTATTAAACTGACTCCAACTGGAAGAAGTCAATTTAGGAACTCAGAAGGGGAAACGTGATCAATATATCTTAACCACATTTGCATGAGAAAATTCAATTAAGAAGGAAAGTTGAACCACTGTGTGCAGTGTATGCTTAAAGAAAAACAAAAATGAAAAGTATACATCTATGGAGTAAGTAAATAAAGGAATGTTATTCCCAAAAGAATTTAGGAAATCATAGACTCTCAGAGGTGAGAACCACAAAGGCCATCTAACCAAAACCACACAGCAACAAAAATCCCATGTGCAACATACACTAGCGGGACTCAGCCAGCTTATGCCTGAAGGTCTCTAATGAAGAGGAAATCATATCTCACCTCCTTAGGCAGCAGTCTACTCCATTTTGAAATAGATCTTATTATCAGGACCTTTTTCTTGACATCAATGCCCACATTTGTCCCTTTGTAGCTTCTATCTAATACTGCTGGTTCTGCCCTCCAGAGCCCAGCAGAACAAGGTTGATCGTTCCCTTCCAGCTAACAGCCCATTAAATGCCAAAAGACTACTATCATATCTCTCTGCAGTTTTCTCTTTTCCAGGCTAAATTCCTTCAACAAGACCCCTCCTATGTCATGTAAAATGATTCTTTACCAACGAATCATCTACAGAGAATATTAGCTTAAACATGAACTGCTGCATTTAAATATTTATAGAACTTCAGCTACTTAACAGTAAGACTGAGATGCAAAGAAATTTAAAATGAAGTATTCCCAGAACTACTGCCAACTGAAAGATAAAATAAGTTAAATTAAGGACTCAGAATATAATTTGAAATAACTGCAAAATATAGATTAATTAATAAAAATGCAACGGAGACACATAGCCAAAATATATTTCTTGTGTAAAATGGGGTAGCCCTTATTGGTAGACACACCAAGGGAATAATACCATCGGTTTCTACCTCTTCCAGGAGCCTCCTAAATTAATTCTCTCTCTTAAATCTTCCATTTCTTCCCCTCCAATAGTTCTTTCGTTTCTATCTACAAATGCTATCAGGTATCCTTTACCCTAAAGACTCTTTCAGCAACTCTGCTGCTTCCTCAATCTGTCTCTTTCCCCTCACCTACAAACCCAGATTCGCTGTCTACACTTCACACATTCCTTCAGATTCCTTCCTTAACCTTCAGCAATCTAGCCTCTACCAGCACCCCAAACCATTCCACCGAAACTACTCTCAAAGATCATCGATAGCCTCCTAATGACAAAACCCAAATGCCTTCTTAAAATCAAAATCCTCCTTGGAGAGGCTGTCTGGCTTAATAGACAGATGGAGAAATAGGAGTTAGACAAAAATAAAATGGGTTCAAAACTGGTTTGAATGACCAGACTCAAAGAGCAATTGTAAACAGATCAATGGGGACATGGCAGGAGGGTTCTTTGGTGGTGTGCTCCTCCAGGCATCTGTCTCTTGCCCTGTGCTATTTAACATCTTTATCAATGACTTAAATAAAGACAAAGATAGTATGCTTGTCAGATCAGCAGGTGATAGAAAGCTGGAAAGGAGGTTAACATGGCAGACAACAGTCAGACTCCCAAAGGATCTTGCTGGGCAAGAACACTGGGCTGAATCTACCAAGATGATATTCAACAGGGACAAATGCAAAGTCTCCCCTTCAGGTACAAAATGATCTTCTTTACAAGTATAAGATGAGAGAAGCATGATAGCTGTGTTCAAGTACTGGAGTGGGTGTCATTTGGAAGGCTTTCTTCCAGCCCCAGACGGGAGAACAGGGTCAGTGGGTAGAAGGTATAAAGAGGTGAATTTAGGCATGATGCCCAGAAAAAACCTGCTAACAGAGCTGGCATGGGCTGCCTCCAGAGGCAACGGGATCCCATCGGTCAGATATGCTATGGGGAGGGTTCCTTTTGTGAATGGCCTCTGAGGTCCTGCCAACTCTCAAGTTCTGCGATCCTGAGAGCGGGCAAAGGAGCTAAGCAGACACAAGGCCAAGGTCTATCTCTGGACCATCCTGGCAGTATGAACCTATATGCGTCACTGATTATTCTGGTGCTTGGGCAATCCTCTAAAACTCTAAGTGACAGAGACCATTCCAGTCTGTGCCAGTGGAGAGAGAGTCCTCACCTGGAGTTCCTTAAACCAAGGAAATCCCTGGTTATGCGTTCTCTCCAGCCCCCTTAGGCTTCTGTGGGAGCACCCCTCGGCCTTCTCTCTTCAGCTCCCCCCTTTCCCCTGGCCCTAGCATTCCTCCTCCTGTCCCACTTCACACAGGGATTCCACAGGTTCTATCAGGCCTATGTCTCCTTGCTCTGTCCTCTGCAACCAGGGCTGTTGATGCCACATATGTGACCTTGGTTTTATACAGACATATATGTATCTGAATATCTTTTATGCACATACGACATCGATAAGCTAAGTTCACAGACCCTACTCTCCTACCCTCTTTCAATGACCTCATCATTTCTTACAGACACTGCACTTCTAAGCAGCAGATTCCTACTTTACAGATCTTGTCCTCATCTCTCTCTTGAACGCCACCCACTGCCTGCCCACTAGACTTATCCACTCAGATATTCCACATTCACCAGAGCAGCTAGGTAGCAGATAGCACACTGGACCTGCAGTCCGAAAGACAAATACAAATCCAGCCTCAAATACTTACTAGCTGTGTGACCTTGTGCAAGTAACTTGTCCTCTGTGTGCCTCAGTGTCCTCAGTTGTAAAACAGCCCCTCCCTTCCAGGGCTGTGGTGAGGATCAAATGAGCTACTATTTACAAAGCTCTCCGCACAGGGCCTGGCACAGAGTAGGTGCTACATAAATGCTCTTATTATTATACAAATGACTATAACATAAGAATTTTCATGAGAGAGGTACAAACAAAGTGCTGTTGGGCATCACCTGGACAGTGCACTAGGGGCAGGCTCCCCTACACAGATATGGAAGGAGAATGAAATTCAAAGGGAAGTGATGCCCCAGAAAGGGCAGTGCCAAGGAGGAGAGAATGCATCAGGCAGCAGCAGGGATATAGCATGGGAGAAGGCAATTCAGAGACATCCAGGGAACAGTCAAAGGCAGCAGCGTGGGCTGGCTGAGATGACATGACACAAATCTGGGGCATGCCCAGTCCGTGTGATTTACCAGAGGTGCTGCCCAAGCAGCAAGCGGAACACCTCGTGTCACTCTATGGAAACTCCAGCTGGTTGTTCTTCAGAGAAGCAGTGACCCTAAAGGTTAGCAATGAACAAAGTACCTTCTTGGCTGCCGCCATTTTCCATCTTCTCTCTTGAGCAAAGTCTGTCGCCATCCACTGCATCTCTTCAAGGAGATAATCCCAGTGAGACTTGGGACGCAGGGCCTCCTGAAGTTTTGGCAAACGTCTGAGGGACCACAAACCTTCCTTTCTCAACTCTGCAATTCGCTGATGGGTGTTGTTTTCCTAAAACACAGAATCACAGAATTTTCCACGTTGGAAGGGACCTCAGCAGCCACCTGGTCCAACCCAAAACTGAAAAAGAACACTTCTAGTCAGTGTAGACATTTCCTTTGCCTGGTTACCTGTCTGGAACAAGGGCTTTGTTTTTCTTTTGTTCTTAATTGAGAAGGTGTGGGGGAAGGAAGATGAATTTTTGCTGATTGAAAAATATATATGTAAAATTATTTTTTAAAGGGGACACTCTCTACAATCTACCCAATAAGCCATCCTCCAGTCTTTGCTTAAAATAGCAGTGGTAAAGGCCCCTCAGCCTCCAAAAGAGCCCATTTTATTTTGGGGAAGTTCTGACTCTGAGGAATCTTTCCTCCTTCCAGCTTCAGTCTACTACTTTTACAACTTCTCCCTTGGAGGTCAAACAGAATAAGGCTAATTCCTCTCCCACCTGGCAGTCTTATAAAAACTTGAAAACAAGCATCAAGCCTCCTAAGATTCTTCTCTTTTTCAGACTAAACACACCCACTTCTTTCACCCTGTCTTCCTCTGGTTTGGACTTGGTCTGTCATCATCTGGATGTTCTCCAGACCATCAGTATCCTCCTTAAAATGCATTCCCTAGAAAGGAATGCTATAGAAGTGTTATGACTAGGACTCCCTTACTCATGGAAATTATTCCCAAGATCCCATTAATTTTGTCGTCCACAACATCATTCTATTGACTCATATTGAGCTTAGAAGTCTGCCCAAACCCCCTGACCCTCTTCAGACAAATGAAGTCTGACTGGGCCTTCACTCATCTTGTATTTTGTGATAGAAATGTTTTTAGCTAAGTATAAGGCTTTACATTTAATCCTACTAAGTTTCATCTTACTCAATATTGTCCACTACTCTTAACTTACTAAAGTCTTTTGGAGTGGTGTCCAGGGTCAGAGGAATAGATTCCAAAAGTGTTATGAGGGGAGAAACAGCAGGACTTGGTGATTATTTAGATATGGGGGCTGAGAGAAAGCATGGAGGAGATGACACTCAGGTTGAGGAGCTGGGGAGATGGTGGTATCTTTACTGTAATAGAGAAGTCAGACAGAAAGGATGGTTTGGAGGAAAGATAATGAGTTCAGTGGCTATGAGATGTACAATAGACAGCTGGACACAGGAACCTGGAAGTTAGGAGAGAGGTTAGGGCTAGACAAACAGATCTGTGAATCATCTGCAGAGATAATCATTGAATCTAGTATAGCTGATGAGATCTCTAGGTAAAATACACAGTACAGAGGGAGAAGGGAAAAGGGCCCAAGACAGAGCACTGGGTGACACCCACAGTTAATAGGAGTGATCTGGATCAGCAAAGGAGATGGCAAGAAGAGTCACAAGAGCAGCGTCACAAAAACCTAGGAAGAAAAGCGTGTCAAGAAGAGAAAGATCAACAGTGCCAAAGGTTACAGAGAAGTCCAGAAGGATTAGAATTGAAGAAGGGTCATTAGATTGGGCAATGAAGGGATCACTGGTAACTTTGGCAAGAAAAGTCTCACATGAATGATGAGGTTAGAAGTTAGACTGCAGAGTTATGAAGAAAGTTAAGTGGAAGCACTGGGAGCAGACAGCTTTCTCAAGTTTAGTCACGAAGGGAGGAGAGGTATAGGATAACAGCTGCAAAGATGGATGAATCAAAGGGAGGATTTTTGAGGATAGGTATGTTTTATGAAACAGGGAAACAATTAGAAATCAGGGAGAAAGTGAAGATAAATGGGAGAATGGGGATGAGAGAGGGGGCAATTTGTTGGAAAACAGGATGGAATGTAATCATTTGCACATGTCAAGGGGACTGCTTTGGCAAGAAGGAGCCACCTCTTCATGTGAGACAGGGGTGATGAAGGAGAGAAGAGGGGAAGGCATCACCACAAGCTCTGTACCTATTAGGCTTTAATATATGTATGGATAATCAATTTTAAAAAAACACACAATGTCAAGCCCAGATCCCATTGGCACTCCACTGGAGACCACCAAGGTAACACAGAATACTTTTTTAGGTCCCACCATTCCAAATCCATCTAAATGTACTATTGTAGAGCACATTTCTCTTCATCTCTCCTACAAAAACAGTATGAGATACTTTATCAAATGGTTTTCCAGAAGGCAACTGAATAGTACAATGGATAGAGTGCCGGGCCTGGAGTCAGGAAGACTTGAATTCAAATATAGACTCAGGCACATATTAGCTGTGTGACCTTGAGCAAGTCACTTCACTTCTACCTGCCTCAATTTCCTTATCTGTGAAAAGGGGATAGAAATAGCACCCACCTGAGTTTGATTTTTTTAGTCAAGATCTTTATTGATCTAACTAACAGCAACCATTGGTGAGAGTTTTCCTATGTTTCCAAATACCTGTTGATTTTGAAGAACAATTAAAATAAAAACCAAAGGAAAAAAACAAAAAACCCCATAAAACCCATAGAATTATACATAAGTGCCTAAAGGCCTTGGCTGGCAGCCTCTGATTTACAACCAGAATGGAAGGGAGTGGAAAATTTGAATAGGTAAGGAGGTGGCCAGGAGCAGGGGAGGTGGTCTCAGCACCATTTCTGCAAGCCGTAGCTTTTTCATTCAGAATAGCATTGAAAAGAAAGAAGCAAGAGAACAAGGGGGTCAAACTGGACTACGCAAGGAGAACAAACAGTTTCTTTATAACAGATTACTAAAAAAGACGCTTAAAATGGGCACTTAATATGCAACTGTCCTTTGGGCTCCCCAAGACACCTTCAAGACCTACCTCACCTCACTCAGGAAAAGGCTGGCTTCATCAAGGCAGAAATAGATGAATTCCATCTAAAGGTGAAGGAAAGGCACTGGAGTACCAATGCTCAGTGATAGTAACACAGACAGTTAGTAAGTGGGACAGGCCATTTATCCATTCATCTAATCTAATCACTAATCTACATATATGGTGAGACTAGTCCCATAGTTTCAAGTAAATTACTCTTGGTACAGGTGGGTTTGTTTTTAAAATAAGGACTAAAAAGTAGGGGAGGAATATGGAGGCTAGGATGGGCATGCCACACTCGCTTGATTCATGAAGACTTCCAAGTCTGGGATGTTCGGTAACTTCAGTTTCAAGAACCAATACACTCTAACACTGAAAAGGAGACTTCTCTTTCAAGAACCCCACCTGGCCAGATGACTATCAAGCTTCCAAGCATCTCTCTACCAGCTCCAATGATTAGGCAGGGAGCATGGTAAGAGTCTAAACATCTAGGGGGCAGCACCAAGATGGCAGAGTAGAAAGACTGACCTACTCTAACTCTCCCACCAAAGCCCATAAAACATTTATTAAAAATGGCTCTAAACAAATTCTATAGCAGCAGAAGTCACACACACACAAAAAAAAAAAACAGTGTAAAAGAGATTTCCAGCCCAAGACAGTCTGGAAGGCTGACAGGAAGGGTCTATCACACCAGGGTTTGAGTGCAGCGCAGCCCATCCTTAGCCACATGGTGCCAGAAGGGATAGGATGGGAGCACTTGCTGTTCCCAGATTCCTCAACCCACAAATGCCAACGACACCTTCAAAGGTCAGTAAGAAAGCTCTTTCACCTGGATGAGAAGGGAATGCAGTCTGGCCCTGGCCCCAGGTCAGGGGCAGTTGCTGAAGCAGCAGCATTCATTTTAGGAGCCCTTAGCCACAAGACCCTGGGGGAATCAAGTGGCTGATCTGAATCTCAGCCCCAACTGGTAGTCCTGGGGTAAGGAGGAGCACTGGATTGGTGGAGCTGGGGGAGGCTCTGGAGAGGGAATACTGCTCACAGACCTTGGTCAGAAAAGCTTGTGGCTGCTCCTAGACCAGAGCACAGGCAAGGAGAGCAGCAAACTCTTCTCCCTTGATTGTGACACCTTGGAGGAACTGAGAACTTACAGGTCCATAGAGTACACCCTCCACTTGACAAAGGACTCAAAAGTCAAGTAACATGTTGGAAAAATGTCCAAAAAGGGGGAAAAAAATAAGACTATAAAGGTAACTTTCTTGGTGAACAGGCATTTTCTTCCATCCTTTCAGATGAGGAAGAATAATGCATACCATCAGAGGAAGACATAAAAGTCAAAGCTTCTGCATCTAAAACCTCCAAAATAAATATGCAATGGTCTTGGGCCATGGAAGAGCTCAAAAAGGATTTTGAAAATCAAGTACAAGAAGTGAAGGAAAAACTGCGAAGAGAAATGACAGCAATACAAGAAAATCATGAAAAACAAGTCAACAGCTTGCTAAGGGAAACCCAAAAAAAGCTGAAGAAAATACCTTTAAAAATAGACTAACCCCAATGGCAAAAGAGGTCCAAAAAGCCAATGAGGAAAAGAATGCTTTAAAAAGCAGAATGAGCTAAATGGAAAAGGAGGTTCAAAAGTTCTCTGAAGAAAATAGTTCTTTAAAAATTAGAATGGAGTAGATGGAAGCTAATGACTTTATGAGAAAGCAAGAAATTACAAATCAAAACCAAAAGAATGAAAAAATGGAAGACAATGTGAAACATCTCATTGGAAAAACAACTGACCTGGAAAACAGATCCAAGAGAGACAATTTAAAGATTATAGGACTATCTGAAAGCCATGATCAAAACAAGAGCCTAGACATCATCTTTCATGAAATTATCAAAGAAAACTGCACTGATATTCTAGAACCAGAGGGTAAAATAAAGATTGAAAGAAACCTCCTGAAATCACCTCCTGAAAGAGATCCCAAAAGAAAAACTCCTAGGAATATTGCAGCCAAATTCCAGAGTTCCCAGATCAAAGAAAAAATACTTCAAATAGCCAGAAAGGAACAATTCAAGTATTGTGGAAATACAAGCAGGACAATACCAAATTTAGCAGCTTCTACATTAAGGGATTGAAGGGCTTGATATATGATATTCCAGAAGTCAAAGGAGCTAGAATTAAAACCAAGAATCACCTACCCAGCAAAATTGAGTATAATACTTCAGGGGAAAAAGTGGTCATTCAATGAAATAGAGGACTTCCAAGCATTTTGATGAATACACCAGAGCTGAATAGAAAATCTGACTTTCAAACACAAGAATCAAGAGAAGTAGGAAAAGGTAAATAGGAAAGAGAAATCATAAGAGACTTATTAAAGTTGAACTGTTTATATTCCTACATGGAAAGATAATATTTATAACTCTTGAGACTTTTGTCAGTATTTGGGTAGTTGAAGGGATTATATACATATAGAAAAAGAGCACATGATGAGTTGAATATGAAGGGAAGATATCTAAAAAAAATAAAATTAAGGGTTGAGAGAGGAATATAGTGGGAGGAGAAAGGGAGAAATGGAATGGGGCAAATTATCTCTCATAAAGGAGGCCAAAAAAAAAGCTTTTCCAATGGAGGGGAAAAGGGTGGAAGTGAGAGGGAAAAAATGAAGCTTACTCATATCACATTTGGCTTAAGAAGGGAATAATATGCACACTCCATTTGGTATGAAAATCTATCCTACACTACAGGAAAGGAGGGGAGAAGGAGATAAGTGGGGTGTGAGGGAGATGATAGAAGGGAGACCAAATGAGAGAAGGGAGTAATTAGAAGTAAACACTTCTGGAGACGGACAAGGTCAAAAGAGAGAACTGAATAAATGGAGGGCAAGATAGGATAGAGGGAAATATTCTTAGTCTTTCACAACATGACTATTATGGAAGGTTTTTGCATCTCTACACATATATAGCCTATATTGAATTGTTTGCCTTCTCAGGGGAGATGAGTGGGGAGGGAGGAAGAGAGAGAAGTTAGAACTCAAAGTTTTAGGAACCAATGTTGAGAATTGTTTTTGCATGCAACTGGAAAGAAATACAAGGTTATGGGGTATAGAAATGTATCTTTCCTTACCAAAAAAAGAGAGAAGAGGGGGATAAGGGAAAGGAGGGATGTGATAGAAGGGAGAGCAGACTGGGGAAAGGGGAAATTAGAACACATGGTGTCTTGGGGTGGGGAAGGGGAGAGATGTGGAGAAAATTTGCAACTCAAAATCTGATGGAAATGAATGCTGAAAACTAAAAATAAATAAATATTTTTTTAAAAATTTAAAGCAAAATGAAAGAGTTTAAACCTGCAGGGAACTAATTCCATCTCAGCCACATTCCCCAGTCTCCAGTTTCTCATCTGGCATCCTAGACATAAAATGCAGTCTCCCAGGTCTGCAGAATTTTAGGAGAGGGGAAGTATAGTAAGATTAACATGAGAACCAAAAGACCTTTCCAATATTTAAGCTTTAATAAAAGGGATCAACTTCCAGGACCAGTCCATAGGAAGAAGTTAATATTCCCCAGAGGGATAAATGGGAAAATAAATAAGCCACATACCAACCAAATACTTGGAGTTTTAGAGGGGGAAATGTACAACTTTGACTTGGCCTCCAAGTATAATCTCAAAAGAACCTCAATTCCAAACAAAAACAGGGATGAGTCTTAAGTCCCTGGGCACTGGCAACTCCAGTAGCAAACTTCTCTTGGCTCCAAGTCTATCCACTTTCTCTTGACTCCAAGTATATCTTCAGGGATATTCAAAGCCCCTCAAAGTCCAGAAGCCAGATAGATTCCTAAGAATGAAGCACTCAAATAAATCCCTTCTAGCCCTCCATATATATGATTGGGTCGTGAAAATTAACAAAGAACCTGCCAACTGCCCATAGACCTCTAGTGTAGAGATGTGCAAAGTGGGGAAAATTCTGAACCAGTGAGAAGGGAGCAGGAGAAAGGCTTTGCTTTATTCCGTAGGATGATTGCCAAAGCAAGGGTAGGCTCAATTTCCAGTTCTACGCTGAGGATAAGATACTGCCCTCTGCAGGCCAAATA
Source organism: Potorous gilbertii (assembly GCA_028658325.1). Taxonomy (NCBI): domain Eukaryota; kingdom Metazoa; phylum Chordata; class Mammalia; order Diprotodontia; family Potoroidae; genus Potorous; species Potorous gilbertii. The sequence goes on from CM053773.1 coordinate 211,582,409, forward strand.
CAAGAAAGAGGAGACAGATTTTTCTCCTGCAAGGTGCCCCTTAATGCCACAGAAACAGCTGTTTTGAGTTTTGAGGTCTAATAGCTTAAAACTACAATAAGACTTAGGAAGTGTCCGATGTTTGTGAAACAACTGCCAACCCCAAGTGCTGTATGAAAGCTGCTATTTTTTTATTATCATCCTTTTCTAAAAATTACAGTAAACCGTAACTTTAGCAATACAATCATCTACCACTGTGGTAACTGTGAAAAAAGAAATGAGATTAGTATGTCATGACCTGTTCTTGATGAAGCCGTGATGGCCCTTGCAATCGCTGATTCCTCTCCTCGAGGCTCAATAAATATATCTTCAATAATACAGAGTAAAATTTTACTAGGAATCAAACCTGAATTGGTCTATATTTCACAGATTCCATTCTCTTCTCTTTAGAAAAAAAAAAGCAGGATTTGGGGGGAGAGAGAGAGGAATCAGGACAACATTTGCCCTTCTCTGGTCCCGTGGTACCTCTCTTCTTTTTCAGTCCTTCAAAATTCAATCACCAGAGTGCAATAGCTACATCAACCGGTGTTATTTCAGCAACCAAGGATGCCATTCACCTAAACCAGGAGACCATTCGATCTTTCTTGGGCTGATTAGAATTTTGGTCCATGGCATCCTACCTGTCCTTCCTCAGAATCCTCTGAAATCTTTTTTCCTAAAATTTAGGGCACATGTCAGCCTAAACTCAGCTCTCCCCTTCTCTGCTGTAAACTCAAAGGGGGAGTGGTCACTTGCCCCTCATTTCCACTCCACTCCAGTAGCCAGTTTTTCTCTTTGGTACAAATCAGATTCAAAAGAAAATTTCCCTGTGTTGGTTTCTCTACTTTTTGAAAGAGGAAATTACCACTAAGACAAGAGAGGAAATTATTAGTTGTTCTGCTTTTGGAATACAAAGTGTTCCAGCAGGTGTGTAGATAACTGACAGTCCCCATCACTGTAACTTCATTCATGCCTCTGGGCCAGGCTTGTCATGCTTTCTAAACTTTTCATCTATTTCCTCTTTGGTTATTACCCTAGTGATTATTTGCATTTAATAAAATAATAGAACAAATGATTCACAGAGATCTCCTTAACTAAAGAACACAAACCCCTTAGTCTTACTAGTGAAGGACTTAATACAAATAAAATTATGCTATCCACATCATAAAGATTTGACTTTTGAAGCAAGTAGTTTAACTTTTCCCTTCATTGCTTACAACAATAAAGATAGTATTTTATGGCCATTCCAAGATGACAAAATCATGATAACATGGAAGTTCATGGGATCATAAGGCTCTACAGGATGCCACTTCAGCCCTCCTGACACTTTAAGGCCAGCTGTATTTTCTGTAACTTTTTTTAAAGGTCTATTAGACTTTTTTATTTAAAGTTTTGAATTTCAAATTCTATCCCTCCCTCCCCACCTCCCTGAGATGGTAAGCAATCAGATATAGATCATATATATGCAATTATGTAAAGCATTTCTATATTAGTCATTTTGTATAAAAAGAGTTAGATAAAAGAAAAAATGAAGGAAAGTGAAAATAGCATGCATCAATCTGTATTCAATCAACATCAGTTCTTTCTCTGAAGGTGGATAGCACGCTTCATCATGAGTCTTTTGGGACTGTCTTAAATCACTGTATGGCTGAGAATAGCTAAGTCATTCACACATTCATACAATATTGCTATTGCTGTGTACAGTGTTCTCCTGATTCTCTTCACTTCACTGTACATCAGTTTATGTAAGTCCAGGTTTTTCTGAAATCATCCTACTTGTCATTGCTTATAGCACAATAATATTCCATTACAATCATATACCACAGTTTGTTTAGCCATTCCCCAACTGACAGGAATCCCCTCAATTTCCAATTCTTAGCCACTACAAAAAGAGCTGTTATAAATATTTTTGTACAAATAGATCCATCCCACTCCACCTCCATTTTCCCCTCCATTATAATAGTTCTTTCATGCCTCTTTTATGTGGGATAATTTACCCTATTCAATTTCCCCTCTCTTCTTTCCAGGGAAATTTTCTTTCTCACCCCTTTATTTTGTTTTTTTGGGTATCATCCCATCAAAGTGACCTTATATTCACATGCTCTTGTCGACATATACTCCTAATTGCTCTGTTAAAAGTTACAAATACTATCTTGCCACAAAATATAAACAGTTTAATTGAATTTCTTATGTCTTCTCTTTCTTGTCTCTTTTTTACATTTTTATGTTTCCCTTGAGTCTTGTATTTAGAAGTCAAATATTTTATTTAACTCTGATTTTTTAATTAGAAATGACTCAAAGTTCTCTATTTCCTTAACTATCCATTTTTACCCAAAAAAAATTACATTTTCAGTTTTGCTAGGTAGGAGATTCTTGGTTGCAATCCTAACTCCTTTCCTTTCTGGTATATCATATTCCAAGCCCTCTGGTTCTTTAATGTGGAAGCTACAAATCATGTATAATCCTAACTGTAGCTCCACAATATTGAAATTGTTTCTTTTTGGTTGCTTGCAATACTTTCTCCTTGATCTGTAAGCCCTAGAATTTGGCTGTGATGTTCCTGGGAGTTTTCATTTTGGAAATCTCTTTCAGGCAATAATTAGTGTATTCTTTCAATTTTCATTTTGCCCTCTGGTTCTGATATATCAAGGTAGTTTTCTTTGATAATTTCTTGAAAGCTGTGGCCTTTCATCATGTTGTTTGGGATTTTTTTTTTATCATGGCTTTTAGATAGTCCAATAATTCTTATATCATCTCTCCTGGATCTATCATCTAGGTTGGGGCAGCTAAGTGGTACAGTGGATAGAGCATCAGTGCAGGAGTCAGGAGGACCCGAGTTCAAATCTCACCTCAGACACTTGACACTCACTAGCTGTGTGACCTTGGGCAAGTCACTTAACCCCAACTGCCTCATCCTAGGTCATCTCCAGTCATCCTGATGAATAACAGGTCATTGGATTCAGATAGCTCTAGAGGAGAAGTGAGGCTGGTGACCTGCACAGCCCTCCCTCCCTCACAACAAAGTCAAGTGAAAATCACGTCACTATTTCTGTGATGGTGTGGTCTTCTTCAGCAGCGAAGGATGAACACACACATTATCCAGGTCAGCTGTTTTTCCAGTCAAAAATTTCACATTTGGTTCTATTTTTTTGTTTGTTTGTTTTATCGTATCTCAGTATCTCATAGAGTCATTAGTTTTCACTTGTTCAATTCTAATTTTTAAGGAATTATTTTCTTTGGGGAGCTTGTACACTTCCTTTTCCATGTGGCCAATTCTATTTTTCAGGGAGTTATTTTCCTCAGTAAATTTTTGTATATCTTTTCTCATGCTATTGACTCTTTTGTCATGATCTCGTGCATTACTCTCATTTCTTTTCCCAATTTTTCTTCTACTTCTCTAATTTGTTTTTTAAAAATCCTTTTTAGATCTTCAAGGAATTTTGGGGGGCCTGAGACTCAATTAATTTTTTTCTTTGAGGTTTCACATGTAGTCATTTTGATACTATTGTCCACTTCTAAGTTTATACCTTGATCTTCCCTATCACCATAGTAACGTTCTACAATCACATTCTTCTTTTGGTTTTTGCTTATTTTTATGTCCTTTTTTTTTGTGACGTGGTATTTTAAATGTGAGACTTCGACTCTGGTCCAACACTATCCCCCAGGCTTTTATTCTGGGGCTCTGTGTCTTACTGCTAGCTTTCACTGAGATTCAGGGGTTAGCTGCTTGCTTTGTCTGGTGGGTAGGCTTTTTTTTGGTTTGAAGTGGGGGGTAGGATCTCTCTGTTGGTCTCACCTGGGTGTGGGGTTTAACTTCTGGTTTGTTCCAGGGGTGGGATTCTGCTTCTGAGTTGCTATGGAAACAGAGCCTCTCTGCTGGGAGGCCCCAGGGGTAGGCTTCATGACTGGTCAGCAATGGAGTCAAGGCCTCACTGGTGGCTTGTTCTGGGAGTGGGGTCCATGGGGTAGGGCCTTGCTGTGCTGCACAGACTGCTCACTGGGGACTGCTGGTTTGCAGAAGAGTACGGCCTCACTAGTTATTGCTCCAAGCTTAAAGTCTTGCTGCAGGCCCCTTGCTGTGAGGCTTGCTGCTGCTTCTGCTCTTGGACCTTGCTCCCCTCCCATTCCAGTGAGACAAACCTTTCACACCATGCTGACAAGCTGCACCAAGATTAATTCTGAGGTGGTTTTCTAATTGTTTGGAAGGGGATATGGAACAGCTTCTGAGGGTTTCTTCACTCCACCACCTTGGCACCAGAAGTCCTTAACATACTTAATAGTAATCCAAAGTTGCAGAACCCAAGAATTTCAGAATTAAAAATACCTTCATAGCATCTACTGCATACTATTCCTGAAAAGAGCAGACAAGTGATCTTACAGCCTGTACTTGAAGACTCCATTGAGATTAAACCCCGCCCACTCAAGGCATCCCATTCCATTTTAAGAAAGTCCTAATTGGAGGGTGGAGCCAAGATGGCAGAATAGAAGGATGGACTTGCTCTAGCTCTACCCCAATAGCACATAAAATGCCTGTAAAACATGACTCTAAACAAATTCTAGACCAGCAGAAGCCACAAATGACAGAGTGAAAGAGATTTTCAACTTAATACAGCCTGGAAGACCAACAGGAAAGGTCTATCTCACTGGGCTCAGAGTAGAGCACAGCCCAGCTTCTACTATGCTGCACAGCACTAGACAGAATTGCAGTAGGCTTCAGGGCGTGGAATCATGGGTAGCAGCTGAGGTTTCCAAATTACTCAACCCACAAACACCAAAGACAGCTTCAAAGGTCAGTGAGAAAGCTCTTTCACCTAGGTGAGGAGGAAGCAGGATCTGGTCCTAGCCTCAGCCCCAGGGTGGCAGCAGCCACTGTGGCAGCAGTATCCAATTTTGGAGCCCTCCACCCAAAGAACCTGAGTGAATTGAGCAGCTGATCTGGGTCTCAGTTCTGAGTGGTAGGTCCTGGGGTGAGGAGAAGCACCAGTGTGGTACAGCTGGTGGAGACTCTGGACAGGGAACCCTAGTCACAGATCCTAGGTAGAAAAGCTTATGGTTCCTCCCAGAGCAGAGCAGAGGCCAGGAGAGGAGTAAACTCCTCTCCCTTGATTGTGCCACTTTGGAGGAACTGAGAATTTACAGGTCCCCAGTGTATACCTTATACTTGACAAAGGACTCAAAAGTGAAGTAACTGGCTGGGAATATGCCCAAAAAAGGGAAAAAAATAAGACTATAAAAGGTTACTTTCTTGGTGAACAGGCATTTTCTTCCATCCTTTCAGATGAGGAAGAATAATGCATACCATCAGAGGAAGACATAAAAGTCAAAGCTTCTGCATCCAAAACCTCCAAAATAAATATGCAATGGTCTTGGGCCATGGAAGAGCTCAAAAAGGATTTTGAAAATCAAGTACAAGAAGTGGAGGACAAACTGCGAAGAGAAATGACAGCAATACAAGAAAATCATGAAAAACAAGTCAACAGCTTGCTAAGGGAAACCGAAAAAATGCTGAAGAAAATACCTTTAAAAATAGACTAAGCCCAATGGCAAAAGAGGTCCAAAAAGCCAATAAGGGGAAGAATGCTTTAAAAAGCAGAATGAGCTAAATGGAAAAGGAGATTCAAAAGCTCACTGAAGAAAATAGTTCTTTAAAAATTAGAATGGAGTAGATGGAAGCTAATGACTTTAAGAGAAAACAAGAAATCATAAATCAAAACCAAAAGAACGAAAAAATGGAAGACAATGTGAAACATCTCATTGGAAAAACAACTGACCTGGAAAATACAGGAGAGACAATTTGAAAATTATGGGACTATCTGAAAGCCATGATCAAAAAAAGAGCCTAGACATCATCTTTCATGAAATTATCAAAGAAAACTCCACTGATATTCTAGAACTAGAGGGTAAAATAAATATTAAAAGAATCCACCCATCACCTCCTGAAAGAGATCCCAAAAGAAAAACTCGTAGAAATATTGTAGCCAAATTCCAGAGTTTCCAAGTTTTCTCCCAAGGAGAAAATATGGCAAGCAGCCAGAAAGAAACAAGTCAAGTACTTTGGAAATACAATCAAGATAACACCATATCTAGCAGCTTCTTCACTAAGGGATTGAAGGGCTTGATATATGATATTTCAGAAGTCAAAGAAACTAGAATTAAAACCAAGAATCACCTACCCAGCAAAACTGAGTATAATACTTCAGGGGGAAAATGATCATTCAATGAAATAGAGGACTTCCAAGCATTCTTGATGAAAACACCAGAGCTGAATAGAAAATTTGACTTTCAAACACAAGAATGAAGAGAAGCATGAGAAGGTAAACAGCAAAGAGAAATCATAAGAGACATACTAAAGTTGAACTGTTCATATTCCTACATGGAAAGATAGTATTTGTAACTCTTGAGACTTTTCTCAGTATTTGAGTAGTTGGAGGGATTATATACAAACAGACAGAAGGCACCGGGTGAGTTGAATAGGAAGGGATGTTATCTAAAAAAAAATAAAATTAAGGGATGAGAGAGGAATATATTGGGAACAGAAAGGGAGAAATGGAATGGGGCAAATTATCTCTTATAATAGAGTCAAGAAAAAGTTTTTTCAATGCAGGGGAAAAGGGGGTAGGTGAGAGATAAAAAGTGAAGCTTACTCTCATCACATTTGACTTAAGGAAGGAATAACAGGAACACTCTATTTGGTACGGAAATCTATCTTACCCTACAGGAAAAGAGGGGAGAAGGGGATAAATGGGGTGTCGGGGATGATAAAAGGGAGGGCAAATGGGAGGAGGGGGTAATTAGAAGTAAACACTTCTGGGGAGGAACAAAGCCAAAAGACAGAATAGAATAAAAGGGGTTCAGAATAGGATGGAGGAAAACATAGTTATAGTTTCACAACATGACTTTTATGGAAGTCTTTTGCATAACTACACATGTATAACCTATATTGAATTGCTTGCCTTCTCAGTGGGGGGGGTGGGGAGGGAGGAAGGGAGAGAAGTTGGAACTCAAAGTTTTAAAACAAATGTTAAAAGTTATTTTTATATGCAATTGGGAAATAAGAAATACAAGGTAATGGGGTATAGAAATCTATCTTGCTCTACAACAAAATAGAGGAGATGGGGATAAGGGAAGAGAAGAATGTGATAGAAGGAAGGGCAGACTGGGGGAAAGGGTAATCAGAATGTACAATGTCTTGGGGTGGGTGGAGGGGAGAGATGGGGAGAAATTATATAACTCAAAATTTTGTGGAAATAAATGTTGAAAATTAAAAATAAATAAATTTTTCAAAATGATAATTAATAATTTAAACCTCTTACAAAATCACTTAAATCCAAATGATAAGAAAAATGGTTCTTACCAGTTTTATTTGCTCAGCAAGCTTGTCCTGGGAACTTTCTGGAGGCAGGCCCACTGCATTCTGGGCTGGACTTTGAATTGTTGGTGCTGTAGCTATAGCTAAACCTAGGGGCTTGGATACAACAGGGGATAAGGATTTGGTCTCTGGGGAAGTTCTATTTGGCTGCAAAGGATATACAGAAGGTGGTGCTATCCCTGAAGGAGCTGATGGTGGAAGAGATGAGGGAAGCAGAGAATCTGCCAGAAGATGCTGAGAAGCCTGGGCAAGATCTGCAGATGGTCGTATCAGCGAAACAGTCTGTCCAGGAAATATTGTGTTACTCATGAATATAAGAAGCATTATTGAAATCAGAAAACATTTTAACATTTATATCCTAGTAGAATTTGCAGACCAAGCACTCTCAAGTTATAAATCCAACAACTTAATTTCAAAGAAGTGTTCATAGTTAAAAGTGCCCAAAAAAAGGACCAAAAAGTTCTGCTCCTTTGCAGGTGAACACAAAAAATACACACATGATCATTTATATTGGCACATGTAACTTAGAACCCTCACATAGCTGCTATTAAAAATAAGGTTCTATGTGTTTGAAGTAAACATTTTATAATCAGATTATAACTTGATATAGCAAAAACAAAATCACTGAATACCTGCTGTTCTACTGTAGCCTGAGATTGAGAGACTTGAGCAGCTGGCTGCCCTGGCATCTGGACGTGCAATGCTGGCATGTGAGGCTGTGGAAGGGATGCTGAAGGCTGGCTGGCTGGAGTGGCAGGGATGGGTACATTGGGTGGCTGGGTCTTCACCGGAACTGGGGGCTGGGATTGGGGCTGGGTCTCCATCATCTGCTGCTGGGGCTGCTGGGAGATTTGCAGGGTTGATGGGAGCGATGTGGCTGGGATACTGGCAGGCTGCAGTCGCCCAGGAAGCTGAGGTGGAGGAGTATGGAGACTTGCAGCATTCTGCACAGGAGGACCTTTGGATGGATCATACTGCTGTTGGTTTGGTTTCTGTCCAGTGAGCTGTACAGCCTGAGGAGTGGGAGGCATTCCGCCTGCAAAACCACAAGAAATCAAATAGCAATTTTAAAATGCCCAAATTTAATGAGAAACTCATCTCAGAAAATATTAAGCAGGAAAAAGGAAATACTTAAAGATTTTAATACAGTGTATTACATCACTTTGGAAAACCTGTCAAAACTGTATTACACAAGCAAGTCATTTCATCTGTAAAATGCTTGACCTAAGTGGCCTCTAAAATCCTTCTAGCTCTAAAATCTATGAACAATTAACTATCAATATCATGACAAACAATGAAAGTCTTACTGCTCAGTTCTTTCATTGAGTGATTTTTAAAAATAGTTGATTTGAAATATTATTACATTTTACCTTACACAATATTTATTTCCTATGACTGCTTAATTTATTTTTGAATTCCAAGCTTCATCCTAAATCATTAGACTATTACAGATGGAGAAGAACCTTAGGTTTCCAAACTCCAGCAAAGTGTCAGAATAACAACAATGCTTATATCTCCAAATCTTTTGACCTGAGTCAGGTGCCCCACTGTGGGACGGAGGTGACACCTGTAAAGTTCAAAAGCTATGAAAACGGAGCACAAGCTGTCCCAGGTGCTCCCAAACAGGCATGTTCTCAAGTATGGATCTGGCATCAAACTCTGTGTTTGCTATCTGAGGATCAACCAAACTAATTTTGGAGAAGCCCAACATCAGAAAATTAGTTAAGTAATCAAATCTTTTGCTACAGTAAAGTCACAAAATTGTCTACTGAAGAAGCATAGAGGGGGTTGCAATCTGCATTGCTGAAGAAATATTCATAGTGATAAAACCACAATTCTTTAGAAATACTGAATAGGTTATACAGGGTGTTCCAAAAGTCTTAGCGCAAGAACCTGCACTAAGACCTTGGAACACCCTATACATACGCAGTAATTTACAGACCCTGATTAGATATTTCCAGTGATGGGAAGCTCATTATCTTATAAAACATTGTTTTATAATGTTACTGAACCACTCATACTGAAACAAAATCTGCTTTCTTATAAATGTATACCAACAGCAATACTACCAGTTTCTCCCTCTTCCTTTTTTATGGCTGAACATGCGTAGTTCATTCAACCATTCTGTGTGCCCTGGTTTTTCTAAACCTCTCACCATCCCGTTCACTGACCTCCTCCAAGTACACAATGATTTTTTAATGTTTCTTAAAATGTGATGCTTAGTACTATAAATTATTATGCTAAATACAGTGGGACTACTACCTTTCTGGAAATAAACAGTATAGTTATCTTAGTGCAGTTCATAGTTTCATTAGCTTTTTTTTTTTAGCAGCTACAGTAATGTTGGCTCCTAATAGGTTTCTGCCAATGAAATGAAAATACTCAGATCTTTTTCCAAATGAATTGCTAAATCATAACTTCTCAATTTTTGTGAAATTGATTGTTTGAATCCAAGTGTAAGACTTTATACTTATCTCTGTTAAATTTTATCTTGTTCACTTGGGCTTATTATTCCATCCCATTGAAGTCTTTCTGAATCTTCATTTTGTTATTTAATGTCTTAGTTATTCCTACCAGCTTTGTGTCATATGCAAATTAATTAATAAATATTCTTTCCATATTTTCATCAACATTAAGGAAAACATTAAGCAGAACAGAAGACAAGAACAGAGCCCCCAAAAACCTGCCTCCATTAATCCATACTCACGGTTGGTTCACCCTGATACCAATGCACCTACCTAAATTATCCCTCAGTTCTCCACCTTCCCTACAGAATTTGAATTTATCAAACACTGTGCTAAAATTAAGGTCACCATAGGAGATGATTAATCATATCAAGATAGTTATACTATCCAGAGCATTCCTTTGATCTACCAGTTTAATGATCAATCCAAAAGTCTAATAATTTTTAGAAGAAATGAGAACAATTTGTATGACTTTTTCTCAGGGAATGCATGCAGCTTTCTTTTAACCTCTGTCTTTTCTAAGTATTCACAAATAATTTGTTTAATGGTCCATTACAGAATTCCACCAGGAATCTATGTAGTCTTATTGCTTTTCAGAGCCCACTGGCTCCGAGGTAAGGTTCTGTTTTGGTGGCCTATTCATTGGAAGTGTTGTTTGGTCAGACGATACTGGGGGTAGCCCTTAAGGAGCCTCCTTGGCTTTGAAAACCCAGATATTGGTGTTCTCTCTCTGGTAACTATATATGTATGTAATGGTCAGACAACTGGATCTGTCTGTTGATCTATGATTTACCTATCGCTTATGGTCTTTATTTCTCCGTCTATATTGTCTTTGAAGTTCAGGGCGCTGATATTTTCTCCTAAACTAAGTGAATGATATATGTTCTTGATTAAAGTAGATTGTTGACCCCTCAAAGATTGCTTTCCTTTTAGAAAGCAGATCTAAGAACCTGTACAGCAGGCCCTCCTGTGTATGCTGGGGTCCTTGTTGCTACACCTAGTGTGAAATAAGCCATTATAAATATTAGGGGAGGAACTTATTTGACAAGAACTATTGCAAAAACTAAAAAAGCAGGTTGGCAGAAGTGGCCTTACAACATATACTGCTACAATAAGTTCCAAATGAATATTAAAGCTAAATATAAATAGCTAAATAATTAAAATATTAGAAACAACAGAAGATACTGTTCACAAACTGGGGTAGTAGAACTAAACAAAGAATAGAGATCATCACAAGAGACAAATCAGACAATTGTGATTACATAAAATTTGGAAAAGATTTCATGTACAAAATCAATGCATCTAGATTTTTTAAAGAAATCTGTATAGAGAAAAAAACTTTGCATTTCTTACATCTGGAAAATTTAAGATATACATAGGAAATTGGCATTAATATATAAGATCAGTGGACATTTCCAATAGATAAGTCAGTCAGCCAACTATAACTCCTTCAGCTCCTATCATGTGCCAGGCACATTCTTGACTTATCCTCCAAAGTTTCCATGCTATTCACTAACTTGGGATTGAAATTAGTACTTGTTACTATTTCCAAGTCTGTACTTATACCATGCAAGCCCCTCACTCAACTCTACAGATATAACATGCTAAGGACTTTCACATAAGAGTAGTCAACTAGAAATCCAAATTAGATTCCTAGACTCACCCACACCAAATTTTCTAGACAGAAAAATATGTATGTGGCCTTTGGTGACAGAATACCTTGTGCTGTTGGCATTAATTGCTGAAGAGGGACTCCTGAAGTCATAGCTGGATATTGAAAGTGACAACCCACATCAATCCGAGGTCTCTTGGGTGAATCTACAATATTTAAATTCTATTAGTGGCACCATATGAGAGTTGCAGGTTCATTTTTACAAAGTAAAATGTATTATAATGTTTTTAATATAAGTCCACAATATCACAATTTCATAGAACACATGCTGCAAACCCAGGAGAGTGTATCTCAATGTCCACATGTACCTTCAGTAACCAAAGCTATTCATCAGGAATTATATTACCTCTAACAGATGTTACACCATTTCATTCACAACAATCAGATTTAATAACGACTCAAACAGAGACTTGAAACTATGACTAGCAAAGTTCTGAGAAGACAAGTATGGAATGATGTAAAAAGGAAAAGTTGTTTAATTCTAGTTTACTGACATCTCACAAATTTATAAAAAAATGCACATTAGTTCAACATTCCGTACCTTCTTGGGTCAATGTCTGCTGTCTCTTAAATGTTTCAATTTCTAAAGTCATCACAGTTCCAGCTACTGGTGAATCTGTGTGCATTGGCTATTAAAAAACAAAAAATGTTGTAAGTTTTAGTATGTATTTAATTGATACGACACTGAACTTAAATAATGAATCCTTCCACTAATTCGGATAGTTCCTATGACCAAAACAAAAAAGGCATTATGAGCACAAGGTACCTGCTGATCACAATAAAGTCTTAAACAAAAGTCACTCTCCCTTGGTTCTCAATCAGTAAAAGAAAATAAGCAAGGCTGATAAGCTTTTCCAACATGTCTTTCATTGGCTGAAGAGAAAGCAGAATTGTTCTCCACAATCTCCATCTAGGGCATGTCATATCCAGACTCATATTATGACATCAAACATATGAATGAATGAGGATTGATTCATTGGTGAAAATATCTGTATGTCAAAACTAGGAGTGGGTTCAGTGCTCCTGGGAAAAGTGACTATATCTGCTCAGCTGGAAAATGCTCCTTACGCTCCAAATCATTAAGCAGAAGGAGGCAAGCGCAATGCAACTCCATGACACAAGTTAGAAGGAAGCTTAAGTAAATTCTGTGGAACCAGAATGGTCCTTTCACATGCAAACAAAGCCTCAGTCATTATCAAAAATGTTGGTGGGGAAGATGGGAAATCATGAAACCCTAAAGTATCCTGGCTGTATAATATACAGGTGCCAGCTTTACAAGTTTCCCAAGCATGATTTTTTTGGATTATTTTTTAAGGCTCCATTTGGAACAAGGACCTGACCCAAATCAGAATGTCTCTCTCTCATTCTTTTTCTCCCTTCTTCCCCTTTTTTTTCCCTTGTCTTTTCCTCCCCTCTTTCTCTCTTGTCCTTGGGCAGCATGATGAATCAAACCTATGGACCCATTCTCAGAATCATGTTTATAAATGCAAAAAATAGGATTAAAAAGGATATCAATTATACTGAAGCAGTCATCCAAATATTTTTTTAAAGGCAAGGTCTTCATGCTAGAAGCTAGCATATTCTAGAAGCAGTATATTGAAACAATTTCATCTGTTATTGTTGCATTCCTTGAGGTGAACTGGCTGCTTCCCTGAAACCCTGACTTGGCTGTCCATTCTCAGCACTGTCATGATTAGGGTGCAGAAGTAAAGCAGAAAGCAATGCACTTCTTTAATGTTATTCCCACTGATAAAATCCTATCCATGTCTGATGCTGAAGGACTTTGGTGACGAGAACTGTCTTTTGGGGTCTTTTAGGAGTAGTGGCTGCAGTGCCCACCTCAGCAGTCAGTTGCCAGGCTGCCCCTCCACAGGGGCTGCTCCCCAGCACGATGGTTGAGCATTGGGCTAGAAGCAGCGCTCTGCCCAAGGCTCTTGGGGTCAGGGTCTGGGATGCCTTCATGAGAGGAGATGGTGGCTAAGGTGTGATAGTTCTATTTGCCTGGAACATGCTACTTCGTGTTCCTCCCTGAAGAGGCCTCACTGCTTCAGCTAGGCTGGCCCTTCTGTCCCATGAGCAGCAGATGGCTGACAGTTGATGGGGATGACTAGCAACCCCCTTCCACAGGATTCCCTTCCCAAATGATTGCTGTGAGAGACAGACTATAAGCAAGACAAGTGGTCAAGAGTTGCTCCCACTTCCTGAGCCTGTTGGTGGCCACTGGTCAGCAGTTATTGCTAGTGGTGAGGGTGGGGCCCTGCAATGATGGCTTCAAGGGTTGGGCTGAAATCAGAACAGGTGTGCTTGTTGGGGGGGAGAGGGGGTGCTGCCACTCCCAGGACTCTTGTACTCATCACTTGACTATCTCCTTATTCTATATTCCATAACCAGTCATTTCAGGACTGTTCTCACTAACTCACTGTCCATTCCCATCACTTTGGCCTCACCGATGCCTGTCCTCTGCTCTGGACTTCTTCCAACAGCTGTATATCACAGTAAGACCCCAGACCCTAGGAATGAAGCTGTAGAGATCTATAATAATGTATCAAAAGGATTTTTTTGAATCCGCTGAGCTGCTTTTAGATATCACTCATGCTATTTAGGTTACAAAAGCAGCACATCTGGGAGTAAGGCCAAGAAGGACTTTGTGGTGGGGAAGGACAGTCAGGACAGGAAAGGAGGCAACACTAATATGGTACGACAGGTGGCATCCTCATTAGTGGATCACTCTAAGAGAAACAAGGGAAGGTTTTCCTTTGTAAAAGGAAAGTACAAAGGAAGTAAAGTTTGAACACATACATCAAGGATGGGAAAGTTTTTATTTAAGTGGAGAGAAGTGGGAAAGGCATTCCAAAGTGGGTAGTGGAAGAAGCAAAACTTGAGAGGCCAAAAAGTACAGGCTGTGCAGCACCATGCCTGACACATAAGGTGCTTAATAAATGCCTTCTGAATGAATTAAAATGTTCTGAGCAAAATGAATTGTTTTGGTGGAGCCCAAAAGTTATACGCAAGAAGAGTAGGGATAAAGATGGAAAGAAAGGTTGTGAGACCAACCAGGTTGTGAACTTTGAATTGAATGCTAGACTAAAAGAGTCTGAATTTTATTTTAGTGATAGTAGAGAGCCATGGAAAGGGCTTCGTTCAATTCAACAAATATTTATTTACTGAGGCCTGCTAGATGCAGTGCACAGTGCTAAGTGCCAGGGATACAAAGAAAAAGAAAATAACTGCAGACCTCAAGAAGCATGTATTGTCCTGAGGCAATGAAGAAATACGGAATGTACAAAAATAGAAGTAAGTCTACCTGCTTAAACACAAACATGCTGTTTGGGGAATGGGATGATCCCACTCTGTCTGTCGTACTTAGTAAGCCCTTTGCAAGATGAGCAGTAAAAAATTCTTTTATGCGTAAAACACAGGACCAACAAGGCAGGAAATGGGACAAGTATGTAAATTTAGTCCAAGGACAAGAGGGAAAGCATTTTCCTGAATCAATGATATGAACTTAAAATACAAAGCCATCACAGGCAGCAATTATACATAACAAAGAAACTTTAACAATTTTTTAAAATTCTGAAATAGTTCCCTGAGAATTCAGCAAGAACGTATTCCTCTTCTTCTATGAAACACGAAGAAAAATGTACAGGAAAATAATTACTGAGCTTGTTTTATTTCTAACACTTCATTTGCTGTTCTTGGAATAAGAAGATCAAATATTTATAAACACAACTATTAAAAGCACTTGTTCCAGGAAAGAAGAGAATTGATAAAAAAAACAGCTCCCTTTTAAAAAGTATGTTTCCCAAAGCCAACAAAATCTGCATTTACATTCAAGACACACTACAAATGCACAAAAAAGCAGAAAAGAACCAAAGGCATCAAGAAACGACAACAACCACAACAACAACAAACACACAAGGTGAAATCTAATGAAAGCAAGCCCCAAATCCAAAATTAGGCTCATGTCATTTCCTCACTTTTCAGAGAAAAGAAAACATAATAATGCATTAACGTTCAAACATATGTACTTGGTTAATAATGAGGTTATTAGAGGTTCTTGGAACACCACTGAACGCTAGGAAATGCCAAATCTGGATGAATCTAAAATCCGGGATGAAACTACATTTGAGAACCATCGAAAAGTACCTGAACTGGCTGCTGGGATGAAAAAGCAGCAGAAACACTTGGAGGAAGCTGGGTTGCGAGAGCAACAGGAGTCCCAGTCTGCCCATCCTTTCCTGTCACAACCTTGACCTGAGAGAAGATGTTTGGAGGGAAGGGGGGAAAAGGGAAAACAATTTTTAAGTTGATCAAAACTTTACAACCACTGTCTGCTAAACAGGTGGAACCTCGGTGAAGAGAGGACATGATTCAGTCTTCCTCAGAGGACACTCTTATTCCAACAGAATTTACTGTAATGAGCTGGTAGATCTGAAGTTCAGTTCAGGCTGGTAACATTTAGTCCTCACCTAGCAGACAACAGATTCTCAGGATGGTCTTTACCAAGAAGAGCCTGAACACTGACAAGAGACAAACCCAGCATTTGACTACCCTGGATCCTAAAACTTGGATCCTAAAGTGGTCAACTTTCCCCAGAGGGAAGGAGGTCTTTGGGGTTCGCAAATGCTTAAAATAGGAAAAAGAGGAAAACAAAAACTATACAGAAGACAAACAAAGGAGATAACCGTGACATGTTATGATTTCATTTTATCACAGGATAAAATCAATCACAATAGTTGCTAACATTTACATATTGCTCTCAGGTTTGCAAAGCACTTTAAAAAAAAAAAGCTTTCAACAGTTAAGCTAATGAAAAATCTTCCAGGAGAAATAAACCATTTCCCTCAGTGAACCTATTCAAGTCCAGCAGTCAGTAAATTTATATCAAACTGCTCTAAAGTCAAATAGTATTTTACATTAAGGGTCCAGATACAGCTTGGTAGTCAGAGAAAAAAAAACCAAAGATGACTGAAATGAACCGGAAAGAAAATCGGATTGATTCAGCAAGTACCTCCCCAAAATCAACGTGATTACTAGAAACCACAATTCAAAATACACCATTATCCTAATAGAAAATAATACTCAAAGAAAATTAAAAAGACTCAGAGTCCTTTTTTAAAAACTGACTTATGAATTTTAAAATGCCCACTCATTTCGCATTCTCTGACACACGAGCTAAATCTCTGATAATCCACCGAAGACATTAATGGCTGCTAATCACTACCATTCCCAGGACTGGTTTCATGATGAGGGGAGAAGTGAACCTATGTTTTCACTAGTGTAAGAGAATGAAGAAAGACTGCATCTACCAATGTAGATCAGCAACTGTTCTGCAACAAGGAGTGGGCTGCCTGGAAAACTGAAAGTGTAGGTGATTTGACCAGGCTCATAAAATTAATGTTTGTATTGGCAAGACTTGTCCTCAGATGTGCCTGACTCCAAGGCCAGGTATCTACAGCCACCCAAGGTTTTTCATCTTTATATTTTAAAAGGGATTTTAGGAGAGTTCTTCCCCAAAGGAATGAATTTCTAGTGAGAGGAATTCTCCCCACTATATGGAAGTTAATGGAGGAAATAATTTAGGGGCAAGGAGGTCTATGGACAGTGCCCCTCAAATCTGACCATACAGTCAACCTCCTACTCTATGAACCAAAAGACTAGCCCTGCCCTGCTTGGCATTTTCAGTCAGGACCCTGTCATCTAAAGTTTCAGAAAGAGTTAACATTGTTAATAGGACTTTTTTTGCCAATGAATGACACAAAGATATGGATGATAGAGATCTGAATGAGTAGAGGTCAATGGGATCCTGAGGGGAGGGTCTCATCCAGACCAGGAGAAGAATTCACGTGAGAGATCCCTGGGAAAGAAGGGATGGGAAGGTTTTGGGGGGGGAAAGTGAGAGCAACGGGAGGGGCATAAGGGTAGAGGGTAGAAATGGAAGGAAGTAGGGCAGTCTTGGAGGAGGGGCACCAAAGGCAAAGGGAGAAGCTTGTAGACCTGGAGTCAGAATACCTGGGGTCAGGCTTGCCTCATGCCACTTACTCCACGCTAATCTCAGGAAAATCATGTCCCCTCTCAAGTCTCAGTTTCCTCATCTAAAAATGAGGGGGTTGCATACTAAGATGGCCCTTAAAGTCCCTGTAGGCTAAACTGATTTTCCTAGGATTGTAAAGCCTTTCAGTTTCCTCAGTTTCCCCACCCGCAAAACAGGGGGGGGGTTGGGTTGGGAAAGAGTTGGATGAGATGATCTTAAAGTTTCTTCCCTCCACCCCAAATCTGGAGCCCTTCAAACTTCAAGCCCCTTGGGAAGGTAAATTTAGGGACTCCAAAACCAATCAGTTGTGATAAGTTTACCTGACAATAAAAAGGACAGGACAAGGTGCTACAAAAGATACAGCACTATCCAGATAGCTCCACAACTGGCGACGTGTTTTAAATTCTGCAGTATCAACGTCAAAAGGCTTCTCTGCCAAGAAGAAAGTTCAGTTCTAGTGAGGATCAAAATAAAAATCTTAAACTCTGAGTGTGGGACTGCTGTAATGAAGCAGTTCTCATAGCAAGCAAGGATCCCCAGGAGTCTGGTGACTCTCAGGAGGTCCCAGAGGTCAAAACAGCCTCCTCGTAATGTTAAGGTATCATCTGCCCATTAAAATTGTAAGAAGGGATATTGTTTTTGCTCTTGTCTGGTTCTACAAACATTCTTAAAAACAGTAAAACTCCAAGGTTGATGGGGGCTTGTGATAAGATGAGCACCACAGCCGGCCCAGAAAGGACGAAGGTCAAGCACCTTGTGGCCTGGGGGCTGACAGACGGCTTAGTCCCTAGCCTTACGACCCAGCCTACGTAATCTACATAAGGAGGGAACGTAGGGAAATAAAGTGAGGAATGTGAACTAATCCTAACTCTACCAGGGAGGGTAGAACTGGGCAACCTGACTCTTGCTTTTGTATCTGTGTGAGTGTTCCTAGTGAGCACTACACCTACTTCCTCTGGAGAAGTGTAAAAATAAATGTCTTTCTCTGTCTCTGAACTCTGGCAGTGAGAATGGATCTATCACATGGGTCTTGCAGAGGGCACTCTGGGAAGGGAAGCAGTGGGCAGCGGCAGCTCGTCCTGGGCTAACTCCCAGACCTTGCCTGGGAAGTCCTATGGTCCCCACAACCATGTTTCTCACAAAATGCTCCTCACTCTTCCAACAACACATCTTTACGAAGTCTGATATTCACCATATACTTCAACCATAACAACAAACTGCAATATATTGAATGAAAGTGCAAAACGAGATTACAGCTGTCTTTTACTACTTCAGACATTTAAAGAGATTTACAAAAACTATGTAAAATAATGCCAGTCATTGCACTAAATTCTGTTTTGTTATTTTTGTTATCTTATCATTTTTGTTTTAGTTATTTTTCATTAAAATGTACTATGTTAACATGTAATTAGTTTATTATGGTTAGTTTAGATGAATCAATAAATATTTTAAGATGTCCTAAGTTCTAACTGATAACATGGTATCAATGGCCATAACTCACATAAACAAAAGCTCTTCGCATCCTCAATACCATTTTTAAGAATATGAAAGGTCCTGAGATCACAAAGTTTGAGAACTGCTGGTGTGGTGGAAAGAGCAATGGACTTGGGATTCCCTGTTCTGTCAGCTGTTAAAGTCACTTCTCAGAGTCTGTTTCTCCATTGATAAAACTGTGACAACAACACCTATGCACAGCATAAGAAAAGTGCTTTATCAACCTGGAAGCTTTACAGAAAAATGAAAAGACAACTGCCATACACAGCAGGACAAGCTTTGGATCTGGAGACAGAGGCCCTGAATTCAGATTCCCAGCACTGCCATTTACTAGCTCTGTGACCTTGGGATGGAGGAGATTACCTGACACTTGGGAGGCCCAGCTTCCAGGGTCACTATGGCAAACTCTATGAGGGGGCTGCAGTGATGAGAAAGCCCCACTGGAGCTTCCAACAAGGAAGTCATAAACATAACCATCATCACCTTGGGTAAATAACCTCATTTCTCTGGGATTTTCTGGAAGTTTCCTTAACTGCAAATTGAGGGGTCGGAAGAAGTCACCCCTAAAGTCTTTTTCAACTCTAAAATTCTGTCTTTCCTTTTCTCTGGAGCACACACCCAGCAAAGACCTGTTATAGTTATGAAACGAAAGATGAATTAAAGCGTTTTTAAATGAAATTTTTTCTTAAAAATTGATGGGATATTTTATTCTCAAGATTAAAGACATGTACAGTGATTTGTTTTCTAACATCAATCCCACATATAAAAATCCAAATAACAGAAGGCACATTTGGTTAAACTTATTTTATAAAAATCATTTTATGGATTTCAAATATTTCTAGAAGAATTTAACATGAAGAATTCACTCTTCAAATACACAAGAAAAGAAAATGCTTAAAGTTTTAAATTTACCATATTTTCAGGCAACTACTTGGTAAAGTGGAAAAAGTACCATAGGCCCTGAAATCAGGAGATACTAAGTTCAAATCTGACCTCAGACACTTACTAGCTGTGTGACCCTGGGCAAGTCACTTAACCTCCAGCCCTCTCCAAAAAATTACCATATTATCCTTTTAAGATTCTAGCTCAGATTCCATATGACTGCTTCTATATTTAAAACTCTCAGAATTGATAGAAAAATTAGCTTAAGTATCAGGATCTAGCCTGTGGCATTTTGCCACAGGCAGACATAAAAGGATATGCTGCTGATTTATCACAGATTTAGGATTCCCAATTTTGAACCTTTGCTTCTTCCTGCTGCTACCAAAGCCTCTCCCACAGAATGTGGCTATTATCTACAACCAGCCTTAAACCCAGGGCACATCTTCCTCATTACAAGGAAAAGTAATGTGTTCAATGAGATCAGTGACAGAAAAAAATGAGATTTTTCTTTCTTACATAGTCAGAAAAAAAAAAACAAACCTGAAGGAATACTGGAAATAGGAGAGGTTTGGAAAGAAAGCAAAACCTAGAAAGCATTCTGCATCAAGAACAAATACTAATAGATTTTCCTATATAAAAGTACATCTAGAGTTTACACCTTGAAAATGGAAAGAATACTAGTTACATACTTGGTATTTTCCAATTTAAGAACTTTTTTTCACTTAAATATCCTAAGGACTGGCATTATCCTCAATATCAATTTCATTCAAAAGAAAATTACTGATATCCCATGTACATGGCAGTATTTAAAAATAATATTTTTCAATAGCAAAATTTTAATAAATTTCACTAATTTATGCTACACATAACATATCCATTGTATATCTAATAATATATATGTTATTAAGTATTGGACTTCTTACCTCATCGTTGATAACCTCAGATTTTTCCTCCTCCTCCTCTTCCTCAAGATCCAAATCATTTTGCTTAAGATAGGCTTGTAAGGGTGCATAGTGTTTTTTCTTAAAAGCTAAGAAATCCATCATATTCCCTTGAAAATGCTGCAAGAAAAATAATTCAATCAAATACTCCTTAAAGTTTTCCTTCAGAGCCTCCATCTCTCTGTAATGATGATCTAGGCATTGCTTTCTCATCTGAGCTGTTTCTTGAGATGCTGGTGGAATTTCCTCCAATTTTTTAGATACTTTTTTCACTCCCGTACTTCCTGCAGGAGCAAGAGGAAGGCTGGAAAGACCCTGTGGCCCAGCAGCTCTAGAAGGGCTGGTGGGTCCAGGGGGTGGTGAAGTCATCCCAAAGGCTGAAGAGCCTCCAACTCCAGATATGAAGACGCCTGAAGGCCTCTCAAACCCCACAGGTCTATTCAACTGCTGTCCTGGAAGTACTTGCTGCTGCTGAAT
>CM053773.1:211604260-211664773 GCA_028658325.1 Potorous gilbertii
TACTTCCTGCAGGAGCAAGAGGAAGGCTGGAAAGACCCTGTGGCCCAGCAGCTCTAGAAGGGCTGGTGGGTCCAGGGGGTGGTGAAGTCATCCCAAAGGCTGAAGAGCCTCCAACTCCAGATATGAAGACGCCTGAAGGCCTCTCAAACCCCACAGGTCTATTCAACTGCTGTCCTGGAAGTACTTGCTGCTGCTGAATCAACTGTCCTTGAATAATACTACTGATCTGAGGTGGCAAGCTGGCCGTTGCAATGTGACTGGGGCTAGTCAAAGGCTGCATACTGGCACCACCAGCGACGGGGCTCTGGGGTCCAAGGTGATGAATGGTGCCGCCTGTCTGGGTGTGGGGCTGTGAAAGTCTGCGTTCTCGAACGGTAATAGGGGGCCCCGTGTGCTGGAGTTGAACCTGTCCTCCCTGAGCAATCTGGGCAATGCCCGAGCCCTCCTGATACACAAAGTGTCCGCCATTTGAAGGGCTCAAACTGATCTGCCTCACAAGGACGCTAGCATCCACAAAGCCTCCAGTGGGGCTGGAGCTGCAAATACCCAGTCCAGGACCAGGAGTGCCTGCCCGCACACTCTGTAAGGCCTGCACTGGCCCAGGGCTGGGCTGGGTTGGGCTTTGAGACTGGACCTGTTGGGGCAACGGGGAGGTAACTTGAATGTAGGATGGGGAGCCATGCTCAAACCTCCTTTGCTGAGAATTAAACTGAAAACCTGGGGAAGTTGGATTGGGGATTGGCAGAGGGGTCAGGGTGATCTGCTGGTTTCCTCCAACTACTGGTCCAACATTCTGAAGTGTGATGTTTACATTCTGACCAGCTACTGGACTTCTATTCATGAGCTGCTGTATTTGGTAACTGGGAGACTGCGGTGCAGACGGGCTTGCTGAAGGAGCAAATGGAGCCGCAGGGGACTGGGGCAGATTTGAATGCGACTGTTGGTCTTCCCCTTCACTGCCTGTGAAGGACCTGGACCTCTGCAGCTGGACATTCTGAGGACCACTGCCATGGTGCATTATCACCTCTTCTTTAAAATAAATTCTAAACAAATCCATAGAAAAACAAAATTCAGTAAAAGAAAATATGGTTCCTAACCATCTATATCATAAATCTTGAAGAACTTCAAAAGTTTACCTTGTGATTCATAATATAAAACAAACACAGGTTTATTTCCCTGATTTTATATCAGGTAAAACAAATATAATGGTAATAAAATTCAGCAAAGATTTTTATCCCTCTATACCAAATATTTTAGAGAATTTCAAAAGTTTACCTTGAGATTCAAAATATAAAACAAACAGATTTATTTCCCTGATTTTATATCAACCAAGCCAACCTCAATAGTAAACAACACTTGGCAATAAAGCTATCTTAAGTAAATTTTTATGCATGGTTATGTCTCATTTCATATGTCACAGTAAAGCTTTCTGACATCTTATTTATTCCTACCAACCGATTGCTTTAGTCCTTTCCAGTTGGCTAGTGGGTTATGGTTTTGCTTTGCTCAGCAGGAGACTGTGCTGAGTTTTCATTGGTATAAGGAACTCTAGTTAAGTCTCCTTAGAGAAAACTCCCTCCATGGATCATGCATCTATAATTTGCAATCAAGTTCCAACTAAATCCCATCTTCTACAAGAAATCTTTCCCAACCATTCCAGTACCTTCTCTCTCTTCAGTATTTCCCATTTATGTGGTCAATAGCTTGCCTGTACAGATCTGTTTGAATGCTGTCTCCCTCACTAGAATGGGAGCTCCTTGGGAGCAGGGACTATCTTTTGCCTCTAGCACAGTGCCTGGCACACAGCAGGCACTTAATAAATGTTTGTTATCTGAATGACTATCTATTCAAAACTTGGAAAACTTTATAAAACAGACTTACAATGGGCACTGAGCAAATGAACAGCAACAGTAGATAGATGGATAGATAGATAGACAGACAGACAGAAAGAGTTTGGAACAGCTGGTATGAATGAAAGCATCTCTCAATGCAATTATAATTTGTATAATTATAAAGCCAACTGATATATTTGGTCCTGGCTCTACAAGGGAAGCAGCCCATAATACCTGTCTACTCCCAAGTCTAAGGGGTTAGTAGGAAAAGGAAACTAAATTCACCTCATTGAATTCTACCATAATTTGGAGCTGAATTCTAGAACCCAGGAGGCTCACAATACGGTTCACAATTCACTTTATTTTTCTTTCAGAATACGTGATAAATGAGGCTTTGAAATGTTTTCAAGTTGTAACAACTTTCAAAGTATACCTTTAATATCAAGCAAACTATGTCAGATAAAGGAACACATTTGCAAGAAGTTTTGACACAATTTTTTTTCAGCTGGTGATATGCACAGTACTCCAATTACTTACAAGAGTAAGGACATCATAAAATTTGAATATGACAGCCAAAGTTTGATTTTATACTTATTATGAACAAAGGCAGATGATGAGTATTTCTCACACTGTCAGATATACTGAAATGCTATTGTGCATATCAAATTGTGTTACAAATATAACTTTAAAACAGTATTACCTGATATTTAGCCCTGTGTTTTGCTTCCCTCCTTCCTCCAATGCCTTGAAAAGAAAAATGAAAATATTTCAAATTCAAATTTTGGTTATCAATTAAGCAATCAACAAGCACATATTTGGCCAGGGATACAAAGATAAATGTGAAACAGACTCTTCTCTAAAGAAGCTTATATTCCGATGGAGACAACAGGGGAGGAAAGAGAAGGGAGCAGAGGAGGGGAAGGAGAACAAAGTGGGAGAAGGTAGGGAAGAAGGTGGGTAGAAGGGAGGTAGGAAGGGAAAAGAGGGAGGGAGGAGGAGAAGGAAGGGAGAAAGAAGGGGAAAGAAAGGAGGGGAATGAAGGAAGAAGAGAGGGAAGAAGGAAAAGAAGGAAGAGAAAGGAGAGTAGAAAGCTGGGAGGGAAGAAGGGGAAAGAGGAAGGGAGAGACAGTCAAAGAGGGAGACAGAGAGAATGGAGAGAGGAGAGGGAGAGAGGGAGGGGAAGGGAAAAGGAAAGAGTAAGGGGCAAAGGGGGGTGAGAGGTAGAGAGAGGGAAAGAGAAAGGAACAGAAAGAAGAGCCAAAGTCAAGATGGTGGAAGGACAGGTAGCACTTTTGCCTTAGCTCCTCTACAGCCTCCTGCACAGTGACTAGAAAGTACATCAAACTGAATTCTGATTGGGAAAGCCAAGAAAAAGTCACAGTGAGTCATTTTTCCAATTCAAAGCAGTTTAGGGAGTCACACTGAGATGTCTGCAGACACTCGGGTGGAAGGCTGGCCGGGAGCACAGCATAGCACAGCAGTAGTGTGACAGCAGGAAAGCAGTACAGGGCCATGATAGCAGCCACATCAATGGGGAGCAGCCCTAGAACCCAGGGATAGCAAGGGCATGAATATGAGGGATGAAAGAAATCCCAGGGAACCCCTATACTAGACTACTGGAGCAGGAACAGGTGCTACAAGATAACTCTTACTCACTACCCAATGCTGGGTTACAGTTTCAGGAGCTGCGAGGTCACAAAGAATCAGAGCCCTAGTTCTGAACCCGAGAATAGAATAGGGCCCCAGTTCTAAACCCTCAGGTCTACACATATGCCTGCAACAGAATAAAACAGAGCAGGAGACCAAAACCAACTGGTTTCCCCAAAAGGGGGAACCAGCAGTTCAGCAACTCTGAATCTGTAGAACTTTCTAGTGAACTAACAATGATTGAGTCCAGCAACAGTCTATGGAAACTCAACTATACACAAGCCAACAGATCCAAACCTGGATCAGAAATTTGTAGAGCTCAGACTAAGAAGGCAGTAAACAGACCTCTCCTGAGATCATATCATTTTGAAAGCATCAAAAACTTAACAGGTCCCCAGTCTGAACTGTGAAAATTGCAGAAAGTCATAAAAGACAGAAGTTCAGGACAGACACACTCTTCACCCCAGCCACCAGAAATGAGTAGAGCCCAGCACTCACATAACATCCAAAATCACAAAATAGGACAGAAAAAAATAGGCAGACAAAAAAAAAAAAAGAGAGAAAGAATCCGACCACAGAAAGCTACTGTGGTAACAAGTAAACTCAATACAAACACAGAAGAATACAATGACTTGGAAACATCTGAAAACAAAGTCTCAAAAGAAAAATGCAAATTAAATACAAGCCCAACAAGAATTCCTACAAGAGTTAAAAAAAAAGATTTCTAAAAAGAGCAAATAAATTATCTTAAAAATGAAATGAGTGGTAGAGAATAAATTGGTAAACAAAATGAGAGAAAGGCAAGAAAACTATGAAAAGAAAATTAACAGCTTGATAAAAGAGGTACAAAAAAATACTAACTCCTTAAAAATTAGAAATGGCCAAATAGAAGCTAATAATTACAAGAGACATCAAAAAACAATAAAAGTCAAATGACTAAAAAAAGAAGAAAATATGAAATGTCTCATAGGAAAAACAACTGATTAGGAAAATAGACCAAGGAAGGATAATTTAAAAATCACTGAACTAAGAGACAGCTAGATGGTAGAGTGGACAGAGCACTGGCCCTGAAGTCAGGAGTTACATGAGCTCAACTCCAATTTTAGACACTTATTAGCTATGTGACCCTAGGAAAGTCACTTAACCCTGACTGCCTCCAAAAGCAAAAAATAAAAAATCATTGTACTCCCTGAAAGTCAGGAACAAAAAATGAGCCAAGACATCATATTTTAAGATATTATAAAGAAAAACTGTACAGATATCTTCTAACCAGAAAGCAAGACAGAAATTGAAATAATCTACTAGTCACCTCCTGAAAGAAAACCCAAATGAAAACTCCCAGGACTATATGAGCCAAAACTTCCACATCAAGGAGAAAGCATTTCAAGTAACCAGAAAAAAAATAATTCAAATATCATGGAGTCATAGTCAGGATCATACAAGATTTAGCAGCTATCATTATAAAGGAATGGAGGACATAGAATATGATATTATAGCTAGCAAGGGAGCTAGGATTACAACCAAGAACAGCCTACCTAGCAAAACTGAGTAAAATCCTATGGGGTGAGGTGGTGAATGGATATTTAATGAAACAGAGAGTTTTCAAGGATTCCTAACAAAAAGAACAGAGCTGAAGAGCAAATTTTAAATTCAAACACAAGACTCAAGAGAAACCCACACACAAAAAAAAGTGAAATCTGAATAAGAAATCATAAGGACTAAACAAGATTAAACTGTTTACATTCCAATATGGGAAGATGATACACATAACCTCTCAGAACTTTATCATCACTAGAGCTTAGTATTAGAGAGTCTTCTTAGATAGATGGTGCAGGTGTGATTCTGCTATGTTGGGATGATCCCAAAAGAATAAGGGATGGGTGAAAATAGATGCACTGGGAGAGGGGAGAATAGAAAGGAAGACTAGAGAAAATGATCTCCATAGAGAAAATGATTTCACATAAATGGAATATGCAGGAAAGAAAGTGTGCACTGGAGGGGAGAATAGGGGATGGTGCTGAACAAGCAACGCTTGAACCTTACTCTCCTCTCCTCTGAACCGGTTCAAAGAGGGAAAATTAAACATATACACAGCTGGGTTACAGAAAAGCATACCTATTTCTTAGATAGGCATGACACCTTTACAAAAACTAACCATGTATTTGGGCATTAAAAACCTCACCAACAGATGCAGAAAAACAGAAATATTAAATGTACCATTTTCCTGATCATAATGCAACAAAAATGGTGTCCACTAAAGGGTCTTTGAAGTACAGATTAAAAACTGAAAACTAAATAACTGAATCTTAAAAAACAAGTGAGTCAAAGAATAAATCACTGAGACAATCAGTAATTAGTTATTAAAGATAATCACCAGACAACAAACTAAAATTTGTGGAATGAAGCCAAAGCAGCGCTCTGGGGAAATGTACATATCTGAATGCTAAAATCAACAAAAGAGAGAAAGAGAACAAATTGGGTATGTACCTAAACAACTAGAAAAAGAACCAATTAAAAATCCCAATTAAACACCAACATAGAAATAGAGAAGATCAAAGGAGAGATTCATCAAAATTTGTCATTAAAAAATGAAATACTGAACTAATCAATAAAACCAGGAGCTGGTTTAAAAAAAAAACAATAAAGTAAATAAGTCATTGGCTATTTTGTTTTTTAAAAAATAAAGAAAACCAAATTACCAATATGAAAAATGAAAAGGGTGAACTCGCAACCAATGAATATGAAGTAAAAGCAGTTATTAAGAATTATTTTGCCAAAGTAGATACCAACAGAACTAACCATCCAAATAAAATGGATGAATATTTACAAAAATATAAATTCAGCCAATTAACAGAACATAAAATAGAATACTTAAACTACCCTATCTTAGAAAAGGAAATTTAACATCGTAAAAGTGCTCCCTGAGGGAAAAAAACAGGATCAGATGGATTCACATTTAAATTCTATCAAATATTTAAGAACAATTAATTCTAATACCGTATAAACTGAAAAAAGAGGCAAAGAAGGAATTCTACCCAAATTTCTTCCATTACACAAATATGTTCTTGACATTCAAACTAGAGAACATCAAAACAAAGAAAGAAAACCAGAGATTAATTTTTCTGGTGAATATTGATGGAGAAAATTTAAATAAAATACTAGTAAAGATATTACAGTAATATATCTCCAAGATCATGCACAGTGAACAGGCTGGATTTATACCAGGAATGTAGAGCTGGTACAACAATAGGAAAACTGTAAGTATAACTGACCATATCAATCATAAGAACAATAAAATATCACATGATTATTTCAATAGATTCCACAAAGCCTTTCAACAAAATATAATATCCATTCCTATTTTAAAAAAAACAAAAGCATCGGAAAGCACAGGAATAAATGGAGCTTTCCTTAAAATGGTAAGTAATATCTATCTAAAAGTAAACATTACCTGTAATGGGGATAAGCTAAAAAGATCAGGGGTAAAGCAATGAAGTCTATTACCACCATTACTATTCAATGTTGTATTTAAATGCTATAGCAATAAGACAGGAAATTGAAGGAAAAAATATAGGCAAAGAGGAAACAAAACTACTACATTTTTGCAGATAACAGAGAGTTAATGAAAAAACTAACTGAAACGATTAACAACTTTAGCAAAGTTACAGGACATAAAACACAAAATCATCAGCATTTCTACATATTACCAACAAAATCCAGCAAAAAAGAAATTGAAAAAGAAATTTCATTTAAAGTAACTACAGGCAATATAAAATATTTGGGAGTCTGTCTGCCAAGACACACAGGAACCACATGAACACAATTACAAAACACTTAACAAAAGGCAAGACAGATCTAAATGCCTGGAGAAATATGAACTACTCCTGGAAGGCAGAGCTATGAAGCCTGTGCAGAAGGATACAGAAGAATTCTAGTCAAGTGGTGACCGTGATTATGAGAAAGGCTCTCCTGGATCCTCAACTACAGAAGTAGACCCTAAGATATCTGATAATAGCAAAGAAAAAGGCATGCTTGAGGCATAAAAGCTCAGCAGGAAGATGGGCGTGTTCTCCCTGCAAGAGTGGGATTTAAGACGTGCACAGGGAGCAACCCACAACACCAAGGACACTGACTCGCAACCATTCCAGGAAAGATCTAGAAAGATTCTTTTACCTGTGATGAATGACCTCAGAAAAAATGTCAAAAACCTGCTAGTGAAATCCTATCATGACAATATAAAGGGCCCAATACATAGCTCATAGTACTACAGAAGAATGGAAATATGTATATGCCTAAACTACCAGATTCTGAATAAGTCAAGGGAAACCTGTGGGCTCGAGGTCACATGCAGCCTTTTATTCAAAAGGATTTGTTCCACGAAGTTTGGATTCAATCAAAGGGCAGCACCTGAGGACTTAGAGGATCATGTGTTACCCAGCCCTGCAGAAAGAGAACCAAAATGGATACCATGTCAATGGTTCAAGGTGTCCTGGATCATCAGCCATTGGTTTTCTGGCTATATTTGACCTGTGGCTATTATCAGATTCCTAAGAGAAAGATAAAGAAAAGATTGCTATCATCTATACAGCTGAATTTTACCAACTCAAACATATGCCTCAAGGCAACTGTGATGGTCTTATCACCTTCCAAAAGAATGATAAAGAAGTTGGTGACATGAATGACCTTCAAGTATTGATAGCATCATTATCTTTAGAAAGACCCTGGAAGGATATGAAGAAAGACTAATGAAACTATTTAATAAGCAAGAGGAAAATGGCCTGAAGCTTTCAGTTGACAAGAGGCAGGTTTTTAGAGACTTTGTCAAATATATCAGTCACATGATAGCACAACACAGTATGAGCACTGACCCAGAAAAGACAGAGTGCTCCTGACTTGGACACGGCCCAAATCCTTTGAGACCTGAGAGGTTTTCTTTGATTTGGTGATTACTATTAAAAATTTATTTAAAAAACTGTGCTGCTCTTCCTAAGCCACAGACTGACCTCACTCATGCATATGTGATTGAAAAGGTATTGAAAAAGCACAAAGACAAGAAACACAAAGTTGTTTTGAAGCCAACAGACCCCTCTGGGAACCTCTAGACCAACAGACATGAAGAACCTTTTCAAGACTTGGTCAGCTGCTGGACACATAAGCCAGTGTTGGCCTCTGCTGACCCAAACAAGCCTCCTGTCTTGCATACAGATGCCAGCTTAGAAGGCTAGTGCTGCAGAAACAAAGTGATGCTCACATAAAATTAGTTGCATTCGTTAGGTCAGGTTTAAATGGCAGTGAGACCTGAAGTTTCAGCTTTGAAGTGGGCTATCAGACAGGTATTTAAAGAGTATGTATATGGAGCAAAGTTCCAAGTATGAACTGACAACAATCCACTGACACACTCTGACTAGTGCTAAATTCAATGCTGTTTTCCAGAGATGGGTGGCAGCACTAGCTAGCTACCTATGGATTTAGCATTCATTGCTGACCAGGAAAAACTGATGTGAAAGTCGATGCACTGTCCAGAAGACCACAGGACATCAAAGCTGTGGCAAGACGTAAAGAAGTAGCAGAAGTTCAATGTAACAACCAAAGAAGTGCACTGAAGCAGGTGGTGGTATAGCTGGAAGTTTAGGACTCCCACCAAACAACTCACTTCATTGACCAACCTTCTTAACTCCAGATGTCTGTGGCTGACAGTGAGGAGAGCAGATGGATGACAAAGAGTTGCAGAAAGTCACACTAGCTAAAAAGAGAACTGTTTGGCTTCCAAAAGCACCTTACCACTGAGAAACTGACAGGAGCTGGAGCTGGGCATTGGAGGTCCACCATGGACTCTAACAGATCATATGTGATACCAAGAAGCAGCTGGTACTGCCCAAGGCAAGTAAGTGTAACAAAAGCTCTACATTATGATCTTGGCCACACAGGTCAAGAAAGGAGTCTCAAGTTAGTGAGAAACATACTTTACTGGCTCAAGATGGCAACCAATATCATAAAGGAGTTTGAGGCTCGTGTCTATTACGTGCAAAGAAAAGTACTACCAACTCATACTGGTTACTCAGAGAACATAAATAGCAGCAAACCTTGGAAACTTGTCTTCATTTATTTCCTGTTTCCTGTTTCTGGAAGGAGCTATCAAGAAGATAAATTATATATTAGTGATAACAGACCACTTCACTAGGTGTGCTCAAGCATATACAAACAGGAACCAGAAAGCCTCCATAGTTGCTCAAGTACCAAGGGAGAGGTATTTCTCAGTGAATGGACTTCCTACCAGGACCCAGTCAGAACCAAGTAGAGAATAGGAAAGCAAAGTGCTCAAAGGGATGTTAGCTCTGGTTAGGTCAAATCTTGAGGAAACAACTCTCAAGGGGACCCATAAGCTGAACATTTCAGCTGTTCTCTGATGAACATGTCAGGAATATTAAAAACAGAATAAAAATCTCAGTGGCTTTCTTTGTGCATGTGTACAACTCTTCTTGGTATAATACCAGTGGCTTTATACCCACTTGTTTATATTTAGGCAAGAGTCATGCTTATCAATTGACTTCTGCTTGATGGGGTGGGGGGGGAAGGGAGAATACAAAATTCATAACTAAAATATCTGTTGAGAAATAAAAATAAACATGAGGGGGATGCAGGATGTGCACAGATGAATCTTACCACAGTTACATGTTCATCCTGTGAAAATAATAAAAGAAATAAATAGTGACACAATATTTCTATTATGTCAGGCCTTTTCACAAGGTGATAGAGTCCTGTTAAGAAGTCTTGTCATATAAGTTAGCAGACCAATGGAAAGCAGCTCCATACCTACTTGTGGAGAGGCTACGTAACTTGTGTGTTTACCAAATAGTCCCTGAGACTAGTGGGGGCCCAGTCAAGATCATTTATCATAATCACTTATTGCCAAATGGTGAGTCAGAAGCCCTCTTCCTTTCCCACCTGACTTCTCCATCATGCCCCAGGGACCTCTTCTTTCTGCAAGACGATGTCAGTCCCATAACACACAGGTCAGTACACTCCTTCCCTGGGACTCCTTCCTCCCTTCCTCTGATTGGAAGGTGGAGACCTCTCCTCCCACAACCTCCATTTATGAGCCCAGGTGAGCCATCTCTTCATTTCCCATTTGGCTGCATTCCTCTAGATTTTCCCAGTATGGAGAAAATGCTTTCTCTCTCTTCTTTCAAGTGCTGGCTTAGATTGTGAGGATAAGGATTGTTTTTGCCTTCCTTTTTTATCTCTAGCACTTAGTACAGTGCCTGGCACACAATAGGCACTTAATAAATGTTTATTGTCTGACTCCTGGATAGTCAGGTTGGGGTTGGGAGACACTTAAAGATGACTGGATCCTGCCTAGTACTGCTGCCCTAGAGCCTCCTTGGGGCCAGACAATTCCCTCAGAACACAGTTAACACTACTAGCCAACCTGAGCTCCTTATAATGTCAGATTTAGACGGATAAAACTATAGTTATGATGAGGATTATGATCAGCCCTTACCATTCTCTAGTACAAGTCTAAGTACAGATAGGTCACAGGAGGGTTAGAACACCCACTGACCAGACTAACCGATAATGACCCAGGTGAAACGGAGGATATGGCCATGTGTGTATGCAGATGATCCAGTTAATGCTGACCTTGAATGTCATTACCTATCTTCACAGAGATGTGGATTATTCAAGTATACTTCTGGTTATTATCTCAAGTTGTCTTCTTTCTTCATAGTGATATTGTGCCTGTCTTGTAGTCCCATTAGTCTGTAACCTTGCTCAGTTTTGCCATCTGGCCTCTCCTGTTGTGGAGCAGGTCTACCACTGTTATGATTTCTATGCCTTTTTATTTTTATTTGTGGACATGCACCAGGCTCCATCAACTGAGCGTATGACATATCCTACCTGTAGTCACTAAAGCAACTCGCCAAGTAATGTTCTACATTGTGCTACATGTGTCCCATGGAGTGCTTCAGTCTCATAACTTCCTTAGATGCTGGTCGATAGCCTTTATTCTGTTATAGACTAGTAAGTAATTGGGGCAAGGTACAGGTGTCAACCTTGTCAATCTGATTTTGCAAGGGACTTCAAAATTCCAAACCCTGAGGTCAAACAGAGTCTTCCTGGCTTGAGAAAAGAGGAGGCTAGCACAAGATCACAACTGAAGGCAAAGGTTTTGCCCAGTGCAGTAGTCTCTTTGGAGAAAGGGAAATGAGAGGACAAGGAGATAAGAGGAGGTGTTGGCCGCTAACCACAAATACACAAAACAGCAGTGTGAATGTGTGGAGGCAGCAACATCTTCAGTCCCCTTCTCCAAAACCAAGCCTCCACAGGAGACAATGAGAGAGAGAGAGATAAATGATGGTGTGTATTGGGTCTTTTTCTTTTTTTCTTTCTTTCTTCTTTATTGTAAGAGTTCATCAGGTAGGTGGAGTACTGACAGGAAAACAGACATCCTTATTCCACCTTTATTTTTATTGTTAAAGACTGCATTCAATAACTCCAATCCCACTTCTCATAAACACCTGTGGCTAACTCTGTCCTTGCATTTCCTTGCATTGTGTTTCAGGCCTGGGATCTGGGGCAGTTCCAGGAGTCCCACAGAGGACTGTGGCCTTTCCCAGCACAAGGCTGGAGCTCATTGTGGAAGGAGAGTTCTTGCTCTCTAACTGGGAGTATCATCATGAGCCATTTCATCCCTATATTTCCAAGGGCAGAACTATGAAGAATATGGGTCATTTAAAAAAAACAAAACAAAAAAACTCTGTCTCATGTCCATGAGCCTATTACTAACTGAGAGTTCCACATGTAATTTGTAGTCTAAGAATGCTGCCTAGAGCACTGAGAGGGCAAGTGACTGGCTCAGGGTCCCAGAGCCAGGATGTATCAGAAGTAGAATTCAAACTGTTGGCTTGGAGGGTAGCTCTAAATTTACAATGCTACACCACCTCTCAAATAAAAAAAAAAAGTTGTACAAAACACATACCAATTACTTAGGGCTGGCAAGGGCATTGGAAAAGGCTTTGGTGTAGGAACCCTAAAATCTGAGAGTTGAGACATCTGTGGCCATCTAGTTCCACCTTTACATGACCCATATCCCTGACAGTGCTCCTCTGTGGTCTCTACTTGGAGACCTCCATGAAAGTCAAGCCAACCATATTTCAGGGCAAGTCATTCCACTCTGGGACAGGTAAGAAGTTTTCCCTAATATCAAGCTTAAATTTGTCTCTTTAGAACTTCTACCCAGCCCTTCAAATACTTAAGCACAGCGATCATGTCCCTCTGAGTTGTCTCTTACCCAGATAAAACATCCCCAGTTCCTTCAATGCTCATGACATGGACTCAAGGACATGAATGTTCCCATTTTAGTTGCCCCCCTCCACTCTCCAGCTTATCCATATCCTTCGCAGTGTGGTCGCAGAGCTGACCAGAATATCTGAAATGAGGTCCTTGTCCCTACACGTAAGAACTGATTAGTAGACAGTAAGATAAAAAGGTAAATAGGTCACATTGTGAGGTGGAGATATCAGATGTAGTTGTGGGGTAATGGAAAAAGGAATTGGGTTCAAACGTTGGCTTCATCACCTGTACTGTCCTGCATCTGCA
Source organism: Potorous gilbertii (assembly GCA_028658325.1). Lineage (NCBI taxonomy): Eukaryota > Metazoa > Chordata > Mammalia > Diprotodontia > Potoroidae > Potorous > Potorous gilbertii. Next base: position 211,617,337 of record CM053773.1, read on the forward strand.
AGCCACATAAATCCAACAAATATCTATTAAGTATCTATTATGGGCAAGAACTAGGGAGACAAAGGCTAAAAAATGACCCAGTCCCAATACCTTCGAGGAATTTATATTCTATTGGGGGGAGAGGGGGAAGATAAGACATAGATAAGTATACTTACAAAGTAGCGAGAAATATCTGCAAAAGAGGGAAGCAGACAAAGCAAACACTTTTAGCCGGACAGGTTAAATTTAACGAAAGAGGTAGTATCTGAGCTGAGCTCACAAAAAGGGAAAGATTTTGAAAGGTATAGTCAAAGAAGGAGTACATTATGAGAATGGGGGATGACCAGTCTAAACAGGCAGAGGTATAGATGGCATAAGAAATTCAAGGAATAGCACTCAGTTTAGTGTAGCTGCATCATAAAATGTGTGAGATTAATAAGGAATCAGGCTGGAAAGGTACATCAGAACCAGAAGGTCAGAGGGCATTAGATATGCCAGTCTGAGAAATTTACATTTTGTTCTATGGGAAATAAATAGTAAATGGAGTTTTTTGTTTTTTATTCTTTTAACAGAGAAGTACATGGTCAAACCTAATCCTTAGGAAGACTATAAGCAGAAGTGCAAAGGACGGTTTGTGGAGAAGCAAGAACTTAGAGGCAAAGAAACACATTAAGTAGGAGACTTCCAATTGTTTGGGGTAGGGGTGATGAGAGTCTTGCACTAGAGAGCAAAGAGAAGAGAAGGGATATGAGGGACTCTATGGAGAAGAGAGTTCTGCTCACTACTGGACAGAGGGAGATGAGAGAGGCTGCTCACTTATCCTTCTCTTAAAATAAGGAGACGAGGTTAGATTTTGATCACTTACATTTCTTCCAGCTCTAAATCTATGGCCCTATGAAAGGGTCCCGTGGAGCCATAAGAATATACACAGGAGTCACAAATAAATGGTAAAAAATAGTGCAAAGCATCTGAATTCAGATCGAATGAAATCTCAGATTATAAGTGTAACCTAAAGTCCATTAGAATGGGACTCTCTCCTCATTGGTGGAGGTTGATGTGGAGCAGAGTTCAACAGAGAAGAAAGATCTAGTCTTTTCAATCCCTTTGGGACTCTTCTGTCTTCCAGCTTTAAGTGACATGAGCAACACCAAGCCCACTTGAGGTTACTAAAGGAAAAAAAAGACTCTGGGAAGAGGCCTACATGTTGACCTTCAATCATATCCCCAGGAACTTCCCATTGGATGAGATCTGGGGTCTTCTCTCTTGGCTGAGATGTTACTTCAATCCCAAGAGCTCTTTCAAAACATGTTATCTGGTAAGTATTCTCAGTTTCATATTCTGTGATTTCTGTTTTGCTATCCACTTAGATAAATGAGCTTTCTTGCTATTTGCTATGTGTGTTCATTACGTAACTGGCATTTGGTGGGAAAGTAGTGAAACCCTGAATATAAAGCTTGAAGTGCTCTGCTCCCCATTAAGGAGCTGCGATCAGAAGTTTAACTTGAACCTGAAGACCACATCTCCTCAACTAACAACATTTAAAGCAGAGAGATATCATTTTCGTTCAGGGCCTCCTCTCCATGAGGAGAGGAGAGTCAGCTTCTGACTCCTTCTCCCACTTCCCCTCAACAGAGAAATTAAAGCCTCCCTTGGAAGACAGTGGGAGGATAAAAGACTAGAGTCATCTATTACCACCTCCCTGAAAGCCAGAAAGAACACCCATGTTACATGTGGGTAACAGCCTCGTTACACTTGCAATAACCAAGTTATTATTATATGTTACATATATTATATAATATATATTATTAGTTCTGGAGGACAGATGATGAGACATACTTTCCTCCTCTGAGTAGAGAGATGGGGACTATAGTTGTGGAGCACTACATCCACTGTCAGTCTGGATCTCTTCTTTGATTGGTTCAGCTTGAGTTGAGTTTTAAAGGAAGCTAAGGATGCTGAGAAATAGAGGTGAGAGTATTTCAGACATGAGGGACAGAGGTAGAGTAGCCTGTGTGAAAACAAGCAAGAAAGCCAGTTTGGCTGGATCATGGGGTATATGAAGCAGGGGAGCCTGGAAAGGCAGAGGAGAATCAATGAAATGAAAGAGCTTCTATTTCATTCTAGAGGCAACAGAGAGGCACTGAAGTTTCTTGAGCTAGAATGTTGACGTTTAGGAATATCGCTTTGGCAGTTTTTGGAGAGACAAGAGATTTGGGACAAGGAGACTCCGGGGTCTATTGCAAGGGTTCAAGGGAGAAGTGAAGAAGGCCTGAACCAGGATAGTTATAGTGTGAGTAGAGAAAAAAAGGATCTGAGGGAAATCACGGCAGTGGTATAAACCTGACTTGAAAACTGATATATAAGGGTCAGGAAGGATAGGAGCTTTGTGATACCACGGACACTAAGAAATATTTGGAAATGCTGACCTAAAGTACAAATGGGGAGGCCAGGACTAGAGATATAGATTTGGTAGTCATTTATAGAATCAATACTGAAAGTTATCATAATATCTAAGCTTACTTAAGGAAAATGCATAGATAAAAAAGAGAAAAGGGCTGAAAAATGGAATCTTAGAGAAAGCCAACATTTAAGGGGCACGAGGAGCAAGAGGACAAAGTGAATAAAACAGGGAAGGAACAGCTGGAGTCACACCAAGAGAACGCTATATCACAGCAAAGTAAATGCCCATCAGATGGAGAATGGTTAAAGAAATTATGGGATATGAATGTAATACAACTTAAAGTTAGTTGGTCTTTCACAGAACAGGGGCCTTATAACTAGACCACACCAGATGATCCCTCAGTGAGGTCTTAATAAGTCTCTTGAATAAATAAGAAAGGAAATAATGCCATGTAATGAAGAATGACAGGTTATACCTTTGAGGAGAGAGCCTCAGAGGGGAATTCAGCTCCTTAATGGGGGTCAAAGGAATGCTGAGAGCTCTGAGAAGCTGGGAGAATGGAAGAGCATAATGAAGGGGCCACAGATCCAGTTAGAAGCTGTGTTGCTGAATTCCACCCTCCAATCCTCTAGACCAGCTACAGGGAAGGCAGTAATCTTGAACTGCTTCTCTTCCTTCTGGCTCCAGGAAAAGTTAGAAGCCTTTCCTTCAGGTAATGTGAAAGTCTGTTTGCCTTGATTTTAAATATTTACTTTGTCTTTATAACCACAAGACCCTTGCTACTCTGCGTACACTTATTGAAAATAAGAAGCCAACTAACTTAAGGAGGAATATCCTCAGAAAAAGGGGAGAAGTCAATCTAGCAGTGAGGTTTCAGTCAAGTATTTTGCTATCTCTGGCTGGGGGCTTTTAAAAAAAAATTGAGAGAAAATGACAGTTCCTTGGAAACAACTTCTCAGGGCAGAGGAGAACTATTTATAACCAGGGAAATCCAACTTGGGAATGAGTCAGTAATAGGGTGAAAAGGGCAAAAAGGAGTAACTTAACAACAAACACTACACCAAAGAATATTACTGTGCTCAAGGGAATAACTAAAAGAACAGATTCTGAGAAACCTAGGAAGCCTTGAATTAACTTATGCAAAGTGAAATGAGCATAACTGAGAAAATGTATTTACTACAGCACTGGAAGAGAAAACAATCTGTCAAGACTCAAGAATTATGACTGACACAAAGACCAATCACATGCCCAAGACGAGAAATGAGTTCCCATGCCTTGCTAGAGAGATGACAGACAAGAGATAAAGTCTGAGATGTGAATTTTCAGAAACACCAATGTGTGGATTTGTTCTACATAATTACATTTATTTGTCACAAAGCTCCCTTTCTGGGGGGTGGGGTGGGGAGAATTAGAAGGGGTAGTGGAAATAGTAATAGTGACATTTTATCAATGGAAAAAAAAAGAAAAGAATGTCAATGAATCATTAAAAATACACAGAAGCAGAAGGAAGTTCAGGACAGAAATAAACAAGGCAATGTTGGAACCACCATTTACATTTGAAATATAAAAAAAATGCTATATGTATCGGAGATTCAATTTCAGATGCAATCTGTTATTTGTATAGGAACATATTTATGATGTCAAGTTCAGAATTAAATGGAAGATTTGGGGGACAAATTACTATTTATAAAAACAACAGAAGGAGACTTTTAAAAATGGGAGAGGTGATCAATACTGAAAATGCTACAGAGAAAATGAGGTTGGAAGAAAAAGCCAATGGACTTGACAATTAGCAGGTTCCAGTGACCTTCTGAGAGAGTAGTTCCAATTTAGTTAAAGCCAAAAAGCAGAATACTGAAGGGTGAGTTGGTAGTGAGGTCATGCAAACATGGATACAAACTTCCTTCTTAGAGAAGCTTGGTGGTAAAGGGAAGGAGGCAGCATGCTAGTTAGCTTGACAGAGTTTTTGGATATGGCAGTTCTGAGGCTGAAAAAGTGACACTATAGATTTTATTCAGATGTAACACTGCATGGCCCTCCTTTGTTGGAGTCACACAGGATGGGCTAGGATCTGCATCCTTGGAGGGAACTTCTGAATCCCTGATGCCACAGAGCCATTGGAATGTGTATATGTAACATAATGCCCACTAGAGCCTCTGTGCTTTTGCTTGGGTTATTGCCTGCCTTCCCACCCACCACCTGCCCTCCTCTCCCTCTCACCTGCCTTTTCCTCATTTCTCTCTCCCAGAATTCCTGGCTTCCTTCAAGAGTCAGTTCAAATGCCACCTTTGGCATGAAGCTTTTCTTGGTTCCCTCTACTGCTAGTCTCTATCTTGTATGTACATGTGTATGTAGTCTCCCCATAAGGGAATGTAAGGGCAGGGGCCATTTTGCTCTTCTCTCTGTATCCCCATTGCTGAGCATAGTTTCTCGTACACAGTAAATATTTAAGAAATGCTGGCTGACTGACTGCTTGATTGGAATCCTTTCTCTCTATCCTTCAAAACCCTGCTCACGTTACCCACCTTACCTGGTTATTACATGGCCCAAAGTGGTGTCTGCTTCCTCTGAACACCTAAATTGCTTATTATTTAAACCACTCATTCGGCACACAGCATACATTTCTTTGTTGTCTTGTGTTTTACTTACCCATATGAATTAAAAACTCCTTGATGCAAGGGATGATGGTCTCATAGCCACCACAGAACCTTGGCACAGTGTCTTTCATATATATATATATATATATATATATATATATATATACACACACATACTCAATATAACTGAAAAACTAAATTGAAAAACCTAGAAATTATGGAATCAGACTATCTAGAAACAAAATTTTAAGCATCAGGCAGGGCCTTCTGATCACTCCTAATCACTACTGCCCCATACTGCTTTAATTTTAAGAATTGGTCATCTCCTTGATATACATATTTCCTCCACCAATGTCTATAAACAATCCATCTACAACTGTATAATCTGATTTTCAAAAGTTACTCTGGACAAAAAATCCATCATCCTGTAGCCAATTGGCTCATTAGGCTAGTCCTTGCACAACAGACCCAAGGCCACAGCTAGACCTGTTCTTGAAGCTTCTGGTTTGGGGAGACCTGCCAGGTCTTGTACAAGTGCCACTGCCACAGCCTTCAAGAACCTCATGTCATCCTTATGCTAAAAAAAGGCATCAAGAGACTTCAGTGGACACTGCCCTATACGCTAAATAAATTAAAAACAAAAAACTTTTACTGAGGTATGAGATGAAGTTTTTTAAAATATAAGATTTTTATTGATTTTCGAAAGCTTCCTTTCTACTTGATAAAAGCATCAAGCGAGACATGTGATACAGAGGAAAGAGAACCAGTCCTAGAGTCAGAAGACCCGGGTTCAAGGCCTGCCTTTGACACTTGCTACCTTGGCCAAAGAGTCAATCTGTTGGGACCTCAGGTTTCTCATTTGTAAAATGAAGGTCTCCGGACTAGATGGCTTCTAAGGTCATTTCCAGCTCTCAATCTAGGATCCTGTTATTAAAGGGAGGGATTAGACTTGTGCTGCTTAACCTCAAGTAGCAATAAATGGACAATGCAAATTAATTCTGCTTCCTAAAGTGTGAGGGAAGTTCTCTCTCTCTCCCTATCTCTCAAAGTATATAGTCATGTTTTTGCAGACACTTAGGGAATTGTCAAAAACAAAGCCAGAGTGAGCTATGAATGACTCAAGGAAGGAGAGCATACAGAGGATCTTAAAAATCCCTGAGGGGCACAAATGGCCTCCTCAGTTAAAAGTATGTCTAATGTCTTGGACCCCACAGTACATAAACCATGAGCAGTGCAAGGCCTAGGCCAGGGATGAAAAGGCACTGTGGCCTTTATGTCACCACAATTGTCATGATTCCATGACTACTGACATCATAATGTTAACAGGTTTGGGGGTTTTCCCCCTGCTTAAATGACTACAGAATCATAGGTGGAAAAACTAGCTAAACAGTCCAAGATCTGGAGGTTTTAAAGAACTAGAAGCTCCATGTGACTCCATGGCAGTCAAAAACTGCTTGGGGCGGTGCTTAAGAGGCACTGGGTCAAGAATGAGTCCCAGAATCATCTTACTGCACTCTGGGGTGAATAAATTATATTCACTACACATTAGTAAGAGTGTTGCCAAACAAATATTATCAAATGGAGGGCAGCCAGGATGCTGAGGGGACTACAAAGTAGGCCTTATGAAGACTGACTGAATAAACTAGGGATGTTTAAGTTAGAAAAGAGAGGGATACAAAGAAAGCAGGGGAAAAGGACCTATAACAATACAAACAAAAATATTTATCGCAGCTTTTTTGGTAGTGGAGGCAAAGAAATGGAAACTGAGGGGTACCCGTGTTTGGGGAATAGCTGAACAAGTTGTGGCATATTGAGTGTGATGGAATACTACTGCAACGAAATAGTGAAGGGGATGGCTTCAGAAAAACCTGGAAGACATATGAATTGATGCAAAGTAAAGTGAGCAGAAGGAGAACAACTTACACAATAATGACAATATTGTAAAGACAATGAACTGTGAAAAACTTAGTCACTTTCATCAATACAGTGAGGGATCCACCATAACTCCAAAGGACTCATGATAGAAAATGCAATCTGCCTCCAGAGTGCAAACTGAAACATTTTTCTTTTCTTTATTTTTCTTTATTCAGAACATGGCTAATGCAAAAATGTTTCGTGTGACGGTATACATATAATGAGTATATATTTCTTGCTTTCTTAATGGGTGGGGAAGCAGGGTAAGAATGTGCAATTGAAGACAAAAATAAATTTAAAGAAAAAATAATTAAATGTTTGAACAATCCCTGTGGTGGCTCTGTAAAACCTGGAGAACATGCTGTACCCATACTACAAGATCTCCTTTTTGTGGGAGACAATTAAATAAACCCAAAGTATAGAATCTGATTCACAGCATACATGTTACATTACCTGAATAGAATAAATATAGTTCTTTAAAAACAGAAGAGAGGAATATTTAGAAGGGTCTTCATATATTCAAAAAAGAAGAATCAAGACTAGGTCATACAAGATTAATGTTATTTGCTTCTCCGACAGGGTTTATAAATTGGTGGAGAAGGGTGATGCAATGGAAGTCATTTACCTAGACTTCAGAAAAGCATTTGATAAAAGTCCTTCATGCTATTCCTGGGATGGGGGAAGGGTGATGGGGAGGGGTAGGATGTGAGTTGGATAATAGATTACAATTGTGTGGATCTGGAGCTGGCTGAATGGCCAGACTCAGAAGAGTTCCTAATGACTCCTTGTACACAGTGTTCCACATCCTGATTCTATTTCTTGGCAGAGGTCATCCCTTATGCCTAGAATGCTTCACATCCACCTCTTAGAATTCCTGGATTCCTTCAAAATTTAGCTAAAATGGTGTCTCCTTAAGTCTTCCCTGATCTCCCCAGCTGGTAAAGTCTCCCCAAAGTACTTCGTAGTCACTTAGCAAATATTTTGTTTACTTATATGAATTCTTTATATTCTGTTGGGGGAAATATCTCCTGAAAAGCAAGATATGTTTCATTTTTTGTACTTTTACCTCTAGCACCTCTTGATTGATTGATGATTCCATGTCAACTTGGAAGGAGGTCTTCAGGGTAACGCTCCCTGGGAATTGTGTTTGGCCTTTCGCCGTTTAACATTTTTACCAAAGACTTGGAGAAAGGCAGAGGCAGTATTCTTATCAAATATGCAGGTGAAACAAAACTAAGAAAGGTAACTAACACACAGGATGCCAAAGTCAGGAATCTGAAAAGGCCAGAACCGTGGGCAAAATCCAATATGATGATATTTAACAGGGCAAATTCTGTCTTACACAAATTCAAGAAATCAACGTCACTAGTACAAGAAATGAGCGGTATAGTCAGAAAGCAGTGTGTCTGAAAAAGATCTAGGGGCTTGAGTGGATCACAGATTCTACATCAGTATGATGGGACAGCTAAAAACAACTCATATGATCTAGGACTGTACCTAAAAAAAAGGCTAAGAATAGGGAATATTGTTCCTTTCTCTCCATCCTTTTCTGGACAGATGACTAAAGCCTCACTGCCTTTCTTTATTTCTGCCACACATTTTAAAAGCTAGGCAACTATAAGCATCCACTGCAGTTATTCTGATGGAAAAATAAAGTTTAAAGCTGTGTGAAATGATAAGCAAGACACCAAGCAACTTGGTGAAGGATTACAAACATGGATATTTAATAATACCCTGGGTGCCATCTGATATTTGGTATAGTACAGAAAATCTTAAAACCTTTGACATATCTGAGGCTAATAAATACGAGTTAAGAGACTGGAAAGTTTATGTAGAAAGGTGACACAGATTGCTCCAATATACCCTCGTTCACTTAATCTTAGGCAAACCATTTAACAAGAAGGACCATGGTATAGTGAAGAGAATGGTGAACTTGAAGTCGGGAAGACTCCGATTAAAAATAAGTCTCTGTCACTTGGTCAAGTGGCATTAAATCTGTGGGACCTTAGGCAAATAACTTAACCTCTCTGGGCCTCAGTAAAATAAGAGAGTTGGATTCCACAGGCTTTCAGGTCCCTTCTAGCTCTAAATCTCTAATCCCTACAAGTTGTAATTAAGTTGACCTACACATAAGGAGTATTTACCTAGCTCTCAGGCGGTATTATAAACTATCATTAGTGGTTTTTTTAAACCCTTTGAAGTTCTCATATTACATGCCTGCAAGTAAAGGAGGATGAAGTGTCAGAGGCAGCTGGTACAGTGAGACAGAGTTGACTTTGAAGCCAGGAAGACCTGTTTCCAGCCCTGCCTGACACCTACTGGTTATGGGACTCTGGGCAATAAGTCACCAAACTCAAATCTCTAGGCAGTTTTCAGAAGGTTCCAACATGGATCGGTAGAAGGTGTTTACCCACCTCGGAGTTCCCTAATCCCTGGACCAGTCTCTTTTGCTAAAGTAACATGAACCTTGACTCCCCTACCACCACTGATGGCCATTTCTGGAGAAATTTTTTGCGAAAAAGATCACATGAGCTCCTTAGTCTGTTTCCATTTGTCTGGATATTCAGGAGGAAACAACGTTTAGTCCACTTCTGACTATTCCTGAAGTAAGCTTTCCAAGATATTTTAAAAGTCATAAATAGTCTTTCCTGTACCTGGGCTAAATTGAGCTTAGGGGACACTGTTTTCACTTTGTTCCCTAAAAACAATAAAGGAATCTTCCACTGGGGGCTATTAGAATAGACCAAGAAGTAGCACAATATGTAACCTGTACCTTGGAGAACTGGAGGAATGAGCTTTAAGTTTGAGGCAGGGATTTGATAGGTCCCAAGATGAGGGATGAGAATATATGGCTTGGGGGAAAGATATTAGTTAGTAGATAAAACCTGAAACAGATGGACCTAGAATAAGAGAAAGACTAGAGATGGATTACCTTCTGGGAACAGAGAGGGTGACAGCTCTGAAACTAAAGGAATGTAATGACCACTCTGGTTAGAAGGAATAGGGATGTAGGTGACAACTCTAATCAGAAAGGGCAATAATGTATTGACAGCTCTTGGTCAGGGGTACTAGAGATGGGATGAAAACTCTGGTCAGAAAGGATGAAAATAAGATTTGAGCAAAGGGACAGGGAATGGGAATGCAATTCCTGACAGGAGAGGATGGAATGACAGTTCTGGACACATGAGGTCCTCCAGCTAATCAGTGGGTCCCTGTGCTCATAGTAACTATCAGCCTGTGATTTGGCCCATTCAGCTGCCTGTTCTTGTCACATTATCACTAGGCCTGTTACCATGTAGAGCTATTCCATCCTCCGGTCATCACCGTCAGTCATCCCACAACCAACACCATGTCTGTTGGTCCATCAGCCTGTCCCTCACGGTCATCACTATCTTTCCGTCCCAACGCTCTATATCTCTCATGATAAAAATGAGTGCGTCCTTATCAGCCTATCATCATGTCTCAATGTTCTGTATCTATCATGATAACAATGAGTGTGTCCCTATCAGTCTGCCTATCATAATGTCCCAATGTCCCCATCTGTCAGTCCCTAGGTCCTTCACAGTCTGTCAATCTCTTTACCTGCCCACCTGTGACTATCAATCCTCATTCAGTCACTGAGTCAACCAGCCCATAATTCTGTCACTCTATCGGTCAATTACAACCTATGTCTATTACCATGGCCAGCCACGTGCTCATGGCCTGTCTGCCTGATAACACGGTGCCCATCACTTCACAGATGTGCCTGTCAAGTCTAGCACCGGGTCCCTTGCCATTTCAGTGTCAAGATTACTCTGTCCTGTGTATCAGTCTTTCTGTCAGTCTGTCCTTTTTGTCCACTGGTCAGTCTGTCTGCACACCCATCACTTAGTTGTCTCATCACAGCTGGTCTGTCACTAGCTACCTCTCTCCTGATCCAATGGGTTAATATAAATGTGAATCACTGTGTGAACCTTAACGTGCAGCATAAAAGTTGATGATGGTGGTGGTGGTGGTGTCTGTTACCCTGGCACCATCCCTAAGTCACTTGAACATGGCTGTGTCCATCTGTCCATCCATCCCTAACTCGGGCCTCTGGGCTCGGCCTCCGCTTGTTCAGTGGGTTACTCTGACCCTAAGCTGTCCTCCGTCTCACTCCCCGGGTGCTATGGTCAGTCACAGTCTGTGGTGGGGGTACCGGGGGCAGAGCCGGCCCGAGGCCTCAAAGGCCTCCCTCCCATCGTGCCTGGCTCAGGGGGGTGGGGATGGGGGCCCCTCTCCACCTCAAACTCCTTCTCCACACAATGGGGACACCCCCGGACCGCTGGTGCTCAGCCCTGACAAGGGCAGGGCTTCCCGCCCCCCCCCCCGCCCCCGGCCCTGGGCCTCTCCCCGGGGCTCTCCCCCAGGCAATGCCCGGCCCGAGGCGGGGAGGAGGGCACCCAGGCTTCGAGGGGGCCACGAGCAGGGCGGCTGGCTTGAGCCAGTCCTCGGGCAGCCGAGGAAGCGGAGGCCCGCAGGGGAAGGGGCTGGCCCACGGTCACGCCGGCCTGCCCTCCACTCACCCGCGGCGTGACAGGAGATCCATGGGCGCGGCGGCGCCTCCTCCTCCTCCTCCTCCGCCTCCTCCTCCTCCTCGCCTCCAACACAATGACAGCCCCACCACCCCCACCCCCCACCCCGCCCCCGGCCCTGCGGCGCCTCTGCGCACGCGCTGCGCCGGGGAGGACCCGGCCCGGCGGGCGGGGCGCGAGGCGGGGCGGCGGCTGTCCCGCGGCGGGCCGGCTGTCGGGGCGCCCGGACCGGGAGCTCCCCGCGCAGGCGCAGCGAGCTCCCGGGCGGACAGCGGCGGGCTGTGCCGGGGCCGAGGGAGATCCCACGGCGCATGCGTCGGATGGAGGCGGGGGAGGGAGAAGAGGGGGGCTCCGCCGGAGGAGCGCACGCGGAGCTCTCGGCCTCCCGGGGCCTCGTCCTGCCCACCCTGGAGGGGGTGCGCGGGAGCAGGGCCCGGGAGGCGGCCGGGATCCCGACGTCCTCGTCCGCCGCGTGGAGAGCCTGGCCTCGGGCTGCGCGGGAGCCTCCGGCCGTCCCGCAGCTCCAACCACCAACTTTATTGAGCGCGCAGCGCACAAGACCGCGAGCTACAAGACCGGCCCTGCCCTCGAGGAGCTCACAGTCTGACGGCAGAAACCGCGCGCCGAGAGCCGGACGAGGCGGGACCGCCCGGGGACAGCAGCGGAGGGAAGGCGCCGGGCCGGGGTCCTCCGCAGCTGGGGCCGGGGGGCATGGAAGCCCGAGAAGCCCGAGCCCTGCCAGCCCAGCCCTGGGGTCCCCCGGCCCCCGTCACGACTTCCTCGCCCAGTCTTCGGAAGGGGGCTGCCTGGCCCTCCCCTCCCAAGCCTGGCATGGGACGCAGGGCCCGCTGGCTGCCCTGCCGGCCTAGAGCGCCCTCCCTCCTCGCCCCAGCCTCTCCAGCGCCTTCCCTTCCTTCCTGGGGCGCTCCCCCTCCTCGATGACTGTTGCCTCAATCACTTGGGTCAGTGTTGCCTCAGTTAACCCATCTGCAAGAGGAGGGGGTTACCCGGGACCAACTGGCTCCGAGGTTATGACCCTGTGGTCCCTTCTTCCCTGCCCCGCCCAGCAGAATGTGACTTCCTATTTTGCCTCGGTGGCCCCAGTGCCTTTCGTATACTAGTTAACGATTAACGCCTGCTCAATTTAGGAGCACAGGACTGTTGAGGGGGGCTCACATGTGATCATGCATGTCAAAATGTAAATGTCGGCTGCCATGATGGTGGTAGAGATGATGAAGATGATGGTGGTGATGGCCGGCAATGATGATGGCTGGCACTGGGCTCCATATAAACATACACTATCCCCATGATGAGATGACTTACACCACCAGGCCACACAATTAAATGAACCATTACCACTGAAAAGAAACCGGCGCCTCCCATTCCCCAGTTCAGGACTGCGCCAAGCTTTCAGCACAAGACTTAGCTTTCTAAACCGAAGTGCTGCCTGACACACTGACAGACTTCTCCTCTCCTTGTCACCAAGAGCATTTACAGAAAAAAATCTCCAGCTCTTCCCCTCTAGACCCAGGAGCATGAATTTGCAACAAGAGAAGACTGACCCTCTGTCTAAATCATGTGAGAAGGCAGCTTATTTTGCAGACAAATAATGAAGACTTAGTGTTTTATTAATCACTAAAATACTGTGCTAGGAAAAACAAAACAAAGATTTATAAAAAAGGACACTTTATTATACCTTTTATCTGGTAGGATGTCAGTGCTCTTTAAAATCCTACTATTCAAGTACAAATGTTTATGTTTACAAAGTATTTACAATTTCAACCTTGTTCCTGTATGTTTTAAAACACAACAGCTATCCGGGTTACAGTGTTGTTTGTTTTTTAAGCCAGCATTTTTATTTATTAAAAGAAAAACCGTTCCCCCTTGAGGCACAACATCTGAACAGCACTTGGACGCAGGCAATGTGCTTCCCCACTGAACGTTTTACAACACTATCTGACCTGAATGAAAACAATGTATCTTAGAGAATAACTGGGTAGCTGGTTTCAGTGGTGGCCAAAGTAAGCTCTCACAGCAATTTTGCTGCTGTGTTCCTGAATAAATACACCCTTGAATCGTTATAGCGCAATAAGAGAAGCCTGATTTGCATGGTAATACAGAATTTTGCTAACAGTAACAGTCTGAAACTTTCTAGACAACTTCGCTGAACCAAACATCATTATCTTCTTAAAATCAGAAAGCTTGGCCTTTCAAACCTGAAGCTATGGAACACTGGGGATGAAGTGCCAGCACTCAAACGACTGTGTGGAACACTACTTAGGCAGGAGTAACCTTTTAATGCTGTAGTCTTAAATATGTACACTCTTGGTGTAGTCCAATAAGCTAGTCAATTCAGTTTATGTGTTATTAGGATTACTGAAGTTTAACTAAAATCTCCTTGCCAAGAATATGGAGACTAGATTCCTTTTCACCAGCAGTGACAGGGACAAGAATTACATACAGCAATTATAAAAACACCAGTATTTAACCTTGTAAAACTTTTTCTGCAATTGGCTCTAAGTTGTCTACTCAGACTGCTATGGGATTACAGGGGGTTTTTATTTAAACAATTAATTACCTTTTGAGAATTGAGCATTTCTAAAATAAATGCATTCAGATTCTATCATCATTTTAAAGGGTTCACTCTGAAGATCTAAAGAAAACTATCAAGGTGGGCAAAGGGAAATAAGTTTGGAGAATTCCTATACATTTTAATTCTGCAAGTTTAGAATATTTGTCATATGTGAAACTGTCATACTGAAAAGCAGCATGCACATGTGATGTTTTCACTTTAAATATTTCTATGTGAACAATTCACTTGAAAATCAAAACTTTAACAAATTATGAAATCTCATAAAAGTAGTGAGTTGTTTTAGTACTCCATTCTTTTTCAAACAACTTCAGTTTTATGATCCTTAAACATATTATCTTTACTATCTTTCTACCTATTTACTTAGAGCTAGCAAAGTGTTTAAGTCCAAATAAACCTGCAGGATGCTAGTTCTTTAAAATTACAAAGTGGATGAACTTCTTTGACATATTTACTTAAAACAAGAAAACTTAAAAGGAAAAATGCTGCATTTACACAGGAAAAATAGATTTTTCAGTAAAAGTTTTGTTTTGAATGCTGTAAGACATAACTGGCATTTGTTAAAGAAAAAAAACCCAGTATACCCTCACCCTTCCCTGGACATAAATGAGCAAAATATACTCATGGAGAAAAGGTACTATTTAGGCTTTTTCCTTTTGCATACTAAAAATATGGCAAAAGATAATGTACGTAAGATGCCATCATCCACCAGCATAGTCACTTAACACTCCATCCACTGCCTTCCCTTATTTAAAACAAACAACATCAACAGAAAACCCTGCAACAGGAATCTTCCCTTTTTCTCCTTCAATATCATAGAGCTCCACAAATAGTAGATGCTTACGGTTCTCACCTTTACTAGGCTGAACCAAGCTTTGCTCAAGTACAGACCCTGGGAAGCAAAAATGCAGCGACTGCCCAGAACATCCTGCTTGATAAGACTAGCATATTTTTTTCAATGTATTAAAAATCTGTACACATTTACAATACACAGACCACTTGGTCTATGGCTGGACCCTCGGATGCTCTGTCTACATACATATCACTATATGTATATATAATGTTTCTCAGCTCCCGAAGCTTGGACCTCAGAATGTTCTTGCCTTCCCTACTCCTGTATCTCCATCTGACTCTCACTCTACGTACACTGAGACTAAGGTCACCGTAGATTATACAGCAGTAACACAAGTGGTGCCTATGACGCTTCTGGCACTGTATCTGTAACTAGTCCAAGACATCAGAGTCCCAACAATCTGAAGCAGCCCGATGCATGTTAAAATAAGCCAATAGACAAAATACAGGGAATGCACCTAGAATGTGCTTAGATGAACAGCATTACCAAACATTTCCTTTAAAAGTATGAAAACAAATCACTTTTAGAAAGCACAGAACACAATGGCTACTCTTTGGAATGAAAACTCAATTACAGGTGACTGACTCTAGCTGTTCCCTCCACTAAAAGGACCATGGTTTGTCTTTTCTGGATAAGGTGAAAGAATTAAGTTAAAGTCTTTATCTAGAATTTTTTTTAAGTTTTAAAAAGACTTTCCATTTTATGACTCACTGCACAAACCAATTAGCACAAATATAATGTGCAAAATGTTGTATCACTACAAAGGAATTCTACTAAGTGGCTATCAAAACCCAGTACTAGTGCTCTGGAGAAAACACTGCCATGAATGAAGAAGGAAAGTACTGATCACCATGGTCACTGTTTCCATTAGTTATACAGTACAGAGAGGCTTTCAGGAAGGATCACTTTTCTGTAAGAGAAGGATACACTTTAATAAAATAATTACACTACTTGTTTTTGACAAGAATTTTCCAAAGGTCATGTGTTTTGGTGTGAGAATGTTTCCAAGGTTCAGAAATAAATAAAATGTCCTCTATGAAGACAGTGGTTGTCTGCCTTAAGACCAGGAAATAGAAAGGGTGTGCCTATTTTGCAGCTGGAGCTTGACCAAAGAAAACAAATATCCCCGCTTTTCCCATGCTTGGCTCAACTAGGCTTGTTAGCTGTCTTTAACCTGACAGTCGACATTCTCATCTGTAACTTAGCCTGCTGACTCTGGCCATCAGAGCTGGCTGGCCCCTGGGCGGGGTTGGGTACACCTGGGGCCTGAAGCTGCGTGGAGGCTGTTGTCACCACCTGCTGTTGGAGGAGTTTCTGCTGAACCACCTGAGCTGTTGCAGTCACTGCAGGGATCATTTGGACCTGCTGACCTGCAGTTGTTGCTTGAGAGAGTGTCACGGTCTGTGGTGACGCCTAGCCCAGAGAAAAGAAAAGACAAGCTAACTGAAAAATCTCATATATGTTATGAAAATGCTACAACAGAAACAAAAAAAGGGTGTGACTAGGGCCTCTGGGAGAGAGAACTGAATGAGGAGCTTCTTTGAAAACTATTAGTTCCTAAATGTAGAGGTGAAAGGGAGTCTCAGGCATCCCTTCAGCAGTCCAACCCCTTCATGGTGCATATGAGGAAACTGAGTCCCAGAGTGGGGAAAGCCTTGTCTAAGGCTACACAGGGAGGAAGTGGCAGGGCTAGGAATGTCTTCCCAAGGTCCAGTAACTTCCAACCCTGTGTCCTTTAGACTGTGCCACCCTGGCTGCTCCATGTATGAATTTATGAAACCATAAAACTGACAAATTAAAGCTGTACATGTTTTCTATTTCCTCCACCCCCTTCTCCAGTAAGACATTAGTTCCTTAGGGGCAGGGACTCTTCCAATTTTGTCTTTATATCTCTAGAACCTAGTACAGGGTCTTGCACATAGTAGATGATTAATAAATTTTTGTTAATGAATTCATTTAAAGTGAGGCCTTCAGCTTCCAGCGATATGTAAATAAGGAAAAAACAAAATCCCTGATTTTATATAATCCCCAGGTAATCTGAATGGCCATAATCGCCATTCTATAACACTAGAGTAAAATAAAAGAATACATATTGTCAAGACTTTATGTCCTTGAGAAAAGATGAAGAAAGACCTCATCCAGGAAATGAACACATGGTCTACTTCTAAAGTTTAAGATGCTTTTGCTTGCCTGCGTCTGTGCTAGGACTTAATCGTAAGAGCAGTATAACAATTTTTGTCAGAGATTGTTTTGTAAATAGATACTGTGGCACAGCTGTCAGTCACGGAGTTGAGGTTCACCCCAAAGGCAATGGAAGGCCCCAGCAGGGGCGAGCAGCCTGCAACAGAGCACATGGAAGCCATGATGGAGAAATGGTGGAAAGATGTCATCAAAGAAACGTATGTGTAAGAAAGAAACTGGGCCACTCCTGTGATGGGGGAGAAGGATAACCAAGGGGCAACCTGTATGCTCCACTGGCATCCTGGCCACATCAAGAGGAAAGGAGGAAGGCTATCTACTCACTGAGTGAACAGGATGAGCAGGCACAAATGGGTGGCCATCTGCATCCCTGGAGAGAATACCCACACGGGTGAGGTCAACGAGCTAACTGAGTACAGAAAACATGGGCCCTTTTTTTGTTAAAACTCCATTTTCATGAGGAGCCAAAAAAGATGACCATGTAACAGAACAAAGATTATTCTGGACTTCATAAAAAGGACTGAAAGTAAGTCTAAAGCTACATACACACCAAAAAATGCCATGTGTTCTTAATATTATCAAGCTGTTTTCCAATCTTACCTGCTGAGAAGCAGAGGCCACCTGCTGAATACTGGCCACAGCTGTTTGTTGTTGGACTACTTGAGGAAGCTTCGCAACCTTCAACAAAAAAAAAGTCTGATTACAAGAAATTCATGTACATTGCATCCACTACCCAGTATCCTCTCCTTCATCCTCAATTATTTTTGCACAAACATGATTACCACCAACAAGGTCCAATTTATAAGCTTTCCTTGCAATCTGAATCCTTACCAACTGGTGATTATTTCACTATAACCTTAAAGCTGAAAAGAACTATATTCCAAACTTCCCATTTCTGCAGATCGTACATTTATCCAAAATTACTACTTTGGAGAGTCACATACAGTTAGCAAGAAAACAAAGATACAGATTAACCACTGCACTAAGCATGCTCATAAATACTTACTTGTATCTGGGTCTGCACTTGCTGGGTCCCTGCTAATTTCTGAGCCTGGGAAATGGGTGTAGTAAGAAACTGGGTCTTAATTGCTGGCTGAGTAGCATAGGTTACTTTCTGTTGTTGGCCTTGGGCAGTTATCTGTTGTGCAGTTATCTATGAAGAAAAACATGATTCTAAATGATGCTAATTAAGTTCTGATTTAAAAAAACTTACCAGCTACAGTGACAGACAATTTAAATTAAAAATTAACTTTAAAGGGAATATCATTTTTAGATTACTTCGTATTTCAAGTATCTATGACTTCATCAATATAAGACTCTTTCCACTATCTCAGATCACAACCCTTCCACAAATTGAAAGATAGCTATCAAGAGTTGATGTGGACAAAAAACATTCATTAACATTTATTTCATCTAGTGATGAGCCCCACCCTACCCCCAGCACAGCTTGGCTGATACTTGAAAGATCACAGGTAGCCTACTGCCTGCCTGATCTATATGTAAAGACTTTTCAGACCCGGAAAAGCTTTTTGAAAAAATAAAAGAATAGGGTTTTTTTTTTAATTTTGGGGAGTAGCCACTAACTGTATGGTCTATGTGAATGACACTCAAAATAACATCACTTGGTTGTAGCCCTAGGTATGAACCCCATGATTAAGTATAAGGATGAAAAGGAGACAAGAACTGGTGCTCTCTAGATCAGGGTTTCTTAACCTTTTTCCACTCATGACCCTTCTGCGTTTCAGCAGCATTCCTTGGCATTTTGTGGCCTGATGGCATGTGCAGTGCAAAGCGCATGCGCTTTGTGTCCCGAACCAAGGCTGCAATGAAGCTGCATGATGCAACACAGGCAAGTGCTGCCAGAAACGCCTCAGAAATGCAGTTTAAGAAGCACTGCTCTAGATGAGCATCAAAGGACACTAAGCCTAATAGGTCAAAATACCTTCTGCGGTGCAGGAGTCTGACCCTGAGCCACCTGGGGCTGGATGGCTTTCTGCTGCTGAACTGCTTGCTGCTTGAGCTTCAGAAGCTGCTGGACATGCACAGGCTGTGCCACCACAGTTTGCCCTGCAAATCACCAAACACTCTGTTAAGATAAAGAATCTCAGACCAACCTGATGAACACATCTCCACTTGTTGGGTCACTTACTAGACCCTATGCAACAAGAAGTCTGTGGATGCTGAGCATAGATCTACACCTGTGTTGAAGGTTATTCTTTTTGATAGATATTTATAAAGCTACCACAAGGAAACTAAGTTCAAAATATGTCCCTAATATTTTTCGTTACATTTAAAAAATAACTTGAAACCTGGAAGTTCCAGTCTTCTTGTATCCAATTATCTGACTGCTGGACCAATACTTTTCTTTAAGTCCTAGTTTAGACCTGTTATTTCATCAGTGAAGGGAACCCCACATGTGCAAATACTTTCTACCAATGTGGATCACTAACTCATCTATAACTTCAGTCTTAGGGAGCTGCCTGAAGTATAAAGAGGTTAAGTGATTTACCCAGGATCACGCAGCTGGTACGTGTCCATTTTTGGCAGACAGTGACTCCAAGGCCTGCCCCTCCACCCATCATGCGACATCGCCTCTCCAATGAGATCATGAATAATTAGACTCACTAAAATGTCAAAACTTCACAGTAACACAATACAACCAATAAAATTATTTTTTTCAACATCCTACAAACTTGGTAACTACTCTCAATGACAAAAACGACTGTGTGAAAACTGGAGAAATGACTACTTCCCAAAAATTACTGTTGGGAGAATTCCCAGAGAAATACCTGCTGTTTTCTGTGGCTGTCCAATCGCAACACTAATCCCAGCAACATTCATAGGAAGGGTTGTGACCCCAGCTGATGATACAACAGCTGCTGGCACAGACACAACGGGCGGCTTTGCCAGAGCCACTTGAGCAGTCTGAGTTGTCTGAGCCTGGATTTGCCCTTGAGCTTGTAACTGGGAAGTAGGAACACGGGTCTAAACAATAAGAAATAATAAATTACTTAGGAAAAACTCAGAATTCTCTAACATTCATCACATCAAGAAACTATGCTGTGTATCTTTTATGACTAATGTCAACCAGTCAGAAAGTACAAGTGACAGAAAATCATACAGGAAAAGTCTAACTTCCTCATCATATCCCACCAAACAGCTTGGCTTCCTGCATAACTATGAAAACGATTATAGCAAAATAAGCTCATTTCAACATTAATCATGAATCAGAATTTATCTACACCATTATTGCCACATAGGCTCAAAATTTTTAAGTAATCCTGATGTTATGCCAGGTTAAGGATCTTGGACCTTAATCAACAGACATTGGTGAGACTTTGAAGACTTAAGAAATAAAATCTTCAGAGCTATGTTTTGGAAAATGAAACAGGCATAAAAACATTAAGATGGAAGTGATTAACAAGATGAATTGGAACAAAGTATCCACATACAAGGAAACAATAAAGTAAGTTATTACAACAATCTCAGTAAGTACAAAAGGGAAGAGATTGATAAGAAAAGTTAGAAAATCTGGTGATGGATTCATTTCTCCTTTACATCTATTTGTAATCGCCAAGATTTCCATCATTTTTCCTCTAAAGCTCTTCCCTTCTGTACCTACTGCCACTACTGCAAATCTAGATCCTCTAACTCTCACTGCAATCACTGTAATAATCTACTCTCTGGTCTTCTTACATCAGATTTTCTGCTTTAATTATTCTTGCTGAATCTCTGTGAAGTTGAATCTTTTTTTTTAAAGATCAATATTCCTAAAAATGGTTGTTGCAGCATCATCTCCTCCTACCTTACTTAAAAACACTTGTAAAAGCACAGAACACTTAAGGTATATATAGTGCTGTAAAAATTAAGCAATGATATCATAATGTTGGTACCTTGAGTCCTTAGCCTCCCTTAAATCTGACCTAATCAGTTTCCTTGAGTCAGTATCTCAGTCAGTTAGCTTACTATAGGTCTACTATGTGCTAGCCAATGTGTTAGGACCCTGGGGATGCAAATCCAAAGATGAAACACTCCCTATTTTCAACGGACCTTACTTCCATTGCAGGAGAAAATATGTTCACATAAGGCTATCCATGATATACACCCACAGAGAGAATAAACACAAAAGGAGAGCAGGACACTAGGAACTGAGAGAAATCATCAGGAAAGACATTTCTTAAGAAAGTGGTCCTTGAACTGCCTTCTGAAGGAAGAGAGGAAATCTCCAAGGCAGGGGAGTGCACTCCAAGCATGGGAGATAAGACAGCCCAAGCTGCGAGAAGAGGGCATGGAGTGCTTCTGAGAGGAACAGAGAGAAGGTCAGTTTAACTGGACCACTGAGTGAAGCAAGAGTAGTAAGGTATAATGAGACTGAAGAGGGAGGTCTGGACCAGGTCCTAAAGAGCTTGAAAAGCCAAACAAAGAAGTATGTATTTTATCCCAGAAGCAATAGGGAATCATTGGAGTTTACTAAGTAAGGAATGACAGAGAAAGAGCTGCACTTATTGAAAATCACTTTGGCCCATGTGTGCAACAGAGTAGAGCTGGGAGAGATTTGTGAAGCAAGAATAACAATTAGGAAGTCATCTCAACAGTACAGGCCAAAGGTGATGAGGACTTGGACTAAGGCTGTAGTTATGTGAGCAGAAAGAAGAGTTCACATTAAAGATGTAGAAGCAAAAATGGCAAGGCCTGCTAAGTGAACGGATTAGGGGAGGGAGAGGAGGGGCTGAGGCTAACACCAGAACTGGAAAAACAATGTTGCCCTTTCAGCAAAAGAGAAGTTTGGAAGAGAAAGAGAATTGTGTTCCATTTTAGGGATGTTGAGTTTGAGATGTCTCTGAGACACCCAGTTTGAAAAAACTGAAATTTGAGAGAGAAAATGAGGCTGTGGTTGGATACACAGGCACTGAGATAGTAACTGAACTCTTAAGAACTGATAAAGTCACTTAGAGGGTGTCTAGGGAGAGAAAACAGTCACCCCAACCAGCAGAGACCTGACATGAATGGTAAGTCAGCAAAAGAGAATAAGGAGTAGTCAGACAGGAAGGAAAACCAGTCATGTCACAAAAACCTAGAGTGGAGGAGATGGGGATCAACTATGTTAAATTCAGCAGAAATGTCAAGAGGACCCTCAATCTGGAGATTAAGAGATCATTCATAACTTTGGAGAGAGATATTTCAGTAGAATGCTATGGTTTTTCCAGCCCGCAAAGGATGAGTAAGAGGAGAAGATGTGGAAGCACTGCAGATAGGAATCTGGCTAAGAGAGGAAAGACAGGACAACAGAGGGGAGAGAAGAAAAGCAATTTCAGGGAGGAAATGTTAAGATCGCAAGACTAGGTTACTAGAAAGTGTTTGACTTTTGATGATGACGACCAAACTAAAAATGAGAATGTCTTTCTAGCCTTGAAGGAAGACTTGGATTCAAGTCTCCTCTCGGAACACACTGGCTGGGTGATTCTAAGCAAGCCACTTAACTTATCCTGGCTCTAGTCAACATTCTAGTGCTCCAGGTTACAGAGAAGCTGCTGACCTACAATGGTAAACAGGTTTCTCATCTAGGAATTCCTTATGTCAATGAAATCATAGGTCCAGTCCCAAACTCTTTGTTTACAGCTGACCAGACTGCAAGACGAAATATTAAGAGTAAGTCAGTCCGTTTCAGGAAGATATTTTTCCAAAAGCTGTGAGGACATTAACACTTTCATTGTTTTGTTTGGTAAATCAAAAATCATATACTTAAATTACATATACTTCTTTTATTTTGATGCAGAATTTCATAATTTATTTCAAATTTACTAGAAAATGTAAACTGGAAATTGCCTGGGATAAAACAACACCAAAATTAGCAGGGGAATTCTAACGGTAAAACTTTTCCAAGTAAAAAAGCTTATGTATTAATAAATCATTAATAAAATGACTGAAAAACTAAAAGAGTCTAGATTCTTTTTTTCCAAACCTTCACAGCTTCACCACTAGCTATCGTCCAAACCTAGGCCTGGCATCAAAGGTCTTCCCATTCTTCCGTCAACACGTGCCCCCTCCACTGCAGGCAGGAATCACCTCTTCAGTATCAAATTAAGCGGGGGGCCTCAGATCCCAGCACTTCTATCAAACCTTCCCAAACCACACATCCCCATCTCTCCCTCCCCCTGAGTTTAAAAGCTGCTCCTACAGCTCTTCTTATGTCAGACATGTTCTGGACAGTTCTTTCAAAGCCTTGGCTCTATGTGCTGGTCTCCCCAACATGAATCACATTAAATGAAAACTTACAAGACGAGCAACTTGGAGGTTGGCTACCGTCGTGCCCGTGAGAAGTGCTCCGGGCCTTGGGGCTGCAACTGCTGCCAGCTGTGGCGTCTGCTGTGGCTGCTGCTGTACCTGTACTTGAGTAGCTTGTGGCTGGGCCCCTGGCTGGGCCTGCTGCTGAGGTCCTGACTGTGGCGGCAGCTGGAGCTTCTGTTTCTGCATTTTGATCAGGTGTTCCTAAGAACAAATAAATTGTCCATTACTAGGCAAAATGTTTAAGACTTAGTCTCTTAAAAACTGTAAACAAGTTGATATGCCCTCATGGATAAATCGTCTTAATTACCTAAAGAGAATGTAATTATTAGTAATAACTAATCTATTGCATACACACACACACATACACACAACTCTCTGCTTTATGGTTTTTAAAGTGCTTTCTTTTCATATGTAATAAGAATTTGAGAACCCATTGGCATACTCGGATTTGTAATTCAGATTGAGATGAATTGCCTTTCAACACTGAGAGCAGTCTGGGATTAACATGAACTTTACATTTATGAAAGTAGATTTTGAACTTTAAATAATGAAATCACAAAACAGATTCTGATCAATGATCAAGTCCACTACAAAAAGAAATAAGTATTCCTAGGTCTCACAAAAAATTAATTTAACAAATTGCAGTTTCATTAAATATATCAAGAAATACATTTTCTTTATTACTAAGCCTGTTCACTATTGATGGAGCTATGAAGTAGTTCAATTATTCTGTAAAGTAATTTGAAACTATACCAAGAAAGTGACAAATATATTCATATAGTGTGATTCTGAGATCTTACCATCTCAAGGAGGTCAATGATAAAAAGAAAGGCTCTATATACACCAAAGTATCTACAGCAGCACTTTTTGTATTTGCAAAGAATTGGAAACAAAGCAGATGCCCATCAACTGGGGAATAGCTAAACAAGTGATAGTACAGAATATTGTGTTACTGTAAGAAAAATGATATACTAAATGTAGGCAAATATGAAAGAACTTATATGAAATGATGCAAACTGAAGTCATCAAAACCAGAAAAACAATTACAAAAGAAACACAACAAGAAAATAATCACATGAAAGACTGAGCGATAGTAACGACAAACCTTAGCCCCAGAGAGGAGAAGAAAGTCTCCCAAGCTTCTTGGCAAAGACAGGGGCTATGGGTATGAAACACCGCTTAATGCCATACTTGGCTGAAACGGTCATTTTTTCCTCAACTATTTTGTTTCTCCTTTTTTATTCTTTGCTACAAATATGGTATAAGAAATATCATAGGAAGGGTAAGGGGAAAGACATTGTGAAATGTAAGTGATGTAAAAACAGATCTATTTAATTGAAAAGTTCTTATGTCTGCAGGAGGAAGAGCTATTTAACACAACAAATTCTGGAATGCTCTGCCTCCCCATCTCTGCCTACTCCCCTAGCTTTCTTTAAATCTCAATTAAAATCTCATTTTTCAAAGGAAGCCTGCCCCAACCCCTCTTAATTCTAGTGTCTTCCCTTATTCTGATTAATTCTGTATAGATCTGTTTGCATGTTGTCTCCCCCATTAGATTTCGAGCTCCTTGGAGAGAGGGAAAGGGGATAGAAAAGAGGAAGAGAGGGGGGAGGGGGAGGAGACAGAACTGTCTTTTGCCTCTTTTTGCATCCCTAGCATGTTGCCTGGCCACATGGGAGGCAATTAATACACATTTACTGAAAGAATGACTCCTTGGTTGATAATGAATCCATGGGACTACAAGGATTAAGAAGTCTGCTCCAGAGTCTGGTTAGTCTAAGTTCATTTCAGGGACATTATTTCAAGATAAAGTTACAAAGCCTTGCCCAGCATCGGGGAATCTGCAGTCTCCAGGCCACAGGTGGCCTTCTAGATACTTGGGTGTAGCCTTTTGACTGAGTCCAAGTTTTATAGAACAAATCCTTTACTAAGAGGATTTTCTCCGTGACATTTGGATTCAAATGGCTGCATCTGAGGACCTAGTGGAGTCCTAGCAGTGCTAGGACCAGATGCTTCTCTTTTATCTTCATAATTAATGACCTTTCTCTGGTGTATGGTTCTGAATGTGTATATTCTCTTCTGACAAAACCTAAAAAAAAAGAGAAAAACTAGGTATCTAAAACCAACTGGGCTCTGGCTCTGAAAAATCAAACTGTGAAATAACATTCAAGAATAAATATAGCATCTGACCAGTCCCCTCCCTCCAAAAAATATTTTCTCACCAGTTTGTCCATGATTTCTGAAATTCTTTCATTAAGAATACCCTGCTTTGACTAAGGCACTGTCCTATGTTCAAATACAAGTTCCTTTGGTAGAGGTAGTATGTTAAGCTGTCACCAAACTGATTCACATTACTGTATGTGAAAATCTGAAGAAAAACGATATTGATAGGGATGATGAGGTAGAAAAGGTTTACGATGGGGACTGGATCAAAGGCAGGGATAAAGAGTGGGGTGGACAGGGAGCGTGTGTGTGTGCACCTGGGTAAATGTGTACAGAATTCTTGGGAAGGCCAAGACTATGATGAGGATATTGAGCCTCAGGAGAAAAAAGTAAGAAGAGGTCAAAGTCTTTCTAGTTCTTTCCATTCTCTGAAGCTCCTAGGATTTTACAACCTGATCTCTCTCTCCCTTCCTCCCTCTCCCAACCCCCTCCAGTCTCTCACACACACACATATTTACAGTATCTTTCTAGGGTTTTCTCATGTCAAGAGAAGGAAGAAATGGGCCGAAGTACAAGGAGATGAACTGGACCAGGGTATGCAAATGACAGTGAAGTTAAGTACAAATGAAAAGAAGAAGCTAAAAAACCAGGAGCAGGTCCTCCAGAATCAGAAAGGGTCATCAGTGGTAAGACATTGCAATGTTGCACAAAAAATAAGATGCAGAAAGTCAGCATTTATATGTAAAATATTCTCATTTAAAGACAAAACAAACTGGCTTTCCCTATGTAAACAATGCTAAGTCTTGATGAAGCAGGAAATGATTCTGAATGATCCAGGCATTAGAGAGTAGACCCATTGCACTGTTTTTATGTAAGTTAGTTATGTGTAAAACAGGTTTCCCATCATTAGTTCTCAGAAGCACACTTCTCACCGGTGTCAGCTTGCCTACAGCTTTCATCTGGGCAGGAGACTGGGCCTGGCCCTGGATCTGTGGGACTTGCACCTGGGCTGCCTGTTGCTGCTGCTGCTGCTGCTGCTGCTGCTGCTGCTGCTGCTGCTGCTGCTGCTGCTGTTGCTGCTGCTGCTGCTGCTGTTGCTGTTGCTGCTGTCTGAGAAGCTGGAAATGGGCTGGGGTGATCGCTTTGCCAGGAAGCTGAACCCCTGTGGCTGCAAAGATGTTTCTTTCGTTAAAGGGCAGTATTTTCCTTCCTACCCCATGTTCTACATCATCTTCAGATAACAAGAATTTAGTAGTATGACTACCAAAAGATGAAATTGGAATCGCGCTTTTACCTTGAGTCACTTGAGTCACTAAAGACCTGGTCTGAGCCTGCACGGGGGTCAGGTTGGTGGTGACCACAGCAGAGGCCGTCACAGAAGTGACAGCACGCACCCCCTGGGTGGACGCCAGAGAGACCAGCTCAGTGGATGCAGCAGGTGTGGCAACTGTCCGAGGCTGTGCATGAACCACCTGAGCAGGAGAAGCATTGCCTGTGGTCTAAAAAAGGCAGAAAGATACAGACATCAATTTCCCTCAGACAATCGGGAAGCTCTCTGAAGCTCTAAAGCGATTTTCAAAGAAAAATAAAGATTTTTTTAAAAATAAGAATGAAGAAAAATAAATGAAAGAGTTCTTAAAATGAAAAATACTATGACAACACAAACAAACCAGTACATTATATTCCAATTTTACACCTGGAATTTCTGATGAACTAAAAATGTATCACATTATCAATATGACTATTTAAAATACAGATGGCTGTATTCACATGTCACATAATGCTTCATTAAAGAATTCTAACTCAATTATAGAAATAATTAATTTCCCATGTTAAGAAGAGAACCACTCAAGCTGACAATATAAGACCCACCTCACCTCCATGTCTTCACCTGGAGAACCTTCATTTTTTCCACTGAGCATCAATCAGGAAATTGTGACTATCCTCTGAATCTATCTTCTTGCCTAACATAATAACTATTTAAATAATATTTGGTGTTTTCACACATTAAGAACTATCTTCTTTATGATGAAATGCGTGACCATTCTTTTCCTCGGTTCTTGCCCTGGCTCTCACCCCCTGCAATGAAGACCCCACATGTCTACAAAAGCGCTGGCCATGATCTCACAATGCTCCTGTTGCCACAAGCCTGGCCCACACAGTTCAATTCCACAAACACTTATTAAGTGCCAATGTATACAAAGTAGCCTTCTTTCCTGGAGCTCCTGTCTTCACCTGGATCTTTTTATTGCAAAACAGAAAAATTAAGTATGAACAACATCTTCATCAAAAGACAGATTGCTGGATTAGGAAAATTCTCAGCATTTTTAGCATATGTCATACATAGGAAAAGCTGGTTTTTAAGAGATACTTTGTAAACACTTCGGACAAAGCGTAATTTCACTCTTTCCTAGAAACTTCATTTAATCTCCCTCCTAAAAAGATACTAAATCAAATGCTTCCTCGTGGAATGCTGTCTTCCCAACCTCTCATTAAACCTCAAGATAATATGCTGCTCAATGCACTGGGGGTGTTTCCCTTATTTCTATGACTCACAAGATTCAGAGAATGTGCTGACCTATGAGTGAAATGAGAATGAAAAAGAGGGAAGGGGAGAGAGGTTTCTAAACAGTCCTGGTTAGAACCTGATGGTCTTCACATGCCGGAAGATCCTTCCCCCTCCTACAACATGCACATAACTTTAAGGGAAAAGCCAATCTTGATTATCTTACCAGAGGTAAGATAATTCATCAGTGTTGAAAAGTGTTTCCCCCTTTTGCACCATCTCATGTGAACTTAACAGCCCTATGTTTAGAAACAAAGAAACTGAGGCTCCCAAAGCATTAGTGATTTGTCAGTAAGTGGTCATCCCAGGCCCAGAACTTAGACTAGGTACTGCCAAGTTCTTTCCATTGGATTAACCCAGTGATTAAGGAAAGGAACAATAACTGTCATTCCTATCCAGAAGGTACCCAGCAGGAGACGTGTCCCCCACATTCCTGTATTTGTATAGTTCAGGGCTCTACCTCAGGGAGTCTCTCATTCAGTGGGAAAGCAGACACAAGGGTTGCTTCTTCACCCAGAAGCTGGCTGATGTGGCACAGGCAAAACCAAAGGCCTTCAAAAATAGGATAGCATCAACAGATTGAGAATTAACTCACTGTTAAATTTCCAGGGACAACTGGTGAAGCAATACGCTTGTTAATGGACTGAAAGGTGGCAGCGGGGACTCCAGCTATTGTGTTCACTATAACATTCCCACTAACTGTACCTGCAAAGAAAATATGTTTAAGGAAAACACCAAAGACTGGAATGTACTTTCTTGTTTCAAAGCTTTCTTAGTGTTCTTACCAGTTGGCATGCTTGTTCCAGTGGCTGATGTTTTAATTGTTCCAGCCTGTTTTAGAAAGAAGAGTCAAAGTGACTAAAATGTGTGTTATTATTTTGTAGCTGAAAAAAATCGTGAATTTCTCAAAAACAAATAAAATGCCATAAGATGCATTTGTCATAAGAAAGTTATTTCCACATCTGGCCAGTGACTCATGATGATGGTGCTCTGGCTTACAATAGTGAATCTCAAGAATGGGATTTAGTAACCAGGCATGTGTACTGGCCTCCAGCGTACTGGCAGTCAGTCTGGGGAAGTCTAGGGATGGGCCTCTGCCCAGAAACAGAGAGTAGGGGAAAAAAGTGATCATTTTCTTCCCAACCAAGTTCACAGACTCCCTGAAATCTCTCCTTGGACTCTTTGGGCCCATGGAGTCTTTGGGTCTTAGGGTAAGATTCTTGCTCTAGAAGAATGATCCAGTATAACAAGATACTTTCTTTTTAGTCCAGGTCAATATGATGGTCATTGTATAAATGTCACCTGACTAGGAGCTGTGCATAAAATGTAAGTACTCTTTTCCCACCAATGAATCAATTAATCTTCAAATTCCTCAGCTTAAACATTTTTATCATCTCTACCAGAAACCTGCCAAAAATATTCATTAAAACAACTACAGACTCAAGGGTTGAAGAGATCAAAAATGAAAAACGCACATGCACAACATATCCCTGTTTCTTTTAATCTTATAATTTCTTTTAATCTCATAATTTCAAATTCTGATTTAAAGAAACTATAGTGTGGGTCATCCCTCAGATCTGAAATGTAATTTCTAGCAAATATTCATTATAGTAAAATTCTACTACATAAAAACTATTTGGATGATCTATGGATTTCTCACCAATATTCCTGTTCTTTGGGAACCTAACTCTGGCTGTGGCTCCACTCAAGTCTTTTGTGACACAAGATGCTCATGACACTAGAGCAGTGAGTCTCATTTGCTACTAGAGAAGCTGCAAGTACCTCTGGAGGATCAATACTTTACTTCCATTTTGATGAATACTGAAAAGTTATAACTGTTCATAAGAAATAAAGGGTAATTTAGAAGCCTCATTTAAAGAACTACATCGAACAGGTTACCCAGATGACCTAAGTAGCAGGTTTATGGAGGTACTAAATGCAAGGACAGAATGAAGACTATTAGATTCAACCTGTTTGGCACAAGGCAAGAAAAGAAAAAAAACAACATTCGCTTTTGACTAAAGAATGAGCCTCTTTCTATGTTAGAGACACTGGTTGCATAAAGGGACAGAGATCAAAGGAAAAGGACAGGAGACTGACTAGCTTGGGGACTGATTCTATTTCCACAACTCCCACCCACCCCAATAACTTTCATTCATCATTCCAATTCAACAAGCACTTTTTAATCACCTACTATGTGCCAGTTACCATGGATACAAAGACAAAAATGAAACAGCCCCTGCCCTCCAGTCACTCTACTGGAGAAAAACACGTATATACATCATCCTAAACAAGAAAACATACATAACAAACCCAAATTTGTATGCTAGACTCAACCATACCCTAGGAAGAAAGCTCATACAATTCTGAAAAGGAAAGGTGGCATCTGATTTGTTTAGAAAGAAGCCAGGGATTCTGCAAGACAAAAGGTGAGAACTAAAACAATGCCCTCTAGGCAAAGGAGATAGACTACAAAAAGATGCAGAAACAGAAGAGGAAAAAATGTCTACAGAGCCAGGCCGGCACTAGGTTGTGAAGGATTTTAAACGCCCACATTCTCTTTTGTCACAGGCTAGCTGGCAGGCGCTGGAGCTCAGTCAACAGGAGGGGTATGGTCAAAAGTGAGCTTTAAAATTATTTGGGAGAGGAGAGAGGGTAAAAGCAAGGAGAACAATGAGGAGGCTGCAACAATGGTCCAGGCCGAAGGGCTGAAGCCCCATGCTGACTGGACATGGAGAAGATGGGGTCTCTGGAGAGCTGGAATTAACAGGCCTGCAGATGAGGGGCAGATGACAAGGAATAGGTGAGGACGAGTCTGGAGCTGTGAACCAGAGTAACTAAAGAAATGATAGTACCCTTGACAGAAACAGAGAAGTCAGAAAAGGGGAAGAAAGGGATGGTTTGAGGAGGGGAAGCTGAGTTTTACTTTGGACATGCCAAATATGGAACCTCCAAGTGGAGATTTCTAGTAGGCAGTTTTTTAGGAATGCAGTTTAGGAGCCAGATGAAGACTGAAAATACAGCTCTGTGTGTGCCTTCCCTCCACTTATATGACCTCCCCAAATCCAGACTCTCATCAACAGCCTCTTAATTGGTTTCTCTGCTTCTATTCTTTCCAATCCATCTTTCACCTAGTTGCCAAATATTCCTAAAGCATAGGTTTGACCCTGTCATTCCCTTATTCTGTAAGTTCCAGAGGCTCCGCCCTCCTTGTAGGATAGAAAAGGTCTCTTTTTGGCATTTAAAAGCCTTTATAAACTGCCTCCTCCCTATTTCCCCACCTCATATAGGTGATGTTCTATGTCAACTGTCTCCTTGCTCTGCCTCCTCAAGGTCATTCATCTCCTTCTCTGTGCCTTCACTCAGCCCTCACTTCCGCCTCTTGGATCTCCTCAATCCCTTTCAAAGATCAACTTAAGGTTTCAACCCTTGACAATCTTTTCTAATTCCCCACAGTTATTCTCCATTCTCACCCCCCAATCCCATGGCTAGAATTGTATGCAGCAGGTCAACCAAAGGACTAGCCCTATGATTTAACAGCTATAAGGAACTACCAGGGGAGGAAATTTTCTCTATCAATGCAGGTTAGCACCTTCTCTGAAATTTAGAGTCCTACAGAGATATCTATAGCACAGAGAGGATGTCACCCCATGTCACACAACCTGTATGTGTCAGAAGTGACGGTTAAATCCATGTCTTCCTGGTTTCAAGGTCAGCTATACCATGGTATCTCTCATTTATATATGTGTATGTATATGTGTACATGTGTGATATATATATGCATCTATAGTACAGAATTATCTGG
Organism: Potorous gilbertii; assembly: GCA_028658325.1. Classification (NCBI taxonomy): domain Eukaryota; kingdom Metazoa; phylum Chordata; class Mammalia; order Diprotodontia; family Potoroidae; genus Potorous; species Potorous gilbertii. Next base: position 211,649,245 of record CM053773.1, read on the forward strand.
TTACATGTTGTTTCTCCCCGAAAGAAGCTCCTTGAAGGCAGGAACCTAAGTATGGTGCTTGATGCATGGGACTTACTGAAGGCTGATTGAATTAAACTGAATAACTGAAAAAGGGTTCTTGAATTCAAAAGCCCTCTGTTAGTCTATAATTTAAGTATTTTTCAGTCAGATATATATTCTCTATTTTTGGTTTATTCATCACTTCCATATTAGATATATACTGCATTTAAAAAAATCCCATAAACAGTATAAAAAGTGCTAAGTAGGACAATGGGAAAAAGTAATCCAAAGCCAATTATTAAGTTTCTTTTTTCAAAATTACATTCAGTGGACTTCTACCAAAAAATTTCCTCCATGCTATGCTATATCTTACCTACATTGTTAATATCAATTTTTTTCATTTAGGTTAAGACAACAAAGTTATTTTTTGTTTTGTGATTTAGGCTTCAGAATATTCACAACTTCACAAAAGAAACACTTCTTTTCGGTTCACGTCAATTGGTCTGCACCGCATGTCTGTCTATTTTTGTTTTTAAATACTTCTCCCTTCTCACCAATACTGCCGTGCTGGCCACAGTGGTAATTGTAGTCTGCACCTTTGTTTGCTGCTGCTGCTGCTGCTGCTGTTGCTGCTGCTGCTGCTGCTGTTGCTGCTGCTGCTGCTGCTGTTGTTGCTGCTGCTGCTGCTGGACCCCAGGAGGCTGGGCCTGAGGCTGGGCCTGGCCTGCCTGCTGTGCAGCTGTTCCCTGCTGCCCAGGCTGCTGCTGCTGCTGCTGCTGCTGCTGAGGGGGCTGGGTGCCCGTCTGCTGCTGGGCCCTCTGCTGTTCAGCCAAAGCCTAAAAAAACAAGAGGATAAAAAAGATATGAGAGAGATCCCAACTACAAACAATTTCCTGGGGTTCCTGTCCTCACACACACATTAACAGGAACAGCCTTTTTTCCCCTCCAGCTTTAGAATATACAGTCTGACTGAAACATACCTTTTTCTCTTTTGCGATTCTCTCAGCACGCAAAGATGCAACCTGAATTGGAGGCAGTGGTTTGTCATAGTTGATCCCACTGAAAGAAAATGGAAAAATGTGGGATTTATTAAGCATCTATGCCCTGTGACTATGCTGAATGCCACATGGAGTAGGACAAAAATAACACAGTCCCTGCCCTGCTTTCAGATGCATATATTCTCCTAGGACCTTCTTGAAGCTAAAATCCTTTATTTGTCAAGTTGCTGATCATTAATTGTTCAGTCTCCATGGACACAGGATTCTTTAGGAAGGCAGTTTAGGCCTGCAGCTCAGAAGTCAGATGAGGACTAAAGATACAGTTCTGTCCCCTTCTCTCCACTTATGTGACCACCCCAAACTCAGACTCTCATCAACTCTCACCTGAAGTACTACAATAACTTCATAATCAGTCTCTCTACCTCTATATAATACATCCTTCACACAGCTCTCAAGGCAAAAGCCAGCCATGGCTACTGTAAGGACTCAGAGGGAATCCAGGTTCCAATGAGCTAGGACAAAAATGCACGGTCACTTACCTCTCTGCTAGCACTGAAGCATGCTTTGGGTTTTTCTGGAAAGGATTCATGCCAAGTCTGAAATGGACAGAATGGAGAGGAGAGAAATGTTGGAAGCATAAAACTTTTCCAAACCAAAGTCTGCCAGATGGAAAGGGAGATATTCAAACTCACTACAGACAAAAAGATTTACTATGAGACACTGTACTCATACCTCAAACAAAATTAACAGAAAAAGAGCATTTGAGAAACATACAGAGGCTTGATTGGGGGACTTCTCTTCCCAGCAGTCATTTTCATTAAATCAAAGTGACTTGTGTACAGCTGGGTGTGAGTAGCATTTTCATCTTGGGCATAGATCTGGCTGGTACGAAGAGGACGGTTGTTTTTGCTCTGAAACAAATGAGATATGGGAGTCAATCAAAATTAAAATATCAACAAGAATCTCTAATCACCCCATATGTCAAGAACAGGGTTTGCTTATTTGGAAGCTAATGAACATACAAGTTAAATTTTCTAAGATTAAATACTCACAAACTTCCTTTACTCCTATCAAATATTTATGTTAGTACAAACTTGGAAGTTTCCAAATTTATGTACCAGGGAACTCAAAAGGGGTAATAGGTTTCCTTCATACATTAAGAAGAATGGTGGAATGACAAATTTTCAATGATGAATGAAAGCACCACCTTGGGAAAAGGTTTGAGTTACTGTGTTAGATAAATTTTCCCTTGACCCAAACTCTGGAAAAATAAAATTCTCTTTAAGTAACAAGTTTGTACTCCCAAGAAATCTTAAAAGTACAAAATATTAGAGCTGGAAGAGACATAGTCATTTTATTCCAACCCTCTCACTTTACAAATAAGGAAAAGGAGTCCCAGAAAAGAGAAATGACTTGTCCAAAAACACAAAGCGAATCAGTGACAAAGTCAAGACTCAAAACCAGATCGCCCAATTTTCAGTCCAAGACCGTTCCCATTTCATGATGCTGCCTCTACAAATTCTTAACATAAACACAACAGCAATGAAACCCATCCCAAATGGAGGAAACTTAGGATTCCTGTATTGCCTATAAGAATGTGTGTGCATATAAGTAGACATAGACATAAGCAACTAATTTATTCTTAAGTGAATACCTTTAATTGAGGAGGATAATATCCAAGGAAATTTAGGACCAGAAAATATACATGCAAGATTAAGATATCACATGGTAACTTATTAACTGTTCTATAATCCCATATAGGTAGCATTTCTAAAACACAAAATTCAGCAGAAATTGACAATGAGAAAAGAAAAGTGGAAAAAAAAAAAAGACTGAAAACATCACACAATACCAGGAAATGAAATTTTGCCAAAGTTAAGGAAGACTGAGTGATAAGGACAAATTCCTGTTGATGTGAACCATTTTAGCTTTGAGGGAATAAGAATTCTACTCTGCCTCCTTGGTGCCAGCAGGCTCTCTATTCTGCCACACCAGGGACCTGGGACCTGATTCACCCAAGTCTGGTTCTTACGACCATTCTGAACTCTGATGGAATAACCATGGTGGGAGTGGCAGGAAGTCTCTTCCAGCTGGTGTTAAGTGAGTTACTACTATTTATTCTCTAATGTCCAGAAGCAAATCCTTTGGCTGTAGGAATGAAAGGCACTGTAGCAAATTCTGAATGGTCAAACTTTTGTAACTACTAAAAGAATTATGAGTCTGTCTTTTTGTGTGCTTCTTTGCATCAGCTCTAAAACAAGGTTTCCCAATTTATTCAGAATATCACCTTCATACCTTATAAATATTTTTTGCCTTTTTCTTTGGATTAGCTTCATAAATCAGCTATAAGAGAAGAAAACATTTTAGCTTTATTTTTTTCCATATTAAGGTTATGGCTAATTACCACTAATGCTTCCAAAACAGACAGACATAAAGCACTTCAGGAAGTCTCTTTTATGAAGGCACCTCATAATGCTATTAATAAAAAAGCTTGTTTTGTTTGAAGCAAACAAATGCTTCATTTTGAGATTAAAATTTTTCATTGAAAGATGATTCATAGGAAAAGTGGGCAATTTTCTCAAATAAATAAAAATTTCTAAATTTATCCCTCAAAATAATAATTTATCAAATAAAATTTTGGAAGACTCCCTAAAAATGCCTGACTTTGTACTGATAGAAAGACAAAATCATGTGTTTGTGCTTTGACAGGAATTCAAGAATCTGATAAGAGTAGATGTAGGCCCTATTGCCTATTTGTAACTTCTGTTCAGACAAATCCCTTCATTCAATAGGCTGCATCAGTATGGTATGGAGAAAGACCACTGCACTCACCAAAATGCATTTTACTGACATGCACTAATGCCAGATGCTTTCCAGTACTATACAGTTTTGAGATTCTCCCATACAGAGTCAAGCAGTCATGTAGCATGAAAAGAGGTAGTTGCATGAGGAAAGCCAGATGAAAAAGCAGAAAGAGACAACCAAGTAGGGCCCAGAAGAAAAACATTACAAAGTGGAAACATGAGTGTTCTTTTATCTCTAGAAGGGAAAAAAAAAATAGTTCCTCTTCCTTTATGAGCTAGGACACCCATCCTAGCATGTTACATCTTTTTTTTTTAAAACAAGTTATTAAATAGGTAGCTACATTGTAAAGGTACCATAAATACTGTAATTTTTGACATTCTTTTTTAAACTTGAAACAATCAATATGCAACTCAGTCCCCCTGAAACCACCGTAACATGCCAAGAGATTAAGGGAGGGTTTAGTGACAAAACAATCTGGATAAAACCAGCTCAATAATCTCTTCTGCAACCAAACTAATGATCAGTGCAATTCTTCTACTCTGTTAAACAGGAAATAACAGTGTGACATAACAACACGGTGACTTCACAGATGACAATTTCAGATAGAATTTTGCTGCTGGGTGGAAAGGTTTGCTGCAAATGACAGCTTGTACAGTGGCTTGATGAAAATCATTTGATCTAGCAATAAAAATTCTAAACTACTCTTCTTCTATATCTAGTATCCAGAAAAGCATTACTGAGTTTAAACTCACCTTTCCCTCTTCTCTTGGAATGATGACGTTTTCATACCGGTTTCGGCACTGTTTGGAAGATCGATAAACTCGGCTGCAGGAATTAACAACATCACTAACAAGATCCCAATTAGGAGTGTGTGCTGGGGACACAACGGTGAGATTTAAAGGAAGCTCAAGCAGCTGCTTTACAGCCTAAAGAGAGAAGAGGTTTCAAATTACAATATGTTGACAAAAGTATGAATTAATTTATCTTTCTTTGTCTAAGGAAGACTTACTACAGAAGAACAAAGTAGCTTAGAAAAGCACAAGAACGGGGAGAAGCAGACTGAAAGAATCATGGGCAAGGTCTCTCTCACCTGCAGCAATGCCCAGTCTTCACTAATGAGCCATTCTGGGTTGTCCTGCCCAGCCTCTGCGGTCGGTTTGACAAAAGTTGGCAAAGGTTTGGCAAACTGAGTCTGCTGCTTCAACAGAATGTTCTTCTTCTGCTCTTTGCCCTCTCGCCGCATCTTCAACATCCCCGGAGTTGCCCGATCAAAGAGGGACCGAGGAGGAATGACAGCCTCCCCATGCCGCTGCTTCTTCTTCCGACCGACAGCTAAGGAAGAGAGGCCTTCTTTAGCAAGAAGTTAACAAAATGTTGGTGAACATGATCTACAAAGTGCTATGGTGGTCAGACCCCACCAAATGTGAACTGTTATCAATAACCTAGAGTGTGCCCTCCCCCTACTGTAAAAAGGCTCAATGAGGCATATGAATTCACATGCCTTGTAAAACACATTTGGAGGGTTTTAGTAAGTTTCATTTTAATTTTTAACTCAAATATAGCTAAAACAAAACAGATAAGACAAGCAAAAATAGTTGAATACAACTACTAGCTTCCTTTATAAGCTTCAAGAGCCAAATGACAAGGTCTCTCAAACCACAGGTGGTATTACACACTCTCATAAGACTAGATATGCAAACTGCCCAGACCAGCAAACACATAATGTCAGTAAGTCCACCTAGGAATTGTCATGGCTCCATTTACCAGAGGGATCTGTCTTGTGTCGCTTACGCTCCTTCCGTACATACACTGGAGGCAGCTTAGATTCAGGGATGGGTGTGTTCTCATACATCAGACACATGACTGAGTCAATATAGATATCATTGTCATCCTGAGGAGGAGTGGGAGGAGTCCAAAGCTGTACAAAGAAAATATTTTGTATTACATTTGTCATATGACTTGAAATCTGCTTGACAATGAAATGAAATTAAATAAAATCACTCACTGGCATAATTTCTGTCTGCCCATCAGTATCTTCATAAACATATTCCTGCAGGAGAGGTGGGGAATATTAAGGACTTAAAAGATCACTGCACATGCAGTATTCTGCTAAATACAGGATAAGGAATTTTAATTCTTGCATCTAAAGTAAGCACAATCAGTATACTGGGGAAGATATATATATATATATATATATATATACATATATATATTTTTTTTTCCTCCTAATAATAGTAAGAATTTACAAAAAGGCTCACCCCAGAAGGCTATTTGTGTTTTTAATCATAAATGAGTCAGTCACACATTTTCACACTACACATTTACACATTACACATGGAAGATATGTTTCTTGATTTTAATTTACACTTGATAATCGTTTTTCATATTAAAAAAAAACATGCAGCCATGTATGCAATTACAAACACCTCCAACAAGGATGCCCAAACAGTTTCTTTCTTGGGGTTTACGAGATATCTGGACATTCATTACCATGTTGTAGGCATCTTCTCTGGTGTACGTCAGTAATTCTTCCTCCTCTTCTAATAGTGCCGTGGCAGCCCTCTCTTTAAGTCGTTTCATATTTTTACATTCCCACTCCTTTGAAGCTATTGCTACCTCCTAGGAACAGGATTCATCAGAAAAATTATTTCTAAAATTCTATTATATGCTCCCCCCTTCATTTCTAATTTCTTCTTTTTCTCTTCTTTTCAACTTTTGCTAAACATAGGCCACCTTTCTTTTACACTGATGCTAACACTTACAACTTGTCATCTAAGATGCACTCCATTATTCTTGAACATAATCTCTCTCCAATACAAAAGTTATACACAAAATCCACTACATAAGTTTATCCAAGTCTATTAGCAATTATATTCATTATCTATCTGCATGACACAAGGCAAGGAGCCCAAGATTCCTTATTTTGGAAGCCTGGTATTAGGGAAAGTGCACTGTAAACTGTAAATAGCTAAGAACTTATAAGTTACTATGCTTTAATTTCTCAAACAGTTCTTATGGTATGATGGCTTTGAAACTGAATGTTGATCATATCCATTTTAAACTCAGATGCATAAAACTATCCTCTTACCTCAATGTCTCTTGGTTTTTCCTGATCAATGGAAGCATGGAATAATTCAAGATAATTCAAAGCATACTTCTCAATTGGTGTGAGCTGTTTCAAAATACACATTTTTCAAAAATCATTAGTAAGAAGTCAATAAAATCTAAATCTTTTTCTCAGCCCAACATTTTAAATAATGAATCACAGTACATGTCCCAATTAAATTTGAAGCATTCCATGTGAGAAATTTCATGCTATCCATATGAAAATGTTTAAAAATGAATTTTTAAAATCACTGCACCTGTTCCATAAAGTCAGCTAATTCCTCTAACTGTGAAGGTTCTTCATAAACTCTTGGATCATCTAATTCTGATGACAGAATATCAGCACTTGTTTCAGACACTGTTGTTGCTTCGTATTTGGGGGTGTCATCCTCCAAATATTCAATACTCTTAAGAGCCTTGAGAAAATACATTTTCAAGTAAAATTTTATGTATTTTAAAAGAATCATGAAAAGAAAAAATTTCTAAACTGTTTTATTTCACCAGCACATTATAAAAATCACATTCCCTCCACCCCCTACCCTGCGAAATTACTGATACTTCCATTAAATAAATATCCATGCAGCACTATGGGAAAAGGTTACAAGTCAATTTCTTATAGCCTACTTACAGAAAAAAGATATACACATAAAAAATTCTGATGAGAAATTAAAAGAGTCTGCCTTAAAAAAAAGTGATCCAAACGGGACTTTAGAAGTCACCTAGTTTAATTTTCCACCCATTACAAAAGAACATTTGATGGTATACTTAACAAACTGGGCTTACAACTCAAAACAGCCATGGGTAGGCCATAGATAGGTGAACAGGACAAGAAGTATATGAAGAAAAGACTTTGAGTTGAGAATGAATACTGAATGTTCTGAGGATAATGTGAAAACATATCACAGGATTACAGACTTTGAGCTGGAAGGGACTCGATGTCATCTACTCCAAACTTTTCATTCCATAAATAAAGAGGCCAGAGGCCCAGAAAAGAGAAATGGCAAGCCCCAGGTCATAGGAGCAGCACAACCAGGTCTGGAACCCAGGCCCAGCATCTTGCACGTACCCAACAACTTCTCTAAACAGACTGAAAGATTTAGACAGGATCCCAGAATACAGAATCACAGGCAACTTAAGGGATACTAAAGGTTACTAGAGCTGCCTGAAGTAAGCCAGCAGTAAATGTCAGAGTGTGAGTTCAACCAGCCATTTGATTTCTTCTAATAAAGCAAGTGAGATCATAGGTTCCCATTGAGCCACAAGATAAAACCCCCATCTTGGAAGGATCGGTATGGCAGTGGTTTGAAGGATAACTTGAAGAAGTTAAAGGCAAAAAATTGAACATGTGAAAACATTGCAGTTACCTAAGCATGAGGTGATAAGTCCCTAGAGTAGGTAGAGAATCCTGGGAACGAAGAGGAAAGTAAAGAAATTAATGCTTCAAAGGAAGAATAGATGAGGCAATTGGGATGGGTTCATGAAAAGTAAGACACAACCCAGCAACAGCAGCGAAAACAACAGCGTGGGAAATGTAGTGGATAAGGAAAAAAAGACCCATTTTGCAGTTTTGGTTCTGTCTAGCTATGGAATTTGGGGGCAAGCCCTCCCCTCTGCCTGCCCCTATGATTACTAAATTATAAAATGAGGTTCACTTTATTGATCTTGAAGGTTGTAGCTCTAACATTCTAGACGTGCACTGAATTCATTATGGAAAAGAAATCTATGAAGAGGTGGGGCAGCAGTGTAGTGGGGCAGCCAAAAAAAACTAATGGGATTTTGAGCTATAAGAAGAGAGCCTTTGGAATCCTCCTGCTCTCTGACCTCAGGCTCCATCTGTAGTAAGCAAGACTTGTAAAGCTGAAGCATTCAATAAAGGATAATCTGGAGAAGGAAGGCCTTGAGTGCATGATAAGGAAGATCAGTTAGTTAGCCTGGGGAGAAGACTCCAGGAGAGATCTGAGAGCTGTCTTTAAGAATGTGAATCCTTACGTGAAGTATGTACCCTGTAAAGAAGGGATTCCACTTTTTCTCTTTGGCAGACACAATGTACAAAGTCCCAACAAGCATAAGTTCACCAAAGTGGAATGGACTGCCTTGAGGAGAGATGGCTTCCATTTCTTTGCGGCAAAAGCTAGAGGATCACATCACGTAGAAGAGAAATTCCTTTCCCCTATGGGCCACACTATATGTCAAAGAGATCCTTCCCAACACTCAAATTCTTAGATTCTAGAATCACAGAGACAAGGTCTAAATCCTGGCAGATGTCCTAAAAAATTGGGATATCAAAGGAGGTAGAAAACTACAGGAGTGTAGCATCACGAAGCCAAGACCAAGAAAGATGTTAGATTGAATACCTGAAAGATATCACAGACTGAGAAAAGGATGTAGGATTTATGAAGGAAAACAGAAAAGACTTTTAGGAGTTTAGTTTTTGCAGTATAGGGTCACAAGTCAGATTTTAGGGGGCCAAGAGTTGTCATAAAGAAACAGAAACAGCTGATATGGTAGGGTCAAAAGAAGTTTGGGAGTTTTTTTTTATTTCAAAATGAGGAAAACTTTATACATTTGAAAGAACATGAGACAGTGGAAAAGGAGGTGATGACAAAGAAAATCTCAGAACATCTGTTAAGTGTCTAATATGTGCAGGACATCATACTAGATGACAAGAAATAAAGTTAAGTTATGGATACTCTGCTCAACAATTTGCAATATAACAGGGAGAAATATAAATAAAAGGTACAAACTACTATGCAGTAAGTACAGAAGAAAGGCCCAGACAAGGTACTAGAAGAAATTTAAGGGATTCAAAAAAAATGTTCATAGAAGGGCAACACTTGAAGAACAACACACTTGGGTCTTGAAGAAAAGGAAGGATGTTAACAAGTAGAAATTAAGGGGAGAAATTCACTTCAGACATCAACTAAGGAATAACTCATTATACAAGATTCTTCAAAAATCACAATGTCACAAAATGTAGGAAACAGAAAGAAGAGCAATAAGACTTATAAAAGAAGAAGAACACATTTCTCTGTTCCAAGAAGTTTTCTCAAGTGAAGAGGAGGCAAGATGGGACACTCAAAATGAATGGCTATAATCTTCAGTTAAAATAGGAGATAAAACCATTTGCTAACAGTGAAGGAAAACATGACAGAATTGGAGAGTTAAAAAAAGAGACTGGAAATAGCTATTTGGGATGGGTTTGGGACAAGTAGGTAGCTGGGCTTGGAGTCAGGAAGACTCATCTTCCTGAGTTCAAATCTGGCCTCAGACATGACCTGTGTGACCCTGGGCAAGTCCCTTAATCTTGTTTGCCTCCGTTCCTCATTTGTGAAATGAGCTGGAGAAGGAAATGGCAAACCACTCCAGTATCTCTGCCAAGAAAACTCCAAAATGGGATCACAGAGAGACACCACTAAAATGACTGAACAACAAACAAGAGAGGGGAAATGGGAGAGGTACTATACACTAACGAAATCAAGGAGATGAATAAAAGGATTACTGTGAAGCATCTATATCCCAGAAACAAATGAGTCAGGTCTGTGTGGTTTTGTGTCTTTCTTAGTAGACAACTGCTCTGCCTGAAAGAGCTAAAAACTGAATTGATGGGATGCTCCAGAATTGGAGACAGACTACTGAATTTCAAAAAGCCAAGCGAGTGGCAGTGTAGGTAACATTAACATACAAAACTAAAGAGTTGAGACTCAAAATGGATGCAAGTGTAGCTAGAAAGGAGTGGATAGACCAGCTGTAACAACCAGGATTAAGTGATAAGAGATCCAGGGAGGATAGAGAGCAGTAACTTTAGTGATATGAGGAAGTAGGAGAAAGAAATGGAAAAGTGGTTGGAGTTTCTAAAAAGGACATCCTTTTGCCAGCTGCTTCTTCAGGAAAAGTTACCTCTATAAAAGGTCTTGCGATTTTAGGTGCAATTGCTTCTGAGGCAGAGGGCTCCTGAGGAAGAACAACAAATTCTTCAGCTTTAACCCTGAAACCAGAGTCTTCTACAGGAGAGTGAACATCAAATAGCTCCTGGATAGTTTGCTGAAAAAAGTAAAATGAGCATGTCTTTCAATAATTAAGGATACACTTTTATACCCAACCTTAACTCAAAGTTCTAGGTGTGAAAGATTAATACTATGTAATTACCCTATTCTGAGTATCTATTAAAAACAATGCCACAAACTGTGTGCTAGAACATGAATCTGAGGATTTTTAACACACTAAAAGTACCTGAGTCAAAAACGCCATGGAGTAGTCATTTCCTTGAGCAGCAACCTCTCTTATCAAATCTTTAGTTCCATTTTTCAACAGTTTCTCTTCTATGGAATTACCGCTCACAAGCCTACACAAGAAGAAAGTATTGATTAAATAGTTTTGCGTGACAATGAAAAAGTCAGAATCAGAAGATACAGATGAAACAACAGGGACTGCTTCTAAAAACAGTGATGATGGACCTGAAGTTTCCAAAACACTTTCATTCATTTCATTTGGTATTCACAACTCTGTAGCATAGATCAGACAGATATCCACATTTTACAAATTAAAAAAAAAAAAACAAACTGAAGCTCAGGGGTAAATGAACTACCCAAGGTAGCACAACTAAAGAGCAGCGCAGTCAAGTCAAAAACCTTAGGTGGGGCCCTGTCTATGAATCCACTGACTTGGATCCCACATGTTACTATTTGTGAATACGTACCAAAAACACGAAGATCCACCTAAATAATGGTGAATCGTTATGAAACAAGGACATCATACAAGAGACATAGATGTCTAGTTAAAAGGTTGTTTTCATAAAGATGTATAAGAAGCTATAAGAGTCACTCACCAAACACAAAAAATAGAATTATAGTCTTTCTGTACAGCTGAGACCCGAAGTTCTAAGACCAGAAGTTTTAGAAAGTTCTAAAAGTATATACCACAGAGCTTTATAACATTTTTATACATACACACACAAACACACACTCTCTCTCTCTCACTCACACATAAACACACATAAATATTTGGTTTTTAGTTCCAATGTTTGCAGTTAATGGCAAGAAAAGTTGGTTCAACTTCTTTCAAAAACTTTTAATTATGTTTTGTAAAATTTTAGGTACATCCATTTTAACATCAACTGCTTTCCTAGCATTTGAGTATTTGAGGACGGGGCCAAACAGATGAAAAAAAATATAAAGGGCAGAACAACAAAAACAAAATAATATAAAAATTAGTGAGGATCAAATGAATAGAAAAAAAAGGTAAGTTAATTCATCTGAAAGATAAAATGTTTGAATGTTGCTTGTAGAAAAAAAGTTGATCTTTTATTTTTGTTAGGTACATGGCTTATGTCAGGAAACATTTTATGAAGCTCTTAGTCACATAAAAACAAAACTGGATTCCTGTTATGAAAATTACCTGTATATGTGGATGTCCTTGCTTCTCCCAATTCTATCGCACCATTCCTGAGCCTTTGCGTCCATCACTGGATTTAAGTCATTATCATAAAACACAACTGTGTCAGCTTCAACAAGATTTATACCTGTAGAGCGACTGTGGGTAGAAAGAATGGCACAAAATATCCGCTTGTCTTTGTTGAAACTCTTCATAAGTTCCTAAATTAGAAATGAAATGATTATAAGAGTAAATAAAAAATTAAATGGAAGATTAGCAATTAACTGTTGTCATTCAGTCACCTGCAACTCTCTGGGAGTCCATGGTCCATAGCAAGCGGCCCATGAGGTTTTCTTGGCAAATATACTAGGCTGGTTTGCCATTTTCCTCTCCAGTTAGTGTTTAAATACTATCCATAAATTAGACTATATTCTGAAATATAAAATACCTAACTACTGTTTTATTTGAGGAATAGTGTACCACGATTATTTTAACATTGAAATGCACTTTTGAAAATATCCTAATTTTTAGCAAAATACATGCTGACTTATTTCTGTACTTAGGGATGCCTTATGATTTTTAACTACCTATAATAAATAAATTTTCAAAATGCTTAAGTCATATTTAGTTCATCAGTCACAAAAATGTGGAAAAATGAAATACTCTTCTACAGTTAATGTCAGCTCCAACTGTAGGCCCCAAAAGAAAATCCAGCTCTTATTGGGGAGGGAAACGTGCTTTCTGATATCTCCTCAGGCAATGCCAGGGCACTCTATGGGCAAGAAAGCCCCTGGAGTAAGGCTGAGGAAAAAGGGAGACAGGCATGCTCATTACTGACAGGTGCTAATTTAACACTCATTAAAAAAAATTTAGACTTTACTGAATTTCAAAACTATCCTATATTACAAAAAGATTATATTTTTATTACCTGAACATTACGAGGCTCTAGGACTGACCCTCCACAGGTCATGGAGGTTAATTTATGCTGACATTAAAATATCACTACTATACAACCATCAAGCTTCCTGAATACAAAAGCATGATCTAAACTCGATGTGTATAAATTTATGTCAATCAGGTCAGAATCAAAGGATTTACTGAAATTCAGAGAGATCAAGTAATTCAGTCCTGGTTTATGCCAACAGCAACTTTAAGGGGGGACTAAAAAAGGTAATCAAAGGAGACATCCCTAAATTACCTAACTGCATTGTAACAAATTCCATTCTTAAAAATCCAGTTGCTGGCTATTCCTAAATCCCTAAGTGATCAATGAGTCCTCTCTTACCTGGCGTTGTTCACTGTTAGCATTTTCATCAACTCTTACGTAGGTAAGATAATGGAAGTCCAGAAACATTTCCAAAATATCTAACATCAGAATCATCTGTGATAAGATCAGCACCCGGCGTCCCTCAGATTTCAGCTTCTGAAGCAAGATAGCTAAAGCCTCTAGCTTTCCTATAAAGATAATACCATAAGAGTATTTGATAATAAGATTAAAATACAAGCCATTATAATTTACTTTTATGAAATATCCATCCTTGCTCATACCTGAATCATACTGCACCAGTCTAAGCTCAGGAAACTGCAATATCTTGAGGTTCGTTATTTCATGTAATTGCTGTAAATACGGAGCAGTCTGCTCTTTAAGACAGTGCCTAAAAATCTTCATTTTATGGCTGTAAGAGGGTGGTGGTTTGGCTACATACAAGCAAGGAGGAGCAGCTACCACAGCTGGAAGCACACAGGCCAGCCTATGAAATGAACAGAATCCCTCAGTTACTCAAACAGAAACCCCTCACTGTCAGGTGGCTGCAGAAAACCTGTTTTGCCCTCTTTAAAATATGTCTGAGGGTACAGAAGGGAAGAAAAAGGAAAGGCTACTTAATAACTCAGCTTTGAAGGGTGAAAGAACTGCAAAAGTTGCAGAAGTGCCTTAATGAATCATCTGCAGTTACTACAATCATTCAAGTACTTTAATCCACAACATACAAAGCTCGGGGCTAGGTGCTATGAAGAACACAGATCCTGTTCTTATGGATTTTGTAATCTAGTCAAGTGACTCTTAAACCTTTTGGTCTCAGGATCTTTTTACACTCTTAAAAATATTGAGGACTCCTCTTCTCACCAAAGAGCTTTTGTTTATGTACAGTATATTTATCAACACTTACCATGTTAGAAATTAAAATGTTTTAGTATTATTAGGGAAATTTTTGACCTTATGAACATTTGGAAGTATCTCTGGGGGCCACACTTGGAGAACTGTTAGGCCAGGAAATGCAAAATAACTAATACAAAAATTGAGCTTAAAATAAAGACTCACAAGGTCACTCAGGTAACCATATCCTGATTGAAAGAGACAATTATTATAGACATGAGGCCTAAAGGAAGGTGTCTTCAAAAAAAAGATAAAAAAGGCACAACTTGGTTTATTTCTTTTCAACTTTTCCTTCTAAAACGATAGAAGAAAAACTGTTTATGATGGGAACATTTTAGAGACTCTGCCACGGAGTTAGTATGGGTACGAGACTAGATGCTGCAATGGGATATAGTTATAGTTTCAAAAATAATAAATATAGAGGTGAGGGTGGTGACGTATATGAAACCAAAGACAAATATCAAATGCTGAAGCATTATTAGGAGGGCTGAACGGAGCTGTGAACAAACTCAATCTATCACAAATGGGAAATACAGGAAATAAACCCCATGTAAGAGCTGTAATGGGTCACTTATCATTTAAGAGTGCTTATGAAATTTCTTGTGATATGTAAACAATTAAAACGTGAATGAAAATTTGTTTTGTTTATATTTGATTTTAAAAGCAGGGCAGTATAATGGAAGAGCAATGAATCTGAATAAGAGAAATGGGCTTAACGACTGGCTGATATTATTCGTATGAGATACTGACAAAGTCCATTCTTTCGGGCCTCTTTGAGCCTCCAAATGCTCCTCTATAAGATGAGAATTTGGACCAGATTGTCTCTAATGCCCCATTCAATACAGACTGGATCATGAGCTGCATGCATTCAATTCTCCCAACTCCCCCCTCCTTTGAAAGTAAACAGGAATGCCGCTGAATCTCCGGGCGGCCGCGAAGGTCCCACCACCCACAGACGCACAGGTCGGTGAGAGAGGCGGGCTGAGAGGGGAGCGGGGGATCTCCGGGACTCGGACCCCCTGGGAAGCGGCCGCTGTGGCAGAGGCTCAGGCAGCTCGACCAGAGACTCCCAGAGCGGGCTGGAGCTCCACCCCAG
>CM053773.1:211665273-211696051 GCA_028658325.1 Potorous gilbertii
TACAGGACAAAAGAGAAGATGGGGTAAGGGAAGGGAGGGATGACAGAAGAGAGGGCAGATTGGTGATATGGGTAATTAGAATGTCCAGTGTATTGGGGAGGGGGGAGGGGACTAATGGGGAGAAAATTTTGGAACCCAAAATCTTGTGAAAATGAATGTAAAAAGTTAAATAAATTTATTTAAAAAATTAAAAAAAAAAGTAAACAGGAATGCCGAAGCTTTATGCCACCGTTCACCTGGTCACTGCTACCCAAAATGCAGGCACATTCCTTAAGAAGCACTAAACAAGCCCTCAGGAAGGTGCTGTTCCAATATATAACAAAATTTAGTATCTTTCCCCTATTTCTCTGTTTCAGGGGGGCATAGCCTTGAACCCTCCTTGACTCTTCAACTCAGTTGCTGAACTTTCTGTTTCCACCTGTGCAATACCTCTCACATCTAGGGGGCAGCTAGGTGGTGCAGAGGATAGAGCACCAGTGCAGGAGTCAGGAGGACCTGAGTTCAAATTTCACCTCAGACACTTGACACTCACTAGCTGGGTGACCTTGGACAAGTCACTTAACCCCAACTGCCTCATCCGGGGTCATCTCCAGTCATCCTGATGAATATCTGGTCACTGGATTCAGATGGCTCTGGAGGAGAAGTGAGGCTGGTGACCTGCACAGCCCTCCCTCACTCAAAACAAAGTCAAGTGCAAGCCACGTCATTAGTTCTCTGATGGCCTGGTCTTCTTTGGCAATGAAAGATGAACACATCTCTCATGTCTACCTCTTTCTACTTTCACAGTTCCACCTCCCTGCCACACCCCCATCACCTCACCCATATTACAGGGACATTCTTTGAATAGGTCTGCGTTTCTCACATCTTATCCCTTCCCATCCACCCTCCACACTGCTGCCAAAGTGATTTACTTAAGCGTAGCTATGATCATCTCACTCCCTACTCAAACTTCACTGGTTTTCTATGGCTTCAAGGATAAAATACAAATTTCTCTGTTTATGGTTTTTAAAAGTTTCACACAACCTAGTCCCAATGACCAGCCCTGTGGGATGCTATCTTCCCCGCCCAACTGTCAGTGACTTCCAGAGGGAGTGTCAGCCAAACTGACCTAATCTCTGCCCCATGTGGCTTCCTCCTTGTCTGGAATGCACCCTCTTCTCACTTCTGCCACAGAATCCTCTTCTTCCTTCAAGATGCATCACCTTCTACATGAGGCTCTGCTTAACCCCAGCTCCCACATCCAATGGTATATACTAAATAGACTTATATGTGTTCTTGTTTCTCCCTTAGAATATAAGCCCTTTGAGAATAGGGATTCGCTGTATTTGTACCAACAGTGTCAAAGACATAGCACACATTTAACTAATATTTGCTGATGATTTTACAGTAATATAGAGCTTTGTGGTTGAAAAAATCTATTCCTCGCAATAATTCTATAAAGTAAGATAGACAAGCAACCACAAGCCTCATTTTAAAGGAAAAACAAGGATTTGCACATCATGGTTCATAGCTAAAAAGTATCAGAACTAGGATTTGAACTCTGGTGTCCAAAGTCCAAGTTCAATGCTTTTTCCAGTATGATTTTCTATAATTCTCAACAATTTTTAAGAGATTTGAAAAGAACAATGTTGAAGAAGCAACATTGTCGCTTCTTACGAATTCTTTAGAATTCCTAAGAGGAATTCTAAAATAACAACAAATGAGACCATTAAAAAAAAAAGCACAACTCAAGTGTTCCCAGGTTATAATACCTGCTAATAACATCATGGAGGGATTCTCTTTGTTGTTCTAAAGTCAACATCAAACACTGAAGGACATCAGTTGCATTTCTTGAAGATGAAGCACAACAGTTCACCATACCAGCCCAACTCCATTTATTTCTGTCAGCAGACCCACGCAGAGGCGTCTTCTTCCAATTAATCAGAGAACAAATTGCTAACAAATCAGTGCCATAGACAGGAGTTCTGGAACAGCGCCGCTCATTGCCTAGGTAAATTCGATCCAGTCGTTCTTTCAAAAGTCTATTCTTTTCCTCCTTTGGATAAAATTGGTAATAAGAGCTTGGTCATTTGAGAAGTAAATAATTAAAAGGTTAAAAGAAAAAAAGGTTAACATGCCAATTTTTTATTATCAAATAGTAATTGCAGAGGTCCCATGTGTACGGCCCTGCCTTGAACACAGCATAACAAGTAACAGTCATGCTCCCTGCTTCTTTGGAGCTAATGATATAAATTAATTAAAGGAAGTTCCATTTTCTCTAGGAAATTTAAAAATTATTTCTTATAAGCATCTCTAGTTAAGGTTCTATAAAACTTCAGATAAATAATGAAAATGCATAAACAAGTTTTAGAGTAAAACAAACAGGATTTACTGCCTTCCTCATAAACTAGAATACAAGAAAGCAAAATTTTAATGAAATTAGGGTACTATTTTTGTAATTCTGTAATAGGAAATTCTTATTTTAAAATCTCATTGAATAACAACTCAAGAGTATTTCATTTTAAATAAGATGCCACTATTTGCCATGGTATTAAGGTACACATAACTTCTGAAAAACACATTTACACTACCAATTAGTACAATTAGTCATTTTAGCAACCTATATAAACTGGAATCTGCTCTGACAAAGGGAAAAATTGGGTTTAGAATTCAGCAAGTTACGAACCTGTGTTGGGCCTCCTATAGGATTGGCCATTTTTGATACTACTCCAGCTTCTCCTGCTGTCAAGGAATTAACTGCTGTTCTCCCTGGAACACCTACTACAATTTCAAAAGTACCCAGCATTAATTCACATGTATGCGGAAAAAGTTAAAATTCTTTAATGAATCCCATTATTTTCATGTAAACCAAACACAATATAATTCTGAGTGGTGGATAAAGAAAATGTTTAATTTGAAATGGGCTAATTTAGTATCTAGAAAATTAATATCATGAAAAATTACATTTCATTTTTCTTTTGAAGTTCTCCTCCCTCTGAAATTCTGAGCACCAGAAAGCCATGCTAGTATCAGTATTAAATACAAAAGAAAGATAACACTGAAAAAATATTTAATTATTCCAACTAACTCAGGGAAAAATGAAATAGATGCATAGAACACTTCAGCCTCTACTGTGTTAAAAAAAAAGAGTTAAGAACATTACTATGAATCAAACTACCAAGAAATTATTTTACAGAGCTATAAAAGATAATAACTATTAATTTGAAAGAATAAAATATCAAGAGAATCAATGAAAAAAATGTGAAGGAAGAAAATCGAGCCATATCAGATCATAAACTGTATCACAAAGCAATCAATCATCATGAAAACAATTCAGTGCTAGATAAGAAATAGAGTGGTGAATTAATGGGTTAGAGTAGGTACACAATATATAGTAGTAAGTGATCACAGTAATCTAGTGCTTGATAAACACAAAGATCCAAACTTTTGGGACAGGAATTCACTAGCTAACAAAAATATCAGGAAAACTAGAAAGCAGTTTGGTAGAAGATAGGGAAGTTTCTACTGTACCAGCATCTCATACAGTACATCAAGACAATGTCAAAAAGCAAACAGGGGAGCATCAAACAGTTCACCTCTCACATCTATGCACAAGGGAAGAATGTATGACCAAACAAGAGACAGAAAGCATTGTTGCGGTTAAGCCATTTCTCAGTCACGTCTGACTCTCTGTGACCCCATTTGGAGTTTTCTTGGCAAAGATACTGGAGAGGTTTGACATTTCCTTTTCCAGATCATTTTACAGATGAGAAAACTGAGGCAAATGGGTTAAATGACTCGCCCTAGGGATAAATAAATAACATATGACCAAATAAGAGATAGAGAGTATTATGGAATATAAAATGAATAATATTAATTCATTAAATTAAAAAGTTTTTGCACAAACAAAATGAAATGCAACCAAGACTGGAAAGAAAGTAGAAAACTGGAGGAAAAACTTTTTACAAGTTTTTCTGATAAATTATCTTTTATCTCAAATACATAGAGAACTATGTCAAATTTATAAGAATACAAGTCATTCCCCAAATGATGAATGGTCAAAGAATATAAATAGACAGTTTTCAGAAGAAGAAATCAAAGTTATCTATAGTCACATGAAAAAATGCTATAAATCACTACTGATTAGAGAAATGAAAATTAAATCAACTCTGAGGTATCACCTCACACGTATCACATTGGCTAATACAACAGAAAACGAAAAGGACAAATGCTGGAGGGGATGCAGGAAAACTGGGACGTTAAAGCACATGGTGGAATTGTGAAATAATCCAACCATTTTGAAGAACAATGTGGAACTATGCACAAAGAGCCACATAACTGTATATCCTTTCACTCAGCAATATCACTACTAGGTCTGTATCCCAAAAAGAAAATTTTTTAAAAAAGAAAAAGAATCTATGAGGACAAAATATTTATAGCAGCTCTTTTTGTGCTAGCAAAGACCTTGACACTGAGGGGAAGTCCATCCACTGAAGAACAGCTGAACCAGCTGTGGTATATGACTGTGAGAGAACCCTGCTGTGCTACAAGAAATGGTGAAGGGGATGGCTTCAGAGAAACCTGGGAAGACTTATGTGAACTGATGAAAAGTAAAGCGAGCAGAACCAGGCAACAGTAATACTGTAGAATGACCAAATGGAAATGACTTAGCTGTTCTCAGCAATACAATGATTTAAGATAGCTCCAAAGGACTCAGGATGGAAAGGAACTGATGAAGTCTGAATGCAGGCCAAAGCGTACTTACTTTTACTTTACTCTTCTTGGGTTCTTTTCTGTCTCTGTTTTCTTTCAAAACCTAACTAATATGGAAATACATTTTTTAACTACACCTGTATAACCCATATCAAACTGCTCTTCTTCTTGGGAGAGAATTTAGATCTCAAAATTTTAAAAAATGAATGCTAAAATTTGTTTTTATATGTAATTAGAAAAAATATTCTAAAAAAAGAACATTATTGTGCATCATCACACTCATCTTCCATTTGTAAAAAGTAAGAAACAGCAAGGAGTAGGCCCAAGTTTGACTATCAGGCTCAACGTCATTGTGATTCTACCTCTAGACCTAAAATTTTTCTTTTCTTCATTTTAATCAAATTATTGAATTTTTGTTGAGGTTAATTTGTTGAGATTAAAAATATTTGTTGAGATAAAAGATATGTAAATATTACTTAAAACTGCAACAGACAGGAAATTAATCTAGGTCATACAGTAATAACCCTGTATTTACAATGTAAACGTGTATTTTTACTCTATTGTAATATTTTGTAACACTTCCTATTTGATAGTTAACATTTAAATGGCAATGGAAATGGGGATAGAGTCTAAAAATGAATTCTATTCATAACATCCTCCTCCTTTAAATCCTTTAAAAAAACTGTTTAAAACAAGGGTCTTAGTATAGATATATATGTAATATTTGATATATATTTATGTGAATGTATATGCTCATGTATATAAACATGTATGTGTACAAACACATATATACCCACATGTATACAACATGTGAACATACAAACATATATACATACAAATCTTGAGAGGCTGTGTTTTTTATTGAGTCTGCTTTAGACAAACAGAGACACAGAGTCACTGGAGAAAGATAAAAATGTATACATGTATGTATTTGTTTATATATGTGTGTGTGTGTGTGTGTTTATTTTAAAGATTTTCATTTTAGTGGTTTAGCTTTTCCATGGACATAGCTCTTAACCTTTCCATGCCGTTTAAGTTAGGTAGCGCAGTGGATACAGCACCAGTGCAGGAATCAGGAGGACCTGAGTTCAAATCTCACCTCAGACATTTGACGCTCACTAGCTGTGTGACCTTGGACAAGTCACTTAACCCCAATTGCCTTATCCTGGGTCATCTCCAGTCATCCTGATGAATATCTGGTCACTGGATTCAGATGGCTCTGGAGGAAAAGTGAGGCTGGTGACCTGCACAGCCCTCCCTCACTCAAAACAAAATCAAGTGCAAGACATGTCATCATTTCTCTGATGGCCTGGTCTTCTTTGGCAACGAAGGACGAACACACACACACACACATATTGATAACAATGATCACCAAGCAGCTATTCCCCAGGGTGCCCAGCCAATCAATTCCAACCCAAAGAGAGCAGACATCACGCAAGGTGAGAATAAACATTCCCTCATTCCTTCTCACTGTCACTCCTTCCTCTGCTTCTTTCACATCATCACCTCTTCTGTTTTCTCTTCTCCCTGTAAGCTCTTCTTTGTTCCCTCTGTCTCTTCTTTCCGTAGCTAATGGTTCTTCTCTTTCTTTCTGGTTCTCTTCATCTTTTTAGCCAAAAAAACTCTTCTTACACAAAGCACTACTCAGGCACACAGGTAGTATTAATCATGGTGAAAAATTTAGACATCCTGAAATGTATCATTTGGTAAAAAAAAAAGCTGCTTAATATCTCTATTGCTATGATACACTGCATGGCATAGCAGACACTTAAAAAATGTTTACTGATGGATTGATTGGTATCTCAAAAGACTGGAAATCTTAAGCTTACATCCATTCAAAATCTATATGTTGTTTTTGTTTTTTTTTTTTAGTATTTGCCCTTTAACAATAGAAATTAAACTAGGAAAACCATAGTTGTAGCAGTAGAAGGCACCTTAAAAAATCTTTTAAAGGATTTAAAGGAGGAGGATGTTATGAACAGAATTCATTTTTAGACTCTATCCCCATTTCCATTGCCATTTAAATGTTAACTATCAAATAGGAAGTGTTACAAAATATTACAATAGAGTAAAAATACACGTTTACATTGTAAATACAGGGTTATTTCTGTATGACCTAGATTAATTTCCTGTCTGTTGCAGTTTTAAGTAATATTTACATATCTTTTATCTCAGCAAATAGAAGAGAGCCTTCTAATCTACCTCCTTCCTTTGATAGATCAGGAAATTGAGGCTCCAAGGGGCTGAGAGACTTAGCTGAAGTCACACGGAGAGGGAACGAGGAAACAAACACTTACTAAGCACTCACTCTACGCCGGGCACTAAATATGACCCCTTTCTATCCTCACAGTCCTGGGCATCAGGCGCTGTTATTTTCCCCATTTTAGAGATGAGGAAACTGAGGCATACAGAGCTGAGTGACTTACCCACGGTCACTCAGCTAATCAGTGACCAAGGTCAGACTTGAACTCAGGTGTTCCTGACTCTAACCCAAGCACTATACCACCTATAGCTGCTAATATAAATGGGAGACAGACAATCTGAACCCAGGTTCTCTAAGTACAGAACCAACTCCTACAGAAGACTTCCTTGAAAAGAAGGTGACTTAAGACCGAAAAAGAAAGAAAAGTGAATGGTAGGGTGGTGGGCTACCGACGAGAAGCTGATCATCACCCCACCATCACCTAAAGCATCATTTTAATAAATGTGAAAGGGAATGAAGGTCAAGAGCCAAGCAGAGCCTGGAAGTCTTAGGGGCTGAGATAGAGGTGGAGAAAAACTCAACTTCTGCAAGGAAGTAGGAATGAGACCAAGTTCAAGAATAATAAAGAGAAAAAGGCTGTGTAAGACAGGAAAAAATAGAGTTACCAGAGCTCTCTAACTTTTTACTCTTGGACCATGTAGCCACCATTTAGTGAAAATTTTGACCAGGTTCAATTAAATGTGTGATTGACAATTTACCAAATCAAATGACAAAGAAGTCTAAAAGAAGTATCTATGTTAGTGAGCTCAAAATTTAAGCACATTGATAGCCTACAATAGGCAAATGTCTTCAGGACGAAAAGAAAAAAAAGGTCAATCAACATGATATAACTGTCACATCTATGGAAACTAGTTCATCACAAACCTAATTTTTAGTTTTGAACAATTCATTCAATAATAACCACAAAACTGATTCTTTTTTTTCATTTGGGGGGGAGGCAAAATAATTGGGCTTAAATGACTTGCTCAAGGTCCCACAGCTAGTAAGTGTCAAGTGTCTGAAGCCAAATTTGAACTCAGGTCCTCCAGACTCCAAGGCCAGGGCTCTATTCACAGCAACTGTAATGTTAATTATGTTAATAAGAGTTAAAGATCTTCCCCATCCATTAATGGGTCCACTCATTATGGGAAATTGATTTTGTAGGAAAGCCCACATGTTTTGTTTATTTCTAATGAGGCACTGCACTGGTTCTCAAGGGTTGTGATGCCCTATGGCTCTGAAAAGTGAATATATGCTCTGAGGTAAGGTTTTGTCACTGGAATGGCCAGATGAGATTCTGGGGTAGCTGCTAAAGAGCCTCCCAGCCCCCACTGAAAATCCTGATATCGGTGCTTCTCTCTCTGGTAACTATATATGTATGTAATAGATCTGTCTGTTGATCTGTGATGTATGTATGGCTTATGGTCAGACAGTTGGAAGGCCTGTCTGTTGGTCTTTATTTCTCTGTTTGTATTTTTTCTGAAATTAAGAGTGATTTTTCCCCTGAACTAAGTGAATGACATGTGTGCTTGATTAAAGTATATTGCTGACCCTTCAAAAGTTGCTTTCCTTTCAGAAAAGCACATCAAAGAAGCTATGACACCAGGCCATCCGGAAAGTGTCAGGGTGCTTGCTTTTACAGCCACCTGGCGGCCCCAAAACTGATTCATTTTAATCACTATGGAATACAACTGTGATAACTAATTAATGTTATAGAATTAAGCTTAAGTAATTGAATCCTTGTTTCTGAACAAAAAAGGTGACATACCTGGTGGAGTTCCTGGTGTGGAACTTGGAACATTTGCTTGATTCTTATTTCCCAGGGCATTCAAAGCATTCTGGACAGTGCCAGCCTGAGATACTGTCTGCATAACAACTGGGCCTTGAGGGCGCAGATACTGTTGTCCAGGAGCAGAGACAATCTGAAGAACACTTCCTGCAATTTAAATCACATCAGGGATCATTGTGGGGTCTAATTTCTATTTATTGTCTATATTCATTGTTGAACTGTCCAAGAATATAAAAGAAGTATGTGACAAAAAGTTTTAAAAAACAAGACAAATTACTAAATAAGATAAACATGAAATTAAAGTAAGTGTTGAGAGGGAAAGGACATGGATCACTACAACAATTCAGATAAAAGGAACAAAGTTCCTCTGCTCCACTCCTCTGATGCCTCATCATGCCAGGAGTTCTCAAAGTCAGCAAAAGAGCACAAGACTAGGCAGATTAAGAGGCTTCCAGTACAATTACACCTGAGTTTGGGGGCATTAATCACCGGGTTAGTCACAGGGTGATTCATTTTGTCAAACACAGCAAGCCAAAAATGCCCCTAGTAAATCTTGGCTCCTGCCCTCTAAACGTAGGTGTCCCTCAGCGTTCTGTCCTGGGCCCTCTTTTCTCCCTCTATATTATTTCATCTGGTGATCCCAGCTCCCATGGATTTAATTACTACCCCTACATTGATGATTCTCCAATCTACTTATCCAATCCTAATTTCTTTGCTGCCCTCCAGGCCTAGAGCACTGGACCTGGAATCAGGAAGATCTGAATTCAAATCTGGCCTCAGACGTTTGCTGGTATGTGACTCTGCTCAAATCATTTAACCTCCTTTTGCCTCCATTTTCTCAAGGATAAAAAGGGGATTAATAAAAGCCCCTGCCTCACAGGGCTGCTGTGAGGACCAAATGAGATGATATTTCTAAAATGTTTCAGCACCATGCCTAGCATGTAGTGGTAGTAATAAATGTTTATTTTCTTTCCTTCCCCAGGCTCCCATTTCCAACTGCCTTTTGGCATTTTGAACTCAATGGGTAGTAGACATCTTAAACTCAACTTGTCCAAAACAGAAACCCTTCTCTACACCTATGTTCCCTGTTACTGCAGAAAGGAATGCCATCCTGCTCGCTAGGAGTCACCCTAGTGTCATTCTGGACTCCTCTCGAGCTCTCACACACACCCTCCAAACCAAGCGTGTGCCAAAGCCTGCTGATTTCACCTTTAACATCTCTCAAATATACCCCCTCTTCTCCTCTGACATCATCACCCTTCAAGTACAGACTTCCATCACTTCGTAACTGGATTACTATAAGAGCTTCCTTGGGGAAGGGGAGCATGGGGGATGGAGCAGGGTGGAGGGGTGCCTCAAATCTCTCCCTACTCCAGTTCATCCTCCATTCTGCCACTGAAGTGATTTTTCCTAAAGCACAGGTCTGATGATGGCACCACCACACATACATATTCAATAAACTCTAAGTGACCCCCTATCACCCACAGGAACAAATCAAAATGATGTTTGGTCTTCAAAGCCCTTCAGAGCCTGGCCCCCTCCTATCTTCCTGATCTCCTTACTCCCTGCCATACCCTCTTCAATGCAGTGATATTGATGGTCTGGCTTTTCCATCAACAAGACCATCTCTCAGCTCTGGGAATTCTCTCTGGCTGTGCCCATGCCTGGGACACTCTCCCTCCTCCACACCACCTACTGACCTCCCTGGTTTCTCTCAAGTTCCAACTAAAATCCCTTCTTCTACAGGATGCTTCCCCAACCTCTCTTAATTCTACTGCCTTCCTTCTGTTAAATATTTCCTATTTATTCTTTACATAGTTTGCTATGTATATATTTGTTTGCATGCTGTCTCCTCCTTAGATCATAAGGTCCTGGAGGACAAGGACTTTGCCATTCTTTGTATCTTAGAACAATACCTGGAACATAGTAGGCACCTAATAAATGCTTACTGACTGACATGCATGATGAGCCAGCAAAGTAATGGAATCAAAGATTTTAAGCTGAAAGATACCTGAAAGGTAATTTAACCTTCTTAAACTAACCTCCCAAAATTATTTTTTTCAATTAGTATAAAAAAAATTTTTCTCCCTTATAGAAAAGGGGATTTTCATCACCAAGCAAAAATGACAAATTTCCCCATTTGGCCTCATCTAAAAACCGTGTCTCCTTCTTCACCTTGGAACCATCACCTCACTGCTGGGAGACGGGCAGCCTATTCCTGCAGTGATGGAGTTCCTCAGGCTTTTGGGGTATGAAACTGCTCTTCCGGTTCTGCTCACTTCATTCAGCACAGGTGTATACAGGTCTTCCCAAGCTTCTCTGACACTGGTCTTTATAGCCTGACATGCATGTGCCATAACTTGGTCAGTCATTCCCACGCTGAAGGACACCCCACACCCTCTGAGTATTCAATTCTTTGCCAAGACAGAAAGATTTGCTTTTGGGTCATTTGGGACATTGGGGTCTCCTCCTTCCATCTCTATGAGATATATACAGGTCCAGCAATGGTACTGCTGAGTCAAAGGGTGTGCATAGTCTAATAGCCTTTTGAACTTAATTCCAGTTCTACCAATTGTTAATGAGCCTGTTTTCCTTACAGCCCCTCCAACATCTGTCATTTTCTGTTTTTGGTATCTACTTTGTTAATCTGAGGAGTATAAGGTAGGACCTCATTTGCTTTAATTTGCACTTATCTGTTAGAGATTTGAAACGTTTTTTTCATGACTCTTCATAGCTTAATGTACTCACTTGAATAACGCCTGTTCATAATCTTTGACTACTTATCAATGAGGAATGGTTCTTATTTTTTAAAATT
Source organism: Potorous gilbertii (assembly GCA_028658325.1). Classification (NCBI taxonomy): domain Eukaryota; kingdom Metazoa; phylum Chordata; class Mammalia; order Diprotodontia; family Potoroidae; genus Potorous; species Potorous gilbertii. Next base: position 211,676,812 of record CM053773.1, read on the forward strand.
CTCATTTTCTTATGTATCTCAGAAATGAGACCTTGATCTGAGAAACTTGCTGCAAAGTTTTATTCCCAATTACCTATTTCCCTACTCATTTTAGCTACACTGGCTTTGTTTTGCAAAATCTTTCAAATTTTATGTAATCAAAAGCATTCATTTTATCCTGTCTAGTATTTGTCTGATCATGAGCTCTTTCATTTCCATAGCTGCAAGGAAATTTCTTCCTCGTTCCTCTAAATTGCTTATGATATGACTTTTTATGTTTAAGTTCCATATCCATTTGGTGCTTCTCTTGGCATAAAGCCATGACGTATTAGGCTAAACCTCATTTCTGTCAGTAGGTTCTTCAGTTTCCCCAACAGTTTTTGTTAATATTACCCAAAAGATGGGATCTTTGACTAGATGGGTCCACTCTTTGTGGATACAAATACTTAATATTGTTGACTGACTGATTATAACAATAATATATTCTGTTTTCTACTTGTTGAGTCTGAGACATCTCTGGTTCACTCAATCCAAAATGTCCAACAGACAATGACATGTGACTGTGGTGCAAGGGAGAAACTGGAAGCGGAAATATAGATCTGTGAGTCACTTACACAGAAATAATAATTATGCCAGTAGGAGCTCATGAGGTCACTTTGAGAGAAGAAAAAAAAGCCCTGGAGAGATCTTGAACATTCATAGTTAGGGATGAAGAGACAATTAAGTGAGAAAGAAAGAGCAATCAAATAGAAGGAAAATCAGGATGCAGAGATGAAAAGGAGTTCAAAAGCCATCTCATCTAAATCTCATCTGACAGATAAGGAAACTAAGGCCCCAAAAAGTTAAATGATTTGTCCAAAGTCACACAGGCAACAGGCATCAGACTTTGAAAATAACCACATCAGTGCACTTTCTACCATCCCATGCCAACCACCTCATCATGTTAAGTGTCATTTTACTGATTAATTGATTTTACCTTGCAGTTGTAGGGGCTGGCCTGCAGTGAGCTGTCGGAGCTGACTATGTGACAAGGTAAATTTGTTCCCTTGGAACTGCAGGGTCACAGGGGTCTCTGGCTGAGCCACTCGATTCTGTGTCCCTGCTATGGAAGCCAGCTGGGCAATTTTCACAACCTCTCCACCTGTTAAAATGGAATACTTGGTGAAAACCTGAAAATGTTACACTGATGCACAAGCATCACCATAAATCATCAAATGTGAAAAGACAGATACCACAGGAACATTCAGCAGGCATTGCTTTCTAATACTTTTAGAAAATAATGCCCTTTTAAAAGTATAAAACTAAGGATAAGAGTTTTAAAATATCAAACTTAGCTCTGGTTAATCTATTTAACCAAAACTGGCAGAGATTTTAGCTACCCATTTTGACAACCCATTTTTTAACCAAACTATGAAGTAATGTCTTCACTTTACAATTACAAACTCAGAAAGCACATTATTTTAAACATTATTTTAAGAAGTAAAAAACAGGGATTGTACATTTGTGCATATAATCTATTTGCAATGTACCAGGAAGCTCGCATATCAACCTATGATCTTCAGAAGCTTTCATAATGTAAAAATGAACAATCTTTCAATCAAACTCCATGGAAAAATTTCATAGAGTTAAGATGAGAACATTACATCCTGAAGAAAGATTAGGTAACTATTTCAACAGCATCAACCTGTTCAAAATTTGGGTATAGTATACCCAGTATCAATTAATATACATATTATTCAAAATGTTAAGTTTCACATTTTCACCAGATTTTCTGATATTTGGTGTTACATTTTTTTATGAAAGCTATGAGATAAAATGTGAAACTGCTCATGTTGTTTAAAATGCTTGCTTTACTTGAAAAGTAAATTAAATAAAACCCAATGTATGACATGATATGTACACAAGTTCAGAAGGTAGTGTACACAGGTTTTAACAGGAGAAGCTTTATCTTTTTTCTAATACAATGGTTGATATTCGAGTCTCAATGTTCCTCCCAAGGAAGTCAAGACCAGGCTTATTAGTGGTGCGATATAGAGAACAGTTAGTAAAGAACATTTGCCTAAAGACATCTCAGTAAGAGGAGCAGAAGAAGGAAGCTGAGACGGGACTCAGAGAAATCCCCAGCCACTGTAGTCCTTCCTTAGTTCACAAGTCATAACTGAACTTGGACTAATCCAGGCTGGAGAATGTCTAGAGACCATTTGTCTTTCAATACAACCAAGCATCTTCCTCTCAACCCCAAGGGATAGAAGTAAAGAACTTATTTGTGCAAAGGGGACTAGTCTTGAAAGTGTGTAAGATGGCGATATTCAAGTGGCTCTCTTCATTAAAACAACACAGGCAAGCTCACAAGCTGAGGACTGGCCCCCAGTAGACATGTGAAGCAGCTTGAAAATGGAGCCAGTCTGACTATACTCACTAATTCATCTGGTTTTCCTCCATCCAGAGAAGCCCTTGTACAATTTTGCTACTCAAAAATGTCCGTGGAAGAATGAAAAGAAGAGAGTATATATCTGTATGTGTATTAAATATTATAACATTTCTGGGCTCGAATATTCACTCCAAGCCTAAATTTGATAGAACCTCCTACTAAAAAGAAACAATCTTTTTTTTATTTAAAGAAAAAATCTAAAGCCAAATCACATAGTTGGAAAAGAAGTGAAATCTAGATCCATTAACTTTCATTTGATTAAACTGGTTCTATTACGATAACTGAGCAACGGAATTGACACACCAAAACCTTGATTCCTACTCGTCCCCATACTGTGTACCCTAGCACACCAAAGCAGCACAGTGAGCAGCTTGAGGAAAGCACAGAGTCTGATGTATGGGGATTAGAAGACAGAATAAGAGACAGGGAAAGAAGGTCCTGTTGACTGACCTCTTGGGAGAAATCACTCTCCCTTCTACATGATGGCAGGAAATGATGTACTGGCTAGAGGCAGTACGTCAGACAAGGGCTCAGGGAAAAGAAAAAGTAAGGGACAGTAAAGGCTTGGCATACATTCTAAAGGTCTTAGTACAACCTCTTTGGAGTAAAAAGGTGGGGAAACCTGGAAAGGGGAGGCCACTTACTAGGCAACCGTGCCTGGGCCTGAGAGGTCAGTACCAGCCTCTGAGGAAGCACACTCTGTTGGATGGTGTGCGAGGGGGCCTGGGGCTGGGGCTGGGTCTGGCCTAGCTGGGAGGCCTGGGCTGAGTTCTGACCCCGCTGTTTCACAGGATTGGCTGTGCTAGTTGCTGTGGTGAAGGTCGCTGCTGGCTGGTGTCTTGGAGCACTGGTAGGAGCCTGAGATGTCTGAAACTGTGCTGCGGCCGCTGTAATCAATAAGGTTTGTTTGTGCAAAGCTGTTAGAGGTTCTTAATCAAGGACAATATTTCAAACCGGTATTTTAAAGAAATAAAAAGGAAAAAAAATTATTTTGCATTTTTTCTTAAATGAGAACTCCTCTCTCTTCCAGGACAGGCCCAATATAGCCTATGGAATATGAGAGAAACATTTTATTTTATTCTTACTAAATATTTTTACTTAAGAGCTCATCAACAATCTTAATAGCACATTTTCAGAGTTAAGTGGAAAAGTAACATGGAGACTAATCCAATCATGCTGTCAACCTAAAAACAACGAATACAAACTGTTTTCTAAATAGTCAAGTACAAACATAAATTTCACTTTCATGTTTTTTCAAAGAATCTTTGTGTCAAGGGACAAATGATTTTGTAACTGGTACCTCAGGGAAGTTTGATGGAAATAAGACTGAAAAACCTTATGCTTGAAAGTTAAATCATATTTTTATTTTTTTGCCACTTAATTCTATCCCCTTTAAAAAACACAACCCATTTATATTTAAAGATATCATACAAAATTTACAAAATCAAGATCATATGGTTTCAATAATTTTAAAACCAAAAATATACATCAAACATGGTTTAACATACACTTGCCTACACAAGCTCAATTTTTCCTATATTTTCCAGCACCATTATTAGTAAAAAGAAAATTCCAGATAAGTGATCAATTCTGTCATTTGGTCAAAAGAAATGCTTGGAACAATATATTTGGTATCTCCAGAGCAGTGAATCATGTGGGCAGCTGTCCTCATATGTCTGCATGTAATTACAAGGCCTAGGGCAAAACCATTCTTACAAAAACCACTCTTTTCAAAAGTTAACACTTAATTTGATCCTTGGGAACTTCTGAGAAGAAAAATAAACGAAGCTACTACAGAAATACCTTTTGCATCCTGATTGGCCGAGAATGTGGCAATGGGTGATCTTCCTCGGACTTGCCCCTGTGAAGTTACTGAGGCGGCAGCGGCGGCAGCTGCTGCAGACACTGTACGTGAGGAACTCTGCGTACTTGGGAAGGCTACTGTCCTACCCTCAGGCTTCTGTCCATACTGCACAGGTTGAAACAATCTACACACACATTTACCAAGACAAAATGCAAAGAGCAAATTAGACTTCAAGGACAACAGAAAACATGTTCATTCCTAATCGTAAAAAGATCATATATGAAAAGTGACTCTTATTGCTATGGAAGCATATTGCTCTTTGCTGGCTGTACATGAGTGAGTCAATTTCCAACATCATTCCCTTTAGATCTCAAAGGAACAATTCCATAGAGTTTCAGCAAAACTTCACTAATTTCTGCTCTCTGAATTACAGAGTAACTCTGAAAGGTTCACTTATTACTTTCAAATGCATAAAAGTTTCCAAGGAGAGATCTGGCTGGTCTGCTTTTATGAAGAAATGTGACTGATGAGTAATTAGCAGCAAGTTTGTACAGAATTAACGTATAAAAGAAATTAAATGTTTTCTTAAGTGAGCCACACGGTACCCCCTACAGCCTGTCACTAATATGCGCTTAGGGAAGCAGGCCTCCCCTAAGGCATCATGAGACAGTCTGAAGGCCAAGGTATACCTAGCACAGGCCAAACACAGAACTCTGATTTCTAAACTATGGAAGTCTTCATCACACAAGTTTTGCTGCATGCACTTCAGGACACTATTACGAAGAGGGGGTAAAAAAGGGGGAGTGTGCAACAAAATATTTATTAATCTGGTTATTAATGTGCTAAAAGTCTAACAAGTTTAGGATATGCTAAAGGCTCGGGCTAAAACTTTGGGGTAACAACAATTTACTGAGTACTGGGGTTTTCTTGCCAAAGATATTAGAGTGGTTTGCCATTTCCTTCTCCAGTTCACTTTACAAATGAGAAAACTGAGGCAAACAGGGCTAAGTCACCTGCACAGGGTCACACAGCTATAAGAGCTTGAGGATGGATTTGAACACAGGTCTTTCCAACTCCAGGCTTGGTGTTCTATATCACCTAGCTGCCCCTGCAGATTATAATACAGTGGACTGCATTTCCCCTTTTCTCAGTGACTTGGTATCTTCAGTATGGAAGATGGAAGCTAACTAATAAAGGCTGATAAGAATTTCATTGTCAGGTATCTTACAAATCCAATCAAAAGTTCTTTAAAAATGATGGAGAAGGGAGAAGATTGTCTAAATCCCCAATTTAGGTACTACAGAAAGTGGCAACAAAGAAAACAGAAGTATAGCAGTATAAACACCTACCAATTCATAAAAGGTCAAATATAAAAAAGAAGTCAAAAATAAAGTCCAAGATCTTAAGTGTCTATACACAATGCCCAAAGTTTAAGCAACAAACAAGAGAAACTAGAGGTACTAATCAGAGAAAACCTAAGAATTCATTCATTCCCACTTCTTGCCTTTAGCAATGAGGAAACTGAAGAAGTTGAACCTAAATAACTTATCCAAGGTTAACACTAGAATACTGGTGTCCTGAGTGAGTCGAGGCTCTCTCCACCATACCATCAAAATTTCCCTTTCTCAGGGAAAACTTACCCTCTTCTGAAAGGTGAGAAAGAATTTCAGCATCACTCTCCTACTGAACATTTTTTATTACGCCCACATTTAACACATAACTTACTTGCTTGGCTTAAGTTTCACGGCATTAGGTCTGGCTGGTGGTGATGAACTGAAGATTTCTTCTATAAGTTTTCGAGTTATCTTTTTCTTTGACAACACTTGTGCCTCATAGTGAGTGGTTTTGTTTTCTAATCCAATTAAATCAAATATAGAAAGATCTGCTTCCTAATTTTAAAAAAGGAAAGGAAAAGAAGCACTTATCTTATGTTTTCAGTACCTTTAGATCTAAAGAAAATAATGCTCACCCTACGAACATCTTATGACCTGCTGGCCCTCCCCACTCCAATGGACTTGGTACGCAGCTCCCCAACTCATCGTTCTGCTCTCTATACACCACACTGAGCTAGAAAGCATCCAACAATCTCTATTTCTCAATTACTCCAGCTAGCTGCTGGGGCACCTCAGAACCTCCCTGCTCTCTGGCCTATCCTACCACCCACCCTGCACTGGTCTCCTCATTATGTCCCTGCCTTCTCCTAGCCTCCCCCCAAATTAAACAGCAGCAAGTCACTGTAATCTTTCCCAGTCATATGCTAACTCCCAAGTAAGAACACTGAGGAAACAGAAATAAAGGATATCATTAGACTCAATGCCATTTAGGATTCTTCTGTTACCATAAGCTTTTTATTAGTTCCTTAAATCTCCTCTTTAGACTGGTTATTTCAAATTCCTTACTGACTTCCTTGAAGTCAACAGCAGCAAAATCTTATAGAACCTAAAGAAAAGTTATATGCTTATTTTATAAAAAGTAAATGCGGGGTGGGGGCAAGAAACCAGATGAAAGGAATAGTGTTCCCTATATACAGCAAACTGACCACTATATGAGACTGGAAAGAAAAAACGGATGGTCAACAAGGGGGGGGACAATGAATTTTCCAAGGGTTCACTTAATGGCAAATGGTCTCATGTAGTACAACCACAATGAAATTACAGGTTAGAGGAACCTTAAACATCTTTCTCTTTCACCTGTAATTCTCTATCCCTTCCCTTCCATTTTCTGTACTGCATTTTTGTATTGTGTTGCTTTGGTAACCTTATCTGGAAAATAGTGCCTAACACAGGGCTAAGCATAAAATAATAGAGGTATAATAATGTAACAGAATCACTTCAGATAATCCCACTGTAAACATTGTGGCATTAATTCAAGCAATCATCCCTAGGTACAAAATAACACATCAATAAGCGATCTACTCCTTACACAGACATAGACACAGGCACACACAGATATATAGACACACACACACACACACACAGACACACACACACTTCACTTCTACTGTTTATGAATTTTCTACTCACCTTCCAAAAACTACATTCCAATGCCTTTAAAATAAGAGAAGCAGATCTATATTCCAGTGTTTCCAAAACATAGGAAGAACCAGGAAGCCTAGGATCTATCAGACCAGGATGATTACATATCCTCTGAAGTTTCATCAGAATATTCAGGACATTGACAAAATGCCCACTTTTAAGAGCCTCTTGAGTTCTGTTCATTTGAGAAACAAGTGGTAAGTTATCTAGTTCAATTTACATATGGACTTTCAATAGATTATTTACTCTTCTCCTATTTACTGAAAAATAATTACGCATTATATTCTCTCCAAAGTATTCCTATCAATTCCAATCTTTATCTGCTACAATTTCAAAATCTAAGCTTCATTTTTTTAATCAAAATTCAGTAAACTGAACAGCAGCTGTAGCAGCACAAGCAGAAATGGTGAATATATACTCCAAACCTCAGCAGGATTACATCCCCAGGTCAGGTTTGGAAGGTATCAAAGGCACCTTAGATATTTCTTTCAGTTCAACTTCTCTCTTCTCCCTCCTCCCCATCCCAGTTTTACAGAAGAGAAAACTGAGGTCCAAAAGTGGGAAAGTGAACTTTCCACAGTCACTTAGCTAGCAGTAATAAGTGGTTGAGCTAAATTTTTGAAAATCAGTCCTCTGCCTCTAAATGCAAAGCTCTTCCCACTAAACAAGCTATATGCCCAAGGACATTTAACAAGTGAGTCACTGTATAATGCCATTTCTTAAGTCACATTATAACATATGTAGCATCATGTCTCTCTCCCTGCTGAGGGTACTCTTACCTGGGCTGAAGGATAACGTCCTCATACAAGGCTTTCTGCCGACTGGAGAGGCGACACTTTAACACATGTTCATATTTCTTTGTCAGCTGCTTGTCAACATCCCTTTTAGTTCTTCTCAAAATAAATGGCTGAGTCACCTGAAAAAAAATAATATGCAATTCCTTATGAGTCTTCTTATTAGGAACTATGTTACACATTTACTTAGAATAAAAATTAATTTTTTAAAAGTAGCTGGAAAAAAAGTAGCATGACATACTCTGTGCAACCTTATGACCACTTTGTGGTAGTAATCTTGGCTCTCCTCATTAGCTGGCTTTACTGGAAAGTTCTGATAAGGTCTAGAAATTCCAGGAATCAAAAAGTGCACCATGGTCCACAATTCCATCAAGGTGTTGTGCAGAGGTGTGTCTATCAGGAGCAGGCGTAACTGGCTATAAACAAACCAAGAAACAAACACTGTCTGAAACACTACCATCTGTAAATTTCTTCTGTGCTGAAGATTTTAAGAAAAGATTAAGCAGCCATCTTTTATGAGTATTGTAAAGGCAGGCCTGCCTGGAAGGAAAAAAATGGACCAGATGATCCAGTGAGACTTCTTCTACCCCTCCTGCTCTATGGTTAGAGTTGAAAGGTAATTATTCAGAACTCAAATTTCTTTAAAGGACAACTTTAAAAAATCAACATGCAATTAATTACATAAAAGTCCAGAATTATTTAGAAGAAAAAAATACTTTATTGATGTGTCCAACCTTCGTATATTGAAAACTGCCTCCCAGTGCTTCTCAGTCATGTTCTTTACTTGCTGCATCTCATCAATGACTAAGTATTTCCACCTCACTTTCATGAAGGCGTGATGGCCTTTAAAGAACTGTTTATAAGAGGTTATGCATATGTTGAAGCTGTTGGGTTCAGTCCATTCCTGTAGTATACAAAATAAATCTTAAACATCTTGTTTTGATTTATTTTTTCTTATTCCAAGACCAATTCCTTGCTACAAAATTAAATTAGTCACCACTGCAGTCATGGGGTTCCTTAACAATTGGCCCATATCTATATAGAAAACAGCAACTGGTTTATAGTTTGCATTTAAGTGCCATTTTCTAATGTATTCATCCCAAGAACTTTCACTGACTCATGAAGAAGAGAAGTGGAAGACATCATCACATTAGGAACAAGTGGTTTCCTCTGAATTTTGGAAATGAAATTATCACAGACCATTCTATGGTGCCATCTGAGCAACAGGAAAGATGGTTTACAAGACAGCAGAGTGAGATGAAATATGACCATAAAATTTATGCTTTGCAGAGAAGATTCATGTTTTGGGACCAGAGGTTTCTTAACCTGGGGGTCCATATACCCCCAAAGTATTCATGGAAAGGTATCAGGGAATCTGTCAACTTGGATGGGGAAAAATATTACATCTTGATTTTTACTAACCTTTAGTCTCCTTTGTAATCTTATGTATTTTATTTTACTCATTTAAAAATATTATTTCAATAAGGGGTCCATAAGTTTCACCAAAATGACTGCCAAAGGGGTTCAAGCCACAAAAAAAAGGCTAAAAACACATGAATTATACGGTCTCTGGATGACTTTATTGCTATGATTCTATGCTATCATAATAAACTAAATGACAATCTTAAAACTGTAGGATTAAGAATTCAAGATATAAAAATACAAGGTGTATCAAAAGTCTTAGGGCAAACTTAAGGCTTAAGAGGTTAAGCCAGGGGTGGGGAACCTGCACCCTAGAGGCAACATGTGGCCCTCTAGGTCCTCAAGTGTGGGTGACCTTTTGACTGAATCCAAACTTCACAGAACAAATCCCTTTAATAAAAGGATTTGTTCTGTAAAACCTGGACTCAAGTCAAAAGGCTGCACCTAAGGACACAGTCAAAGGGTCACACTTGAGGACCTAGAGGACCACATGTTGCCTCTAGGCCACAGGCCACTCCTAGCTTAAGCTATTATATGAAAAAGTCTTTCTAGTAATTTAGGAATTTTCTTTTTAGGAAGGAAAGTTAATTTTTCACTTTAATTGTAGCCTTCTGTGACTTGAAGAAGGGAAGAAATGGGTCCAAGTCCTTGAAAAGTGTCATCCATCTGTGTGACTCTGGACAAATCATTCTTCATGTCCTAAGCAACCCTCTACAATTTTAAATTACAGAACAGTTAGCAGCTGGTCTGCATTGGTTGAGTGATGAACTTCAATTCATCACCAGAAATTCCCCATACCAATGTTTCCATTAATTTACCTGCTACATGCCAGGCACTGCCAAAGAAAAGTGGTGCTCCAAAAATTCACCAAGTGGTTATGGGACACTAAGGGGACTGTTCTTATGGATTGTTCTGATACATTCCTAAGGCTAGTCCCAAAAGTCATTTAACCTATAAATACCATATTTAGGCTACGTGATGAGTTAGTACTCTCTGAGGTACTTAATTACCATAGAGAACACTGTACTTCAAGGATCAGTGATTTTCTAAGTACAGAATAAACAACACAAGGACTGCAAACCATACACACTTCAGTAATAGGTTACTGTAGCTAAAACAATTAATCACCTGATGGCCAACTCTCTGGTCATAAGACTCTGAACCAAGCTAAGCCAGTGCTCAGAAAACAGACGGTCATCTTGAGAGGTTGGTCAAACCTGAATTTATGCTCCACTGGCAAAACCTTCTAGAACCCAGAGTCACCTTCACATTATAACAAGGCATTGGAATGGTACTTTCTTAAAGTTTTAGCATTTTGTTGCCAGGGAAATGTCTGATTTCTAATTCTTACTGACCACCTGTCAAGGAAGGACACAGAAACTAGAGGAATGTTTCTCATAATCCAAGCAGAAACCACATCTTTCCATACACACCATCCCACCTGCGTCATCAGAGAAATCAGACCACTTGTATATATACTGTATACATATCTACCCTCAAAGAGCTTACAATTCAGTAACGGTTTCACAAAATTACAGCATCCCAGAGCTGGAAGGGCCTTCAGACACCATTTCTTCCAAACAAGACTTTCAGAGGAGAAAGCCAATCTATTCCAAGACAGCCTCTTAAAAGGATGTCCTCTGAAGCCATTAAAGACTACACTCTTGGCCACGTGTCACCTATTCAGGTTTCACACTGCTCTTACAAACACGAACCTCACTCTCAGTTTTAACAACAGTGACAATAATACCTGTCTCTTTGCTTTAAGTTCTCCAGGGTCGCCAAAGTACAAAAGGACTTTTAGCCCCGGGCACCAACGTTTCAATTCAAGCTCCCATTTCAGTATGCTGCAACTTCTCACAACCACGAGGTGGGGGCCCCAATTACCTGCAGAAACAAAAATTATTCTCACTGTACAGAGCTGTGTCAGGGTTTCAAATACTCTAACTAAAATGCTAAACAGATTTTAGGGTCACAAATAAATGCTAACACTGCATAAGCAGACTTGTTATTCTTTAATGCTTACCATTAAAAACATTTACCTCATAAATAATGCTGTTCTTTACTATGCACTGCCACAGTTTGAGAACAACAGTGAGATCTGATTAGATGCTAATTAATACCTCAATAGATCTATGATCACATCAAGGTACAGGTACTCCAACAGTAAAGACTGGTGACCCATCTCTGCCTGCATCGCCTGTGTACCTTTCCCATCTATAACAATAACCATTAAAATACTTATCCAACTGTTGAAAGGGGCAACTCATGGCTTAGAACACGATGTTCTTATAATGTTTAGTCAAAGGACGTCAAACTATGTTCTTATAATGGTAGCAAAGGATGGGCAGGTCGGAGTGCATCTCAAGCTACACAAGGAAAGGAATATCCACCCTGATGCACGGATATCACAGATGCACTGAAGTACTAAGTTCTGTGTAAAGACATGGCAATCAGAAGTCTGGAGAATCAACTAAGTCTAAGCTTGGCAAAAGAGCTTCGAAAACCTTAATTAGATCTAAATCAAGATTATACAAGTCAAGAAGCATCAGTGGCACCTAAAGAAATATCACACCTGGTCTAATTTGTTAAAATTCTTACTTTCCACACTAGGAGTTCACACTAGTGTGAATAGTCAGTCAATAAATATTTCTTAAGCATGTACTATGCTAAGTGTCGGTTTAGTTTCCATTTAAAGCCCATATCCATTCTATCTTCCCTTAGGGAAGTGAAGAAAAGGAGAATCCTCATTTCTCTAGGTAATTAGTTTCTCTACCTAACACTATAAAGTCAAGGAATCTCATTTCTCTACCCCAGTTACTAAAAACAGAGAGAAGGAAAAAAACATGGCATATGTTGTTTAAAGGGTACTACTAGCTACCAATCATAGGACACGTGACTACCCACCTTTCCTTCATTTGTTACACTGGGAAGCCACGTGTTATAGTGGAAAAAGCAATGAATCATGAGTCAGACAATCTGAATTCCTCAAGGTCTATGGGATAAATCATTTTAGCTCTCTTGAGATTTGGTTTACGCATTTATAAAATGTAGATAACACATGTACCCTCTACACCACAAGACTGTTGTGAAAAGTGCATTTCAAAACATAAAGCACAATAATAAATGAGACCTATGATTAGCATCATCGCCTAAAACATCAAGAAAAAAAGTATACAGTATCTCAAGATCATGAACTGAGAACTTGAAGAAACCATAAAGACTATCAAACTCAACTTCTCATTTTTACAGATGAGGAAACTGAGGTGCAGAGAGGTTAAATGACTTGGCCAAGACCACACAGCTACTAAGGACATAAGGCAAAATTTGAACTCTGGTCTCCCTGACTCCCAGGTCCAGAGACCCTGTCCATATTGTCATGGACTTGACAATGTGAAAAATACTGTAAATAATATCAGTATGTTTATATTATGTAGACATTCTTAATAGAAAAAAAAATTACACTCCTGTGCTTCAAAATACTTAGTTCTTTTTGCTTTGATTAGGAAACATTACTACAAAATTGTGCCTACATTTCACAAGAGCATTTAAATTTTATGGGAGCCAGTGTGGTAACACAGTGGCCAGAAAAATGACCTAGAATCAAGGAAGACCTGGGTTCAAGCCCCACCTCTGACACATCAAAGCTTCATGACTGTTGGCCAGTCACTTAACCTCTCAGTTGCCTGACAACTCTCTAAGGCTAAAATGAAAAAAGGTGCCAATCTGCACTGACAGAAGGAGTTTCATCTGCAGTTGAAATCACAAATTCAGGCCCTATTACAGCCTTATTACAATTTCAGGTTTTGAATTAAGAAGTTCTGTCAATATTTTAGTAACTTAAGGCTATAAAGAGAAACATTAAAGACTGCGAGTTCCAATCAAAGTTTAAATAGAAGAAAAATTCATTCTTTGCTCAATGTTCTTGTTACTAGAATGATAATATTTACTAGGATGATAACAACTAGCACAGGACTCTACAGTAACATCTCAGTTACTGATGCTGTTTACTGAAACATCATTATTAGCCTAAGGTTATGTTCAAGATTCACTAAAACACACGCGCACACGCACCCCCACTCACCTTCAGGTATGAACAATTAGGTAAAAAATTACCAAAAAAATCAAAGGTACAAGCCTGGAGCAGTGCATCAGGATAAGAGAAATAGGAGACTGGAAATTAGCCACAAAAGAAAAAGTATACTAAGGAGAAAGAAAGGCTAGCTGAAAAACTTGTCATATATTTGCAACATATGATGATGCTATTAACCCTCCCGGTATAGTGCTCCCCTTGATTTACTGGGTTGTCTCAGTATCACAGGAGAGGAGGAAGAGCTAGATAGAAGCTTCTACAGTCCCGAAGAAGGGGGCATTGACATTAATACTATATACTTAATATTAGCCAAACTCTAGGCTTACCAGTGGATATTAACATAGGACATTAGCCCAGTATTGAAACACACACACACACACACACACACACACACACACACACACACACACACTCTCTCTCTCTCTCTCTCTCTCTCTAACTTGCTTACCTTCATTACAGGCTAGATGTGCAAAAAAGGCAATAACTTGTACAGTTTTACCAAGCCCAGCATCATCTGCCAAGATGCCATTGAGATTCTTCCTGTAAAGTTTGGCTAACCAGTCCAGTCCAATCTTCTGATATTCTCTTAGTGCACCATACAACAAAGATGGGGTATTAAAATTGATCTGTAGAAATCACATACAAGCTATTAAAGAATGCTACAAACACAGGCATGTAAAATATCATGTCAGATTTTTACCATAATTTTAAAGAACTGTTTCTGCATTAAAACACTGCTCTCTGAGAGGAGGAAAAAGGAATACATTGGAAATTATAGGTGATATAAAAATAAAATTTATCCAAAAGAAGCTTATATTTGAAAAGCAAACTAAGAAAAATAAGGAAGGATATCTGGCAGAAAAGATAAACAGCTTGTAAAAACATTATTAAAATATTATTTTAAATATAAAGTCATCAATGATCCCAAGAAATTTTTTAAAAAATCATCCTAACAAGAAAAGTATACCATAAGTCTTTATGTCCTATTTAAAATACCAAGAAAAAAAATCACTGTATTTATATTACCTAACTGTTACCTTTTGGATTACAAGGCAAGAATTTGTTGAGGGAAAAGGCCTATCCCTTCCTCATATTCTATCCCTAGACCCTCTTTTCTCTTCCCAGCCTTTATAAAAGAACTATAAGCATTACCGAGGTTGTGATCCGAGCACTGCCCTTAGGCAGGACAGCCTCTGCCAGAGCAGCTACTTCAGTAATGTCTCTCGTGTTTGGTTTCATAATATTTGGTCTCTCCACACCTTTACACTGATCAATGATGAGAAGTGAATCAATGAGAACCATTTCCTTCTGACAAACTCTGTCACCTGTAGAGTCTTCTGTGTCTAGAAAATGCAACAAAATTCATGAGACTGCAGCCAGTCATAATTTTGTAAATGAACTTCAAACATCCAAAAGACACAGAAAAACAACATACTGCAAGGGGAAGATGAAAAAAAGAAGATAATTACCTGCCTCAAGCATTCATAAGTAATTGATAAAAATCAGTAAAGATGAGCTGTTCTCAGAGAAAGTTAAAATCATTAGCTTCCAAAAAATAGGTTTATCAAATCTGATTATACCAAGAAAATCCAGGACAACCCCTGAAGGGAAGTCCCCAGTATACTGAAGATGTGCACAATATGACTAAAGCTGCATAACAAATAACTAAAGGGGTCCATATAAACCTCTGCATTAGGGTTAGGCACCAACTTCCCAAATGAAAATAACCAAAAGCTTCTTCAGCAACCCCCTACAAATAAACAACACACTTTTTCCACAGTGTGCTGAGGGAACAAAGTACTTCACCACTTACCCAAGTCTGGGTAGAACAGATGCTAACTTTCTCTGCAAAGCCTATCTGTGCTTGATCCAACCCTCCCAGGCCACCAAAGCCTGAGATTCCCTCCCCTCCAAACCTTTCTCTCCCTTTACCCATATAGACCCTACACATTTCTGTTAAAACAACAACCACAATATTTTTGCAGGAGGTTAGAATAAACAGCGACTTAAAAGGCCATTAGTGGTTTGATGCCAACTTGAAAAGAGGTTTCCAGTGGACTATCAAGGAATCTGAGTAGAACTCTATGCTTTTTAACATTTTTATCACTGATCTGGATAAAGGGCATATGTTTTATACTAATAACACAGAGCTAAGAAGAACAGTGATCAAGCAGAATGACAGTTAAGATACAAAAAGAAAAAAAAAACAGGTTACAATAGCAGGCCAAGTCTGAGATCAAAGTGAACAGTAACAAATGTCAAGTCTTAGATTTGGGTTCACAAATGGCAAGACAACAGTTCATCTGAAAAAGACCTGAGATACACTAGTCAACATAAATAATAAATATAAAATATATTTTATATATTTTATATGTATATGTATATAAATACAAAAAATAAATATAAATAAGTTCAGTATAAACCTGAAGTATGACCCATGAAAAGGAATACACCAATTGTGAAGGAGGAGGAGGAGAAGGGGAAGGGGAAGGAAGAAGCTTCTGCCAAAGTCAATTCATACTTTTTTCAAATGCTATCCAGTCCACTCTGTTATTGCTATTCAATTATGCACCCAACTCACCCAAATTAAGTGTCTGTCCAAAACAAATGTAGCATACACAAACTCAAAAGAATGACCAACCAATTTTTACATCATAATACGTACAACATGGATTTTTTCAATTTAGTTTTTTCTCTTTTGAGCAATCACAGATCTCACTGAGGAAGCCCTATCATGTAACTAGAGTTCATATAATCAGCACAGTATCATTTGCAAATAGGAGCTTTTGGAAGACTTCACAGTCTGGTTAGTAGTGACAAAATATGGCTTAAAAAGATTAATGGTGCAAGCTTCCTGACTCTTGACAAAGACATATGATTGACCAGAGTTAATCATATTGACTCTGCATTTAATTTATTTTCTTAATGATACTTGTGTGCTATAAGGGAGAACTTCTATAAGGAAAATAATAGCAGTAAAAAAAAATCAACGAAATAGGGGGGAAATTCGAAGAGGACAAAAAAGAGCAAGTTTATTATCACAAGTTAAATTTAATATTCACTTTTTAAAAAGAAATTGTGTCTAATAGGGTAAAAGGACCTACCCACCAACAATTCCAGGCCTTACGTAAAACAGTATCTTCGGCAGATATAAATCTCCCTATTTCATGGCCTCAACTAAAGTTACTGATCAAAAGGTTAATGAACAGTTATTATGATGGCTAATTACCACATATATGAGACAGTCCTTTAGAGGAAAGACTTTTGCTCAAATGAAAACACATACCAAATACTCTGCAAACTTAAAAGCGCTATATAAACTGGGCTAACATCAACATTGGGCAGCTAGGTGGCACAGTGCCAGGCCCAGAGCCAGGAAGAGTCATCGTCCTGTGTTCAAATCCAGCCTTAGATGCGCTAGGGGACCCTAGACAAGTCACTTAACCCTAACTGGCCTCAGTTTCCTCGTTTGTAAAACGAGCTTGAGGAAAGAAATGGCAAACCAAACGCCAAGAAAACTCCAAATGAGGAGACAAAGGCTCGGCTAGAACTAAAAATGACTGAACAACAACAGAAACATCATTATTGTAATTTGTTCTGAGTCAAGCTATGTGTTTTTGTAATCAACAATGAAAGAATCAGAATGATGAGGTCTGGGCACAGGGAGGAGAAAGTACACCATTCTCTCATTTCTGGCCAGAGGTGGGAGACCACTTAGGTTTCAATGAATCACTTTTTTCCTCTCTATTTTTTATTCATTGTTACAAGAGATAGTTCTCTGTGGAGAGAAAGAGGAAGGATAAATTGACAAAGATAACATAAAAACAGAACTAATCAAAAAACATTTTTAATAATCACAGTGAGATACTTTTTCAGGCAAACGAAGATCAATAGATGTGGCCTGGTCTAGAAAATTAGTAGCAAAAGATTTCCTGTCCCATTCTGATACCTGCACCAATAAAATTCTATTATTCACATCAGACTTTATGAAGATGAGAAGTAGGTTTGAGTAGACAGTTACAACTGGCTGCTTCTGAGGAAGGTAATGCTGTTCATGACGTTTTTCCATTCTAGTGCTATCTCGTGTTTGGTCTGTATGGCATGTCTGACACTAAGGCATTAGAGGGCAAATGTGGGGACTCCTCTGGCTTCACTAACTATGAAAAAAATTATAACTCATCCTCATCAGCTGCTCCACCTTACTTCTATTTTTTGTCCTTCTGCCAATTTATGAACGTACAATGTCTTAAATCACTTGAACCTAAATGCAAGCTTTTCACCATGACTTTCATTTCCCAGTGCTTTTCACTGTTTTTAAGGGAATACTGTTTATAATCTTCCACCATCCTACTCCATAGGGTTTATACTCAAAACAAGTACTGCCTTTGGCTGACCTCTTTCTCTTTCTGGCAAAATCAGGAATGCACAGACCAAGGGAATTTCTGAGCTCTTTTGTCCTCCGAGTTCTGGCAATTATTTTACATCAGTTAAATATCTACAAGAAATGGTGATAATTCATATCAATATTTCTGCCTTTTTTCAATGGTAATTTTTCAACACTGAGAGTTCATTTTTAAAGTCAAGGTGAAAGCTTTTTCAATTGTGGATATTCTCCTCATCTTTAAATTTCTAATGTGATGCTGATAGGGATCTTTGCTCTAACTAAATGATGATCTCACTGTATACAAACAAATTATTCTGGTGCGCCCACGGATTTAATCACCATCTTTAAGCTGAAGATTTTCAAATCTACTTGACTAGCCCAATTTCTCTGCTCTCCTCGAATCTTACATCTCCACCCACCTTTTAGATACCTCAAATTGGATGTCTAGCAGAGACCTTAAACTCAATATGTTTAAAACACAACTTATTCTCTTTCCCCAAAACTCTTTTCTTATATTGTTAAATTTAGTAAACTATTTTATCAGATGCTATTAAAAAAGCAATTTCTCATAATCTGGATGTTGGATCATGAATTATACTGCTAAAAGAAAAAGAAAAAATGGATTTGAAAACTGTTAGGCCATTTTATCAGCCATGATGACCACATATTGTGAAATTCTGAAGTACCACAATTAAAGAAATTATAAACTTCCAGGTTTTCCTTTATTTAAAAAGTAAGTTTCACCTAAAATTATTTGGCTATCACATATGAAAATTATAAGAATATTGGTTAAATTATTAAGGATTATTACAATAAGGCTAATTTAACTGGGTCAACTTTTGGCATAGCTTTACTTAGAATTTATTTGTGGTAATTAGAAATTTATTTTGTTTATGATACTTTGGGGATGATACTTAAAGACATTTTACGGAATCTTGGTTTTGATAAATTCCAATTTTAAAGATTTATTTTTGTTTGAAGAGTTGAATAAGAGATCTGTCAGTTTAGAGGTTTCCAATTAATTTACTTCATGAAAGTATAGTGATTATCTTTTTACATCAGGATAAAGTTTAAACTGTTTATGAGAAAGAGAAATACTTTTATTTTTTTTTATAGGTTCAACATTATACTTTCCTATTGAGCATATTTTCACTATAGTGATGTTATGTAGTCTCACTGACATAAGTGGAAGAAATCATGTAACAAATCAAAACATAATACACTAAAACCCACACACACACACACAAATATGATCTGCTACATTCTGCGAATGATTTCCATATTTCTTTCTCTGAGTG
>CM053773.1:211696551-211715687 GCA_028658325.1 Potorous gilbertii
CTCCCTCCGGGCTGGGCTCCCTCCGGGCTGGGCTCCCTCCGGGCTGGGCTCCTCCCCCCGGAGCGGGCCGGGCTGGGCTCCTCCCCTCCCCCCCAGCCGCCCTCTTCCCGGCAGCCCCGCCCGCCAGCCTCTCTGTCGCCCGTCTCCTCTCGTTGGTCCTCGCCTCTCTATCCCTGCTTCCCTTCTCTCTATGGCGCTCCGCCTCCCCGCCCCCCCCCACCTCGCGCCCCTAGCGCCTCCAATCGGCGCCCTCGAGACTGGGCTCCGGCTGGGCCCTGAGGAGAGCCGGGGACGACGCGAAGGCGAGAGGCCCGGGGGCGCGTGTCCCCGCCGGCTCGCCCTGGCCGCGCCGCCCTCGCCTCTCCGCCGTCGCCACCTCCCTCTGGCCGGTCGGGAGCCGGGGTAAGTCGGTCCCGGGGGTCGCGGGGAGAAGCTGGGCGGGCGGGGCAGCGGGGCCACGGCGGACAGGTTCCCCCTCCTTTCCGTCCCCGGCGGCGCGGGCTGGGCCGGGCCCCTAGAGGCGCGGCGCGTGGGCGCGCGGGGGCCGCTTCCGGTCGTCGGACCCAGGGGCCGCCGGGGCTTCCGGGCCGCCGCCGCCGCCGCCGCCGGACGGACGGACCGACTGGAGGGCCGGACGGAGGCGCTGAGGGCCGAGGCGCTGCCCAGGCTCGGGCCGGAGCTCAGGTGGGAGAGGGCTTCCCTCGGCGCCGCCTCCCCTTTGTGACGGGTGGGGGGAGCGAAGCGCGGGCCCCTCGGCGCCCCGACCTTTGTTGTCAGCGCCCGGGGCGGCGCGGATCGGCCGGGACACCCCCCGCCTTACCTTCGCCGAGGCCGGGACCCCCCCGCCCTACCTTCGCCGAGGCCGGGACCCCCCGCCCCCTCCGCCTCGCTCGGCCCGGCCGGTCTTGTCCTCCGGGCGGCGTTGGGCCGGGGGCCGAAGTAACGGCGGAGCTGTCAGCCCTCCTCCTTCCTGCCTTTAGTGCCCCGCTAGGGTCTGGTGAGCCTTCGGGGAAGACCCTGCGGGCCCGAGGTTACGTAGTAATCCATCGATTCAGGCTGGCCTCAGGCAGAGCGGCCGGGAGGATGGGGCGGCAGCCACCCGGCCTCCCCTCCCGAGTGACCCTCGGGAGGAGCCGAGGTTGGACGTATCTTAGCATCCTTTCTGTCCCTAAATCTGTGACAGATCCGTGTCCGACCAGCACGAGGGAGGAGGAGGAGGACAGGAGGAAGGAAGCGAGCCTTGTGCTGGTACCTACTTAGAACAGGAGACTCCCACCCCTCACCCCCATTCCCACCACCAGGGTTCATCCCGCAAGTAAACCTGAAACCCAGATCTTAGGATTCCCAAGTCTAGATCTACTGTAAAAATAAAATCAAAACCCACAGCCTGAAGATGGAATGATAGGATTCTAAAGCTGGAGGAAGCCTTGAATGCCATGGCATTGTCTGAAAATCGTTCATTTTCTTAATAAGCCAGTTTTGAAAAAGGTGGTTGAATGACTTCAACAGTCTTAAAGGATTGTTGTGATTGTATTTCGTAAGACCTTTTATCTACAACATTCATTTTTACACAATATTCCTTGTTGTTTTTATGACTAACCTATTTGGGAAGATTTTAAAATGGTACCAGGACATACAGTCTTTATATTTCAAGTAAATGGCATTAAAAATGACATTGAGTCATTTTGATCTTGTGCATATTTAGATGTTACAAACAAAGTATTAGTAATGTTTATTTGCTGCTTTTATTTAGAATATTCTAAAGAAGTTAACATTGGTTTTTGAAAGGTGTTATAATATTGCAGAGATGTTCCTTTTCACAGAAATTTTACTTTTCAAAATGTAAACAGGGATTTATTTTATTTTCTAATGTGCTTTTGTTAAAGTGCCCTGAAATACTAAGGTAATTTTGATTCAATTTCTGATTTAAGGTTAACCAGCTACCCTTTAAATTTGAGTCAGTGAGAATAAAATTTTTCAGGGTATAAAAATACAAAAGATTATACAAGTGGTTGTGAGATACCAAAGGTTGTTTTGGAAATTAGTACCTTAGAGTTTTTCTGAGTCAACAGATTCAAGATGATATCTGACATCTCTTCCACCTCTGAAGTTGTTTGATTTTGAGACTTGAGGATAAGAAAAAGTGCCCAAGGAGAAATAGAGTGAAAAGGAAAAGGGAATTGCTGCTAAGATCTGGGCGAGGAAATTGGTTGTATCTATTCATGGGTTAAGGAGGTGAGGAGAAAGACAAAGATAACCCTCGTTGTCAGTTTATTTAGCATTTTTCCTGGGAAGCTGGCTCCTAGCTGCCAGAAGGAATGACAGAAGACTGAGGGTTTTGCTTCCAGAAAGCATAGAGAAGTGGGAGAATTTCACAGTGACCTGCATGGGTCATGTACTGTTTGTTTCTGCCAGAACAGTCTGGTCTTCCTGGGGGACTGGAGGACTCTGTTCTTGGGCTATGAGAAAAGCATGAGATTTTCCTTTAATAAATGGATGGAGTACTTCAGTGTAAAAACAAAGAAGAAGCAGGATTTGAAGAGGCAGGGGAGAATCCTGACCTGAAAGATTGTGATTAGAGAAAAGGGAAGAAAGACCCCTGAATACTTGCAATTAAGTAACGGATAGGAACTCCTTTAAGGTAGGTGGTACAATGGCTAATTGCTGGATCTAGAGTCAGGTAGACCAATTTCAAATGTGATCTCAGATACCAACAGTGTGACTGGGCAATTCACTTAACCTTTGCTGGGCTCAGTTTCCTCCTGTAACATGGAGATAATAAAAGCTCTTATCTCCTACGGTTATTGTGAGGTAATAAGAGAATATTTGTAAAGAGCTTTGCTAACCCTAAATTGCTCTCCCAGTAAATGCTAGCTAACTTATTATCCAGAGGAGGAAGAAGTAGCTGCTTGTCTTCTAAGTAATGGATCTACCAGTGTTACTAGTGAGAGATAATCCAGTAAAGTCAGAGTAAGAAAAAAGTAGCGATGGCTGAAAGGGATAAAGACAGCTCTTTATTGACTGGACATTAATGATAAAGAGGATTGCTATCTTTTTTCTGGGACTTATCTAGAGTGTGAAAGAGAACATCCCAAGACTTGTCAGACTGAATGACTTCTGTTCATATATAGAGGTTCATGAGAAATTTGATAGCACCAGGAATCTGAACAGCTTTGAGAAAGATTGTCTTGAGTAGGAAATTGGTCACTTTAGGGATATAGGTATTCTTTTCACCTCTACTTCACACTGAAAACAAGGTTTTAGAAGGGAGAGGTAGATTTGGGAAATGAATAGGTGACTAAGAGATGATGTCTTAGAATAGGATTTAAACCGTGGCTTAAAATATAGGAGTGATAAACTCTTAGCCAGGGATGGAGTGAATGTAAAGATCGGCTGATGGAAACAGTTTGTCTTAGGATCTTGCAAATCTAATATGAAGGACTCTACACTGAAAAGGAGGGAGAAAAGAGAAAATTCCTTCATTAATAAACCCATGCCATAGGGAGCAGCTAAGTGAAGGAATAAGTATAGCAGTAGAGACATCCAGGAGATAAAAGTCTTAGAGAAACACTTGGTCCAGCCTCTGGCTTTAGTTCTTCCTTTATATGAATGCACAGGGAATGGGTAAGAAATGAGATGAATGTAAGATCCCACAGTAAGAAGGCGAAATTGCCTTATAAGTATCACTGAGACTAGGACCTGTGACTGGTTCTGGAAGGGAATATCTTTTCTTCAGAAGTAAGGGAAATTGGAAAAGGAGGGTGAATAGAGATGTACTGGTATGATACATTAAGAATATAGTGTCACATGAGAAGATCCAGGAATCTGGCAGAATTTCATTAGGTTGTAAACAGAGGCAAAAACAGCAGTCTTGTCACTGGAGTAGAACATAGGCCACCTATCCAGAAAGAGGAAGGAGGGATATGTCCTGGCATAAAGACACAGTATAGTAATGACAGAGATTTAAGCTATCTGTGCATATGCAGCTGCCAAATGGAGAGCAGCTAACACTTCCTTGGTTTACTTTAATGGTAGACAGTTTCATTCTTTAAATGACAGAAGCATTACAAAGGGGGACTTTTGTTCTGGACTTGATTTACTCTTTCAGGGGAAACTGAGTGCTGAGGAGAAAGGATGCAGCCATTCTAGGGGCACTCCAAAACCAGGCAAGTCTGAAATGCACCTAGATTTTGGGAGAGTAGATTCTGAAGGGTTCATTCAGATAAAGGATGGCTAAGGTCTTGTGGACTGCACTTCTATAGTGAAAGCCTGTCCAGGAGGTGTATCTGAATCCACAAAGAGAAGCTGTTTTGATTAAGCAGAAAAAGGGGGAATCACCTAAAGGCACTGTTGTATATTTGTAGGTATTTTAACTCATGGAGCTTTCATTTATTTTAAACATTTTCCCTTCATAGAACTCAACTTATGTTGGTTTTTATTTGAAAAATTTCATTTATCTAGTTTGTTTTGACACCAGTCATTTGTTTGTCTAGTCTTCCCTTCAGTGAACCATCACTTAGAATAAAAAGTTAAGTAAAACCAAATCAACCCGGGGGTCCATCTGACAACCTATGCGGTCTTTCACATCTCTGAGTTTTCTACCTCATTATCAAGAGGAAGGACATGTGTTTCATTGTTTCTTCTCTAGGATTGAGATTGGTCATTGTAATTTACATTATTTTAATTTTTTTTTTGTATATTTTTTTTGCTTACATCAGCTTGCTATTGGTCCTACTTCACTTTGCATCAATTCATGTTGTCTTCCCAGTGCTTCTCTGAATTCTCATGTTAAGTTCTTATAGTATAATAGTTACATTATATACATCATACATCATATATTACACTATATGTACATTACATTTTGTTATAATAGTTACATTACATCCATTTGCCATATGCCACAATTGACCAATAGTTCTCTAGTTTGATGGGCACACATACTGATTCTGGTTTTTCCTACTACAAAAATGCTGCTCTGAATATTTTGTGGGGCTGTTTGTTTTTGGCCTTCTTAGAGTAGAGGCTAGGAGTGGAATATATTTGGGTTAAAGGTTATGAATAGTTTAATGACTTTTGTTGCATAATTCAAAATTTTAATGAAGATTTCCAAAAGAAATTTTGGAACTGAGAAGGTAATGCGAGGCAAATACAAAAGTATGTTGCATAACTGTTGGTCCTTCAGAAGGAGCTGAGTTTACCAAGGACAAAAAACCCAAAGTTTTAAAATATTCCTTCTAGTTGTATTAAAGGCAAGAGGAGGAGCAGAGAATGATTGACAGAATCAAGGTGGGGATAACATGATCACAGATTCATGGAGTTAAGAGTTCCAAAGGATTCTAAATGTTGAGGGAAAGGAGATGTAATTACTCCAGGCTTCTTTTGCTTTTGGATTCTTTTTCAGGCATTTGCCCTGCATTTATTAGGTGCCTCCAAAGACAAAAATAAAACGTTCTCTGCTCTCATGGAGCTTACATTCTATTGGGGGGAAACAATATATGCACATAGAAGTAAATACAAAATATATACACAGTAAACAGGTAATTTGGGGGAGAGGGGTGGCACTAACATCTGGGGAAGGGATCATCAGAACAGGCCTTACCCAGGAGGCAGCTGCATTTGGACTCAGTCTTGAAGGAGTAAGGAATTCCTGAGGGGAAGATGAGGAGGGTTGGGATGGGGAGGAAACACTGGAAAGAGAGGATGTTGTGCTTTTAGAGCAGCTGCTCGGCCATTGTGACTGAAAGGTAGAGTGTGGGAAGAGAATAATATTGAAGGGCTGACTGGAGCCTCTGAAGGACTTGCCAAATGGGAAAGTTTGTATATTGTATATCCCTAGACGGGAAAACACACTTATAGAGTGTCTCTTATGTGCTAGGTACAGTCCTTTTTACAAAGATTAATTCGTTTAATCTCAGTAACCTTTGGGAGGCAGGTACTGTTATAGTCCTCATTTCACAGTTGAGGAAACTGAAGGAGACAGACATTAAGTGACTTGTTTAGGGTCCCATAGCTAGTAATTGTTTGAGGCCAGGTTTGAACCCAGATTTTTCTGACTTCAAGCCCAGTGCACCATCAATACACTGCCATCAGCTGCTTCTACCTAGATAGGGAGACACTGAAGCTTTTTCAGCAGGGAAAGTGACATGGTTGGACCTACGCTTTAGGAATATCAATTTGACTGTGTGGAGAATGGCTTGGAAAAGGGAGAGACTGGAGGTAGGGAAGCTAATGAGGAGGCATTGGCAGTTGCGCATGTCGGGGATAATAAAGGTCTGAACTCAGGTGGCCTCTGAGTAGACAGAAGAGATATTTGCAAGAGTTGCTTTAGAGTTACTGTTTCTGTTCAAAGCTTTTGGACTGGAAAAGACAGAATGAAAATGACTAATGCAGAGTTGAAATCTTGGCAAGGGGCATTGTAGTGACTGCTTTGATGTGTTAAAGTTACCAGATGTATTACAAGCCAAGGTACTGGCATGGTGGATATGAGGATGAGCCACTGTCAGTTCTTAGATAATGGAAAGGTGTTGCAGGACAGGACAGAAGGGCAAATATTGACCCAATTTTCAAAACAGAGAAGGGAGGGTAGAATGTGCAAACCCTAGGTCAGTTTATTTGACTTGGATTCCAAGAAAAATTCTAGAATGTATTAAAGAGATGCATCATTAGTGAACATGGAAAAGGAACTGGTGATCCCAAAGAGTCTACATCAGATTTCCTCAAGAAAAGGTCATGTTAGCCAGACTATCTTGACTGGTGGATCTGAGGAATGTTAATGTGCATATGTAGTTTACAAGGTTTTAGTGAGACATTTACATTGTCTCCTCATTTCTGGTTTTGTGAATAGAATAGAGAGCTGTGATCTAGACAAGACTTTAGTTGGATGGACTTGGGACTGATGGAATGGGTGGACCAAAGAGTAGTTGCTTATGATTTGTGAATTTAGGTCCTTAGAAAATCTACAGTAGAGTAACTGTGCTTGGTTTGTGCTGTTTAATATTTTTATCAGTGTCTTGGCTGATGGCATAGATGACATGCATATCAAATTTCATGTCATAGATATAGAGCTGGAAGGAATCCTAGAGGTCATAATCCAAACCCATCATTTTGCAGCTCAGGAAATTAAGGTGCTTAGAGATACTAAATTTCCCTAAGATCTAATGAGTAGAAACTGTGGGATTGAACCTATGTCCCTCCGATTCCAAATACAGCTTTTTTTCATTTGTACCATACTGCTTTATAGGGCACAAAAGGGAAACCAGGGTGCCTGCAATGTAGAGTGTGTGAAGGAAAGGCCCCATAAACTGTGAAATACTCTCTTTGCTTTTCCTTACCTCTTTAATGGGATTGTGAGCCAGAGGCACAAGGACCCTTCTTTTTATTTCTAAAAAGGTGAAGTGTTTAGCTCAGTGTCTTATGCATAGTAGGTACTTCATACATTTTTGTTGAATTAAATTCAAATTTGGGGAGGATTATTATGGTCCATTCGGTGGTTACTCTGGGCCTGGTTTGGGAAGACTTTGATTGGTTATTCTCCATGATGATAACTGTAAAGGCTGGATATCTGAAGCCTTTCCCTTGAGTTATTATGGATTGTCTATTTTTGTTGAAGAGATTTGTTACTAGTATCTGAGGTAATGAATCCCACAGATTTATTAATTTATGTGTAAAAAAAATAGTTTTATTTGTCCTAAACTTTCCAAGTTAATGTTCTGTTATATGGAGACTTGATAAATTCATGTTCATACTATGCCTTTCTTGATTCTAAACACTAATACCATCAGTATTAATGTTGAAAGGGATCTTAAGTGTGATCTTGAACAACCCTCCTCCCAGTGCCTCCTTTGATTCTGTTTGGCTGCTTGGAATTGATGTACCTTAATAGAGAGAAGATGGCAAAACTGTTAAAGAAGTCCAAAAAGCTCTTAATAACAGACCAGTATTTATTTATTGTGAAATTATTTCTTTATATTCTAATAAACCATGCCAATTTGCATGTCCATTATTAGAATTTTACCGTAAAAAAAGAAATGTTGGATCTTTAGAATATGATTTGTTATTATTCTGGCAGCTGGTGGTGCTTTGGATAGAGTACAGGATCTGAATCAGGAGGATCTGAGTTCAAATCCATTCTCACTTAATAGCTGTGTGACCCTGGTCAAGGCATTTCACTTTTGTCTGCCTCAGTTTCTTCAAGTGTAACATGGCAGTTTAATAATAGTACCTTCTTCTCAGGGTTCCGAGGATGAGATGATATATATATATATATATATATATATATATATTTTTTTTTTTTTTCCAGCTCTTGCACCTTAACTTACACATCTAAGTTCAACCCATGCTTTTTGATCCTTGTGGTCTAAAAATTTTCTAATTGTTTCATGTGTTTGTTTTCAGAGTCTATTTAAACTGTAATGAGTTAGCCAAGCAACAAATGTTTATTAAATGCCTGCTATGTTCCAGGCACTGTGCTAGGGATACAGTGACATATGTGAAATAGTCTTCACCCCCAGGAGTTTTATGTTCTCCCTCTTTCTGACTCTCATTTTCTTTTTTGTTAATTCTCTCATTCTATTTCTCTCTCATTCTCTGCCCCTCATTCTTTCTCGTTGTTTCTCATTGTCTCTTCCTCACTCACTCCCTTTCCCCTCCCATCCCCTTCTCCCTCCCTCCACATACATATGTATATAGGTGTATTCAGAATAGATACATAGGGTAATTTGGGAGGGAAAATACTACTAGTTGAGAGTATTAGTACAGGTTTCCTGTAGAAGAAGGTAGTACTTGGTGAGCTGAGTCTTGAATAAAACTAGAGATTGCAAGAGGGGAAGGGAAGTTGGTCAGTGCAAAGGCATAGAGACCTAGAATGGGGACTTTTTCCCCCTCTCCCTTACCTACTCCTTCCTCTCTCCTTCCCTCCTCTTTAGCTTCTTTTTATGTGTTGTCATTCCCCATTAGATTGTGAGGGCTTTGAGGACAGGGACTGTCTTTTGCCATGGTTTGTTTCCTCCAAGCTAAGCATTGTTCCTGGCACATTAATTGGTGCTTAATAAGTGTTTATTGGTTGATTGCTTATTGATTATTTACTGGAGAATGTGAAGGTGATTAATATTGGAAAGGTAGGTTGGAGTCAGGTTGTAAAGAGCTTTAAATGTTGAAGAGGACCTCTTATTTGTTTCTAGAAATAGCAAGAATGATTGTAGTTTACTGTGTAGGGGATGACATAGTTAGACCTGTGCTTTAGAAAAATCACTGAGTCAGATGTGTGGAGGCTGGATTGGGGTAGGCTGAGACTTGAGGCAGTGAGACAAAAGACCTCCCCTTTATTCCTTTAAACTTGGAGCAGAGATGTCCTTCTACACTAAACTTAATAAGCACTCAGAAAATACTTAGGGGTTTGTTTAGTTCACATTTTCTTTTTTTTTTTTATATCTAGAAATGCTTTTTGTAATCTCTGAATTTGGAGTATGTGTTGCTTAAAAAATTGGATAGAAACAACTGAATTAACATTTAATTAGTGGTCTTTTTGTCTCAACTCTAATTTTACCAATGTAAAATATACAGATAATGCAATTGGACATTTTCAACCAATATTATTAAATTTAAATGCCACAGGTGTTACTGTTTTTATGACACCTTATAGAAAATAGTAGTTTTTTAATATCTAAATTTCTTAAATATAGATAGCACAAAAGTACAGTGTTTTTCAATACATGTAGGCCAAAAATAAATTGTGCTTTTATATAGGAATAACTCTTCCACCTATTTCTTTTTTTTAATCATTTTATCTGCCTTGTTCATGGAGGGTAGGGAGATACAAGGTTGGTAGCTAGAGCTTTAGATCTGAAGGGTGTCTTAAAGGTCAGCCATCTCAGCACTTTTATTTTACAAGTGGAAAAACTAGGGCCAAAGAAAGTCAAGTGTCCTGCTTAAATCACAAGCCAATTTTTCACTCCATTGACTCTGTTGTACTTTTTTGTCTTTAGCAACTGTTCCAAACCTCGGTTCTCTTCAAACTTCCTACACCAGTGATGTCAAACTCAAATAGAAAGGTGCCACTAGATTGTAAATAAGGATCCCTGTGAGCCACACATTGACAAAGAAAACCAACACCATCTTTGTTCATTATAGTTATATTTATTTTTAAAAATACTACTCAATTACATTTTAATCTAATTGGGCTACTCTCAGTACACTCCCGTATTTGACACCTTTGTTCTACACTATTCCCTCCCCTCTTCCTCTTCCTCCTTTCCCGTCTTTATTGAGAAAAGTGAGGGCTCCCCCCACCTTGAGTCTTTTTTCATTCTTTTTCTAAAGTTCAAAATCTCTCTGCATTGTCTTCTATTCTTTCTTCCTTTTCTCTAGCCAAGACCAACCTCTTCACTTGTGTCCTTGATCCTATTAATTGGCATTCCTGTAGGGAGTTTGACACTCCTGTCATCTCTCCTTATTTTTTCCCTCCCATCCTATTTTCAACATCTCTTTATCTACTCTTAGTCCTTGATACTTATAAATAATGCCATGCTTATTATTTGTCTGTAAGAAACCTTTACTTGACCCTGCTACTCCTCTCATACTCTCATCCTGCATGTCCCTTCCTTTTTACACTCTCAAAGAAAACGTTTTCTTGAGGCAGTTCCCTTTTTTACTTCCTTACCTCTCACTTCATAGAAGCTTTTTGATTTCTAACTACTGCTTTCTCTAAGATTAATAACAATTTCTTAATTCCTAAATCTAATGTCCTTTTCTCAAGTCTCATCATTCTTGACTTCTTTGCAGCTTTTTACTTTGTGGACCTGCCTCCTCCTCCTGGATATTCTCTTCTCCATTGGCTTCTCTAACGTTGCTTTCTAATGCTTCTCCTGATATGGAAAAACTACTCAGTTTATAGTCAGGGGATGTGAATAACCTCTGAGGGTCCTTTTTTTTTTCTTATATGGATAAAGGAGGGGGTCCAGTTAGATGATTTCTGATATCCCTTCTGTCTCTAAATCTGTGATTCTTTGTTGGATCATCATTCATTTCCTTCTCTTGCTATGGGTGCCTGTCAAACTTTATCCTGGGTTTTCTTTCTCTCTCTCTTCCTTTTTCCCCCTCCTGGATTATTTAATTAGCTTCTGTGGGTTCAGTTATCTTTCTGTAGATGATTATACAGCTTAGTCTCCCTTCTGAGCTCTAAGGCTCAGGCTTGTTGGCCTTCTCCACCTTGATATTCCTTAGGAATTTCAAACTTAACGTGTTCAAAACAGAACTCATTATCTTCACCTCGAAAGCTCCCTTTTCTTCACACTTCCTTATTTCTGTTCAGGGTACTCTAGATATCTAGATTTAGTCATTATTCACTCATCTTCATTCCTCTATTTTCACTCTCTTGCTGAATAAGTCTTTTTCATTTCTATTGCCATGATAGCCCCTTGAATACCCATATTTTCATTCAGTATAGCTTCCACTCTAGATTAGGCCTTTATTATCTTTGATTTGTACTGTTGCAACTGCCTTCTTATTGGTCTTCATAATACCTTCAGTTTTTTCCGTTTGATGCATTGTCCACATTGTGCCAAAAGAATCTTTCAAAAACCCTATTTTAAACCTGCAGCTCTCCTCAAGAATTTTCAGTGACTTTCTAAGATAGAGAGGCCATGTAATACAGTGGAAGAGTACTGGTTCTGGAATCAGACAACTTGGTTTCAAATTTTATTTATTATCTTTACTATATGTGTGCTTTTGTGCCAGTTACTCAGTCTTCCTGGGTCCTAGTTTCTGCCTGTGTAAAATGAAAGGGTTAGACTGAATGGACTCTTAAGATTCCCTTCCAGCATAATATTGATAATGCTGTGATAAAATACAAACTCCTCAACTTGCCATTTAAAGGCTATCACTGTCTGGTTCTAGTTTATCTTTTCAGATTTAGTAATTTTTATTAATATCTTTTGTTTTTGTCTCACCTTCATTTCCAGACGTCTCTTCTCTCTCTTGTCCTCAGTGTGTTATCCCTTATAACAAAGCATAAAAGAAAGAAAAGCAGTGTGGCTAAACTGCCTTAGATGTTAGCTGAATCTGGTAGCTGTCCACTCATGAACTCTGTCTGCAGAAGGAAGGAGAAGGGAGGGCATTTCCCCAGGGCTAAGCTTATCAGAAATGTTACACAGTCACTTTTTCTTCTTTTTTGGTACTTTACATTTACATTATTGTCGTCATTATGTTTACCGATTTTCTGCTTTTGCTTACTTCATTTTGTATCAGTTTCTGTAGATCTTCCCATGATTCTTTGTATTTTTCATATTTATCATTTCTTACAGTGCAATATAAGTTCATTATATTCATGTACCATACAGGAGTTTTGGTCTGGGGAGTCACGGGGTGGTGAATTGATGTATTGGAGCAGTGACAGCAATGATTTGATTACTATGCCCAGAGCAAGAGATGGAAAACAAGGGTATGGGGGGACCAGGAGAGAGAGATATCAGGCAAATAGGGTGACCCTAAGTGGATGGCTGAATGGGTACATACTGGATCAAGTACTTTAGTTTGCAAGTAGTTAACCAGCAAACATTTATTAAGAACTTAATATGTCCAGCACTGTGCTAAGCATTAGGGAGATGATGTGACTATATACCATATATTTTCAAAATAAATAAAAGGCAGTTGTGAGAGGGGCTTTGCTATCAGCTGAGAAGACTAGGAAAATGGTTTATGAAGAAACTGGTGCTTTAAGCTAACCTTGAAGGAATTGAAGAGTTCTAAGAAGCAGGAGGAGGAGGGAGTACATTTCAGTTATGGGAGACGGTCGTTGCAAAAGTGTGGTGACTGGAGAGGGAATGGAATGACACGGAGATGATCCAGGATGGAGGAATCAAAGAGTGGGAGAGGGGAATAAAGTGTAAGAAGGCTGGCAGGGTAGGTATGGGGCCAACTTCTGAAGTACTTTAAATGTCAGACTGAGGAATTAATACTTGATCAGATCTATGTGGTCGCACAGATCTATGTGGTAGCACCTACACTTCAAGAAGATCAGACTTGACAGCTAAGTGGAGCGGGGGATGGAGCATTGAGGGGAAAGGCTACAATCAGGGAGATCATAGAGGAGACCATTAGAGTAGTCTAGGGGAGAGGTGATAAGGGCCAGTACTAGGATGGTTGCCCTTTGAGTGGAGAGCAAAGGATGTATTTGAGAGATGTTGTAGAGATAAAGAGACAAGATTTGGTAAAGGTGAGCCACAGTGAGGAGTCAAGGATGAGACTGAAGTTGTTACTCTAGGGGCACTCATTCATTTATCAGTCAAGATGATTTTCCTCTCTTCTTTTATCTAGGTATGTTGAATGTTGACTTTGTATCCTTGGTGCTTAGTATGTCTTTAATGAATGCCTGTTGAATGAAGAATGGTAAAGTGGGAACTTTTACTCAATCAACAAAGAAAAACCACTATTCAAGAAAATGTAGGTCTTCCTGCTATGCCATTGGCCTGAATTAATTGAGAATGAGAAGATTGACTGGATTGGGAGAAGCAGAGATGTTCAGTTTTACTCAGGTCTAAGGGTAATTCAGTTTTAGTACTTCAGGCTTGGATTGTAGGAGAGACTTGGCCTTGTTTTTCTCTTAATTCTTGCCTCCTTTCTCCACCTTTCAGATACCCAGTGCTCTTAGGGTGGCCCTTTATCATAGGATCATAGGACCCTAGATTTACGGCTGGAACTTAAGGGTAGTCTAGTCTAATGATCTCCCAATTTTTTTTATTGTGTCCTCTTATTAGTTAAAAAAAAAATTGATTATGTATCTCCTCTGTTATTTACTCATAAATTATACACATATATTACTGTGCTAATAATTATATACATTATAAAATTTACACAGTGACTACACATGTATGGACTATATTGAATTGCTTGCCTTCTCAGTGGGGATAGGAGGGAGGAAGGGAGAGAAGTTGGAACTCAAAGTTTTAGGAGCAAATGTTGAGAACTGTTTTTGCATGCAGCTTCGAAGTAAATACAGATAATGGGGTATAGAAATCTCTCTTGCCCTACAAGAAAAGAGAAAAGATGGGGATAAGGAAAGGGAGAAATGTGACAGAAGGGAGGGCAGATTGGGGGAAGGGGTTATCAGAATGCATGGTATCTTGGGGTGGAGGGAGGAGAGAGGTGGGGAGAAAATTTGAAACTCAAAATCTTGTGGAAATGAATGTTGAAAACTAAAAATAAATCAAGTTTTAAAAAACTTATGCAAAAGTAGAAATCACAGAAGTTATGATAAAATAATATTTTATCCTAAAGTCAATAAGGAGTTAGTGAAATTTATTGAGTAGGGAAGTTAAATGGTCAGACCTGCACTTTAAGATGAATACTTTGGCAACTTTGTGGAAGATTGATTGGAGAGGGGAGACTTGAAGCAGAGGGACCACTTAAGAGGCCATTGTATTAGTTCTTGAGAAAGATGATGAAGGCTGGTCTTTTAAGAGAAGAGGAGGGGTGGGAGAGATGTTGTGGAGGCAGAAATGACAAGATTTGACAACTGGCCAGTCGGAGGTGAGTGAAAAGAGGGAGTCAGGGCTAACTGTAAAGGCAACTTGCAAAACAGTGAAGGATGGTGGTGCTCTTAATGGGAAGAGGGAGTTTGCAAGAGAAGTGAGTTTTGAGACAAAAGGTAATAAGTTCTGTTTTGGGCATGTTGAGTTTGAAATTTCTGCAGACATCAGGTTTGAAATATCCAGTAATTAATTGGTGATGTAGGACTAGAATTGAAGAGAAAGGTATAGATCTGAGAACCATCTGTATGATGTACCATTATCTGATGATGATTAAACACTTGGAAACTGATAAAATCACAAAGTGAGAGAGAGTACAGAGAACAGGGAAAAGAGGCTCAGGACAAACCCTTGGAGTGTAACACCTATTAGGAAGTACGATGTGAATGATGGAGCAAAGGAGACTGAGAAAGGGTAGTTAGTTAAACCAGTACATGGCTGCTCCCAAGGGGTGCAGTGACATGGTAACCCTGAGAGGAGAGCATATATAGAGGGAAGAGGATGAGCCATAGGGTCAGATGCTACAGATAGTCAAGAAAAGACAGAGATTAAGAAAAGGACATCAGATTTGGCAGTTAAAAGATATTGCCACATGAAGAACATTCTCTTTCTTCATTTTTTATTTATTTACTTTTTTTTCTTTATTTTCCTTGTTATTCCAGGATAACAAGGAAGTTGAGAACCTGGGATACTGAAGGGATGGTGGTGCTATGTATAGAATGGGGTGGGTTTGAGGGAAAAGATAATGTAATTGTAGCTCATCCATATCTGTTTATCCTGTGCTACTCTTTTCTAATGAAAAATAGAAGATATGTACAGGAATTTACTCACTGAGTAAATTATACCCCAAATGCAGAATTTAAAGGTGCCTTAGTAGCCACAAGATGGTGGGAGCTGGGTAGGGTGTGGAGACACTGGTTTAAACTAGGTTATAATAGGCTTTTTAGCCCTTCAGGCTGTTCCCTGAAACTAGGGAAGGACAATTTGGGAGGGGTGTAAGGGAATGTTAAAAGGTATTGAAGACTGGGATGTGAACCCATCTTACTGTCCTTGATTACATGTCCCGTGGGGTCAGACCAAGGCTCCTTACTTTGTTTTGGTTTTTATTTTTTGATATATTCTTTAATTTGTTATGAAACCACACTTTTTATCACATTGGATATAAAACATACAGCATCTCCTTGGATTGACAGCCAATTTATCTGTCTAACCTTGATTGTAGCCCATAACTACTGCTCTTTTGTCCTTTTATTTAGTTTAACAAGCATTTATTTTTGTTCATCACTCCCCTGCTTAAATAAAACTCACATAACCAATATTCGTAATCCCGCAAAACAAATTCCCACATTAGTAATGTTCACAAATGCCTATCTCATTCTGCATTTTAAGACTACTTTTCTGGAACAAGGTGGGCGGTACACTGATCTTTGATCTTTTTGGAAGTGATTTTTTTATTGCATAGGTCAGAGATCTCAAGTCTTTCAAAGTTGTTTTTTTAGTATTGTTATTATATAAACTGTTCATTTGGTTCTTACTTTACTCTTTATCCATTAATAAAATCCTTTGCTGTTACCTCTGAGTCTTTGAAATTTTGTCATTTCTAGTGGCAGAATAATATTCCGTTACATTCATATGTCATAATCTGCTTAGCCATTCCCCCACAGATTGTCATTCCTTTATTTTCCAAGTTTTTGCTATTATGTGAAAGGCTGCTATAACTATTTGTACATATAGTCTTTTTCCTCTTTCTTTGATCTCTTTTGGAGGTACAGGCCTAATGGTGGTATTAGAGAGAGGGCTGGTCTCAGAAGGTATCATAAATTAGTGACTTTTGGGATATGGTTTAAAATTGCTTTCTGGAATGGCTAGATCGGTTCATAGCTCCACCAATTAAGTATATGAGGATGCTTGTTTTCTTGAGCATTGCTCATTTTCCTCTTTTGTCATCTTTGCTAGTCTGATATAGCTGGGATGTGGAACTAATTTGTATTTGTCTAACAATGATTTAAAGCACATCCAGCTGTTAATAACTTAGTTTTCTTTCTTTGAAAACTGTTCCTATCCTTTGCCCATTTATCTTTTGGGGAATGGCTCTTTGTCCTCTAAATTTGAATAAGTTCCTTATATATATTCTGGTATATGACACTTTATCAGAGAAATTTGCTGTGAAGATTTTTGTTACCCACTTCCCTAATTTAAAATGCATTAATTTTTTTAGTGTGAACTTTTTATACAGTCAAAATTTTCCATTTTGTCTTCTATAGTTACTAATTGTACACCTATCCGTAGGTCAGAAAGGTAGTATCTTCCTTGCTCCTCTAATTTGCTTCTAACGTCAACCTGTTTGTCTAAATCATAAAATCTTTTGGATTTTATCCTAGTATGTTGAGCTGTTGGTCTGTATCTAATTTCTTTCAGATTGTTTTCCAACAAAGCCCTCACTTTGGAGTCTACTGATCTAGTCCAACCCACTCATTTTGCAGATGGGGAAACTGAGGCCCAGAGAGGATGTGATTTGCCCAAGATAAATGCTTATTGAATGAACAGATGAATTAATTAGTAAGTGTTTCTTCAGCTTTTATGTGCAAAGTACTGTATTTAGTGTGAAAGAAAATTTAAATAGGTCCCTGCTTGAGAGGTCCCTGCTCTCAAGGAGTATACCTTCTGTTTATAGAGGATGAAAAATGAAAAAGCAATACAAGATAATATGTACTTGTGTTTAAAGAAAGGAGCAATCACAGTGGTCTGGTGGAGATGGAAAAATGGGTGGAGAGGCTTGAGTGGAGGAGAAGGCATTTGACCTTGTAAGGGGAGTAGTGTGAATGCTGAGGTTGATGATACAATATCCTTTTAGAAGCTGGGCTTCTTTTGGGGCTGATGCTGGCTGCAGGGGTAGATTGGGAAGGGTAGAGAGGGGAATAAGCATTTATATAGCACCTGTCATGGGCCACGCACTGTGCTAATAAGCACTTTACAAATGTTATCTCCATTGATTAGAATTGGGCTAAGTAGTTTGGGCATTATCTTTTACTTCATAGTGTTTTAGATGAATGTTGTAATACTGGGTTAATTTATTAGTATATAAAGTTTGTAAGTTTGATATTTTGGGTTACAGTATAACATCAGTTGACTTAGTAATCTTTTTGCCCTTTTGAATTTAGGTGTTTCTGATATCTAACAGTTATTAATGATAATGAAACTTTCGTTTGCAAGGGCAAAACTTTCATTAGAATTTATTTTGACACATCTTTGTATCAGGTGTTGTAACTTTACCTAGTTCTTTAGGAGGGGCAACTTTCATTGTGGGAACTATTTCAGTCAACTTAGTGCATAAGTCCTGATGAGTTGCTTGAGGTACATATTATTTAATAATTTGCCTGGGATAAAATAGTGCATGACAGAAGTGAGATTAAAACCTGGAGCTTCCCAACTCCAAGTTCAACAATTGATCTCTGCCACCTCCATCTTTAGAAATTGTTTCAATAAATAACTTCAGGTAAGAAAATGAAATATGTTATCTTAGCCTCAGTTTAAGATTGTTCTCTGATATGATGGAATGAGCATGAAACCTGGTGGCACAAAATGTGGTTCTGCTTCTACTAATCGATTTGTCATTATGGACAAGTCACTTCCATTCTCATCTGTGGATCAGGGGTGTTAGATCTCTGAATTCTTCTGAATTTTCTTCCATTTCTAATTGTCTGGATTCTATGCAAGCACTTAAACATCCATTTTTCCCCCTTTGTACTACAAATGGACAGACAACAATTTTCTGAGTTGTCTTTGATATCTGTCCAATTTATGTTATATACATTTTATTTGTACATAATGGCTTGCATCTTATGCACTTAATATTTGATCCTAGAAGAAATAGGGAATCACTGGAGTCTATTGAACTGGAGGGTAACATAGTTAGACCTGTGCTTTAGGAAAATTCTCTTTAGCACCTGAGGGGAAGATGGATTGAATTGGGTAGAGTGGCTCAGGGAGATCATTTAGAAAACATTTCAGTAGTTTGGCAAGAGATGATAAAGGCTTGATTTAAGGTGGTGGTAATATAAGTAGAAGATGTTATAAAGAAAAAAATGACAAGATCTGGCAGCTTCTTGGATATGTGAGCTAAAGAGAGAGGAGTTGAGGATGACATGAGATT
This sequence comes from Potorous gilbertii, assembly GCA_028658325.1. Taxonomy (NCBI): domain Eukaryota; kingdom Metazoa; phylum Chordata; class Mammalia; order Diprotodontia; family Potoroidae; genus Potorous; species Potorous gilbertii. The sequence goes on from CM053773.1 coordinate 211,715,227, forward strand.
GGTCCTGGGTGAATGGAAAGAGGGACAGTAATTAGGAAATTCAAAAGAAGGGAGAGTTTTTGGGGAAAGACAGTGAGTTTTGTTTTGGACATGGGTTTGAGATGTCTGTTGGATATCCAGTCTGAAATTTCCAACAGGCAGTTGATGATGTAGTACCGAAACTTGGGAGAGGGATTAGGGCTGGATAAATCATTCTAGAAATTTTCTGCATATTGATGATAATTGGACCCATGGGAGTGAATGAGATCACTAAGTAAGAGAGACAGGAGACAAAACCCAGGTCTCAGCTTTGGTGGGCACTGAAGGAGAGAGCATGGCTTGAAAGAAGATTGCGCAAGCGTGACTAAGAATGATCATTCAGATGTTAATGGAACCAAGAGAGTAAGGTCATGAAAATGCAGAGGGAGAGAGTACTCAGAAGGAGAAAGGTTATCAGAGGGAGAGAGTACTCAGAAGGAGAA
>CM053773.1:211716187-211757626 GCA_028658325.1 Potorous gilbertii
ATTCAGCAGCAGCAAGTACTTCCAGGACAGCAGTTGAATAGACCTGTGGGGTTTGAGAGGCCTTCAGGCGTCTTCATATCTGGAGTTGGAGGCTCTTCAGCCTTTGGGATGACTTCACCACCCCCTGGACCCACCAGCCCTTCTAGAGCTGCTGGGCCACAGGGTCTTTCCAGCCTTCCTCTTGCTCCTGCAGGAAGTATGGGAGTGAAAAAAGTACCTAAAAAATTGGAGGAAATTCCACCAGCATCTCAAGAAACAGCTCAGATGAGAAAGCAATGCCTAGATCATCATTACAGAGAGATGGAGGCTCTGAAGGAAAACTTTAAGGAGTATTTGATTGAATTATTTTTCTTGCAGCATTTTCAAGGGAATATGATGGATTTCTTAGCTTTTAAGAAAAAACACTATGCACCCTTACAAGCCTATCTTAAGCAAAATGATTTGGATCTTGAGGAAGAGGAGGAGGAGGAAAAATCTGAGGTTATCAATGATGAGGTAAGAAATTTGTTTCTTAATAATATAGAGGAAAAATGTCAAGGAGGACAAAGTCTATGAAATGGTAAATAATAAAATATTTGTATCACTTTCATATTTTTAAGAGTTTAGTTGTAGAAGGATCTTACTCATAAATAAGGATTGATAACCTTAAGAATGTATTTTTCTTAAGTTCTTTTTTTCCCATAGGAAGAAGGAACAATGGCTGTGTTTTGAAAGGAAAACAATGGTGGTGATTTTTGTAGTTGTAAAGATACCTAAAATGTTTTCATTAAAGATAGGGCTTTCAGCTTGGTTAATCTAACCAAACTGATTTGACTACATTTTTTTATTCTTCAATCTAGGCTCTTGGCTGGTGACTTGAATGATGTTTTGGAGAGTATTTAATAACTCAGTTAACATATTCAGATTGCTTCTCTGGGTTCTATACCTTATTTGCCAGGGTGAACTGAACACTAAATAAACATACTCAAAAACGTCCATTTGCTTCCAAAAAAAAGTTTTTGTTGCTATTTTACTTATGGATTTCTTTCCCACCTCCCCATTTCTGAACACAAAGGTTGAGTCAATGTGTCTTCTCCATTGGACCAATCAGAAGTAGAATTTCCTAGTATAGTTCCTAAACTCTAATTATATAGTATCACTCTGTTATCTCATTTAAATGTGATAATAACTGTGTACAAATATAAAATGATTCACAGTTTTGGAAAATAGTCATTTAGGCTTCAATTTTCATGAAGAATATGACTTTAGAATTGTATTTGTAGGATAATTTTCATTTCTGAGATTTGATCTTACTTTGTGTATAGTGAATGAATTATTGAAGAATTTCCCCAAGCTAAAGGATTCTTAAAAGCTTGTGATCTTTTATTTGTATTTCCTAGGCCCAGAACAAGTTGATAGGGATGAATTGTACTGTAATGCACTGTATATTGTACTTCTGTGTCCCGTGTTGTGAATCTGTGTTGGTGGAGCTTGTTTTGTTTTATGAGTTAGCTGATGTAATTGTAATCTCTGCCATCTCTTATTCTGCAAAGAAATCAGCCCTTTGGTACCCAAATGCTAGTCTCTTTGCTTATGCTCATTGATGTTAGTGGATGTATCTGGTGTGGCTTTGTCATTATATGTTTTCTTTAACACTGACAATGGGAACCATTTCATATCTTAATATATAATTGTTTTAAAGGTTTTTATCAGAATTGATATAAAATAATTAAATTCAGTTTTTCTTTGCTCATTTGCCAGTCAGGCAGATGTTGTCTGTAAACTGATTTCTTCTTTTTGTGCATTTTTCCTTTGTCTTCATCACTTCCTGTTGGACATGGCTCACTGGCCTTATAGACCTGCCTCTTTTGGTAATAGAGTTGGCACCTTACAAGTTGCCTATACATTGGATTTTTTTTTTAATGCAAAAAGACTGTCTGCCATTCTTTTTATGTTTTTTTTTTAAACAAGAAATTAACAAAAGTATATTTCACTTGATAAGTTGGATTTACTGCAAAGATTGCATTTGGAAAACTTTGGCTTTTGTAGACTGTCACTGTAGTACCTAGTATTTTTTTCCCTACCAAATTTGAGTGAAATATCAGTGATAAAATGCCAAAGCATTTTTGAGCAGTCTTAAAAATTATTTTCCCTTTTTTCTCAAAATATCTTCTCTCAGGTAAAGATTGTGACAGGAAAGGATGGGCAGACTGGGACTCCTGTTGCTATTGCAACCCAGCTTCCTCCAAATGTTTCTGCTGCTTTTGCGCCCCCGCAGCAGCCATTTCAGGTACTTTTCGATGGTTCTAGAATGTAGTCTCATCCCGGATTTTAGATTCATCCAGATGTGGTTATTTTAACCTTCAATAAAGTATTTGCTAGTCAATATTTTTTCCCAGTGCCCATTCCTTATTTTAAAAAAATCATAGTACAACAATGAACCTTTCTCAAAACTATAAACTTTGAAACTGAAATTGCATGATTAAGTGACAGCACAGTTCTTAGTTATTTTTTCTTATTCATCTGTAAAGCAGTGGTAGCTTTCAGCATGCTTGTCATCTAAAACTTATTTTATGTCTGGTTATACATTGCTGAGGATTCTTTGTGTGTGGCATTTTAAATGTTGGGGTCTTTCCTGTGTCTTTGAAACTTACCTGCAATTTACAGAAAAGGCAGTACAGTGCAAGACAGAATGAAAATTTTAAATTTAAAGTCTAGAAAAATGTCATAACTGTAAATGTCTAAATTAGATGCATGTCCAGCTTTAGTAGCATTAGTTTTAATGTTGTCTAATCCTCTTCATAGGATCTTGTAATGTCAGCGTGGGAAGGGCCCTGGGAGATCCTTTATTCTGGCCCTGACATTGTCCAAATAAGGAGGCCCAGAGAGGTGAGGTGACTCGTTAAGGTCACACAGCAAGTTAGTAGCAGAACTTGAAGTAGAGCCTGGGTTTCCTAACTCCAAAGCCAGAGCTTTTTTCATTCTACCATCTTCTTTGTTCCACTGAAAGGAAAAAAATAGCAATCTATCTACTTCTATGTGTTGATTCTTTAAAAAGTGTCTCTTGCTTTAATTGTAGAGGTGTCCTTTAAAATTGGTTATATACAGGTTATTAAATATTTTGGGGGTGCTATCACCTAAAGCACCCTGAAGACATAAAACTGAATCTCCTTTTGTAAAGAAGAGTAATGCCCCTTAATTTGTCTGTTTAAGTTTAGAGATTTGTCCATTTCAAATTGAGGTGCACTTAATTTTAATATTGTAATAGAGCTAAAAAGACGGTTTTTCCCTTACATTTTATTGACGTTTTAACTGATCAAACTGTGTTTTAGTTTGAAATAAGTGAAGCCATCCTTATATTCTTCCCACAAACTCCACTTTATTCCCCAGCTCCAAATTGAGAAGAAACTGGCTTTTATTTGGCTAATAAGTAGTTTAAGGTAAGACAGATTATATGTTGGGGGCTATACCAGTCTATAAATGTTAACTTTAACGTTTGTTAAAGTTATATATCAACATACTTTGTTGATATCTATTGCACTCATCCTTCTGGGTCTTCTTTCTTGGCCCCTCTTCCATGTTCTACTACCTCTTCATGGGTACACGACTCCAGAGCTCTGTCCTAGGCTCTCTCTTATCTCTGTCATCTTCCTCTTGGTGGGCTCCTCAACTTCCATAGATTCAACTATTTGCTATGCAGGTGGCTTCTAAATGTACATTTTCTGCCCTTATCTCTCTACTGAGAGTCTAGTCTCTGGTCTCTGCCTGCCTGCTGAATCTCTTCACTTTGCTGTCTCATAGGTATCTCAAACTCCACATGTCCCAAACAGAGCTCATGAGCTGCTTCCCTAGACCCACTCTTCTCTGCTTCTCAGTTTCTTTGGAGAGGGCACTGCTATTTTCCCTGTCTCCTAGAAGTCCTCCTTGATTTTTCAGACTCATTCCCTCCCCCTCACCCCGTTATTTGCTAGGTGTTGTTAGTGACACTTCTAGAGCCTTCCTTAATCCCGTCCCCCTTTTTCTTCACAGCAGGTCCACATCATTTCTCACCTGTACTATTGCCACAGCTCCCTGATTGTCCTTCCTGACCCCAGTCTCCTCCTCTAGTCCATCTTCTACATAGCGGCTGCACTGGTCACTCTAAAAGTAGCTGGATGGCCATGCCACCTCTATGATCAAAAGCATCAGGGGCTTCCTGTTGCCTTTGGTGTTTGGCATTAAAATTCCTTTAGCATTTGGAAAGCCTCTGTCCACACTTGACTCTGTATATATTCTTTTGTGGATGGAATGCTCTTACCAGGCTCCTTCTTTTTGACATCCTATATCAGTCCTCACTCCTGGAATACTCTTCTTCCTTATCTCTACTTGGATCCCTTGGCACTCTTTTCAAGGGCAACTTCTTCAAGATAGTTTTATGGATTCTTTTAGCTTTGACTTTCTCTCTTCCTCCTTCTCCCGTCATAGGATCGGACACATCAGAGGTCATCTAGTTCAACCTCTGTTTATAGATGAGTGAATGGAAGCCTGGACAGGCTGTGACTTTTTCAGGGACACACAGCTATTAAATGTCTAAGACAGAATTTGAACTGAAGTCTTCCTGATTTTCAAGTCCTTTATCCATTTTTGTGGGGCACAGATCCTAGGCAGCTAGATGAATTAGTGTTTAGAGCACGGCCTGGAGTCAGGAAGACCTGAGTTCAAATGTGGCCTCAGACACTTACCAGCTGTGGGACCCTGGACAAGTCACTTATTCTTGTTTGCCTTAGTCTCCTCATGTGTCAGATGAGTTGGAGAAGTAAACAAACCATTCTAGTATCTTTGCCAAGAAAACCTCAAATGGGGTCACAAAGAATAGGGCAAGACTGAACAACAGTGGTAGATCCTGTGTTTACTAATCTGTGAACATGGCCACATATGCTTCTCCTTAGTAGAATATAGGTGCCTTGAGGGCAGAGATGATCTCTTTCCCTAGAGCTCTGGCATAGTGCATTGAACATGGTAGGCACTCAGGGAATACTTGCTGGTTTATTAAGTATACTTTAATCTAAGTGACGTAGAAGAAACAACCAGAAAAAAACTTTTTAATGTAAAAATAAGAAATCACGAGTTGAAAACAAAACAAATCACAGAGAAGCAAATCAACCTTTATAGTTGTGATTAATTTAAAAAAAAACTTTTAACAGGAAGAGAAGAAAAAAATAATAGGCCCTGGGGCCTATTAAGAATGACAGTTCAAACACTGGTAGCTTTTGTAGATCTACTTTTTGAAAAACGTCCTGTGACATTTGCAATACAAAAACAGCTCTGAACGGAAGCAAAATTTTGGCTCCCTGGGGGAATCCTACTTATTTTGGAATGCAGGACCTTAGCAACTAAAAATAGCTCCTCTTGTTTGTTTTGGTAATTTAGGGATAGATGAATTAATGAATCTAGACTTGGAGAATATCCACAAAATCATTAAAATAGAAATCTTATTCTTGTGAATATTTGAAGGGGGATAGATAATGCAGTATTGATAGAGCCTACCATGAGAAATCCTTTATTTTGGAGTAGCCCTAGTAGGAAACAACCTGGATATTTTAGAACAGGAGCCCACTGAGGAGGAAGAAGTATGGCCCTGTAATTCACAGGCCTTCCTAAGTCAAAATACCAGGTTTTTCTTTTTTGCAAATTGAGAGAAACTGAAGCAAAGGACAGTAGGTCAGAAAAAGATTCATAATAAAAATGTGTCCTCTCTTTTATACTAACAAAAATACTCTTTTGTTCAGTCATTTTCAGTTGTGTCCTCTCTTTGTGACCCTATTTGGGGTTTTCTTGGCAAAGGTACTGGAATGGTTTGCCATTCTAGTGAAGTGAATTGCTGAGGGTTTCACAACTAGGAAACGTATGTGGCCAAATTTAAACTCATGAAGGGGAGTCTTCCTGATTCCAAGCCCTGTACTTGATCCACTATGCCATTTAACTGTTCTCCAAATATTCTCTTAACATTATTTTAATTGTTTTTGATTAAAGGATTTTTATAATATCATAGATTTAGATCTGAAAGGGAGCTTAGAGATCTTTTACTTATGAAATGCTTGAAAAAAATTCATAGTTTATATTGTGACATAGTAATATTTAGGTACTAAATAACCTGTCCAAACAGGGAAACTTCTTCTCTGATTACCATACTAAGAAAAGAAAAATCTGCAGCCCTTATTTACCAAGATCAAAAAAAGCATCTAACAGTGAAGAACAAAATATGGCAGATGGACACCAGTTTAGAGTATTGTTTTATAAAATTGTATAGCCTCTAAAATGCAGATATTGTAATTTATAATAATCTAACTTGCTGGAAGCACTTTTAACTCAGGTGTAGAGAAGTAAGGGAACCACTGACCCATAGAAAAATCTGATTAAAGTTTATGTACAATTAAAATTAACCTTCATCTGTAATAGCACACTGGCTTAAAAATAAGAAAAACTTTTATAACTAGAGATGTTTTGTAATTGAAAGATTCTCCATCAGTGTTGTTGTTGTTCAGTTGTTTCAGTGTTCTCTGACTTTTCATGACCCCGTTGGGGTTTTCTTGGCAGAGATACAGGTGTGACTTGCCATTTCCTTGTCCAGCTTATTTTACAGATGAGGAAACTGAGGCAAACAGGCTTCTGTGACTTGTCCAGGGTTAGATAGCTAGGAAGTGTCTGAGGCTGCATTTGAACTCATGTTTTCATGCTTTCTTTAGGCCTGGCATTCGATCCATTGTGCCACCTAGCTGCCCCAGGAGAGGTCTTCAAATAAATGTTAGCTAGCCAGTATACCTTTGTTAGTTATGTTGTGAAGAAGATTCTTCTTAAGATTTGGATTGGCCTAGATCAGAGGCTTTTAACCTGGGAATAAGAACAATGGTATATTATAAGATGAGAGGAAAAACAAAAGTGAGACCATGACAGAATCCCCATTTATGATTAATTTGATCTCTGCCACTTCCTACTTCATCCTTTTTACCAGCAAACTTCTTAGGGGGCAGTAATTCTACATCTACCTCAGTAACAGCTGAGTGATCTATTAAGTTGCTTAGGTCAAAAAAATTTTTTCATAAGGATCTTCAATCCTCTTTCAGTTCTGTAGAGTGGTATTGATTATAAGATCATAAAGGGTTGGGAGGCTCTTTAGAGGGCTTGTAATCTAAACCCTTCATTATAAAGATGAAAAAATTGAAGCTTAAAGATATTATGACTTCACCTGCTTAGCATGTGGTGAATACTTAATAAATGCTTATTGGTTGGTTGATTGATCATTGTCATATAGGTAGTGTCACTGGTTGTATAAAAGAGGTTATGAACTCATGCCATAAGCTTTCTCCTAGAGAAACATGGTCATTTCTTTCAGGTCGTATTCAGTATCCTTCACCATCCTGGTTGCCCTCCCCTGGATGCTTTCCAGATTATCATTATATTTCATAAACTGTAGTATCCAGAACGGAACACAGTATTAGAAATGTAGTCTGATTAGTACATGTTATCACTTCCTTATTTCTGGAAGTTCTTTCCATTAATCAGTCAACTAATTTGTCCATTACTCAGAGTGGTTTCTTTTAGTTAAATCACTTAAGTTAACAAGCATGTATCATGTCACTACTGTGTGCTAAGTGCTGGGAATTCAAAGAAAGGCAAAGGACAAGGAGTTCAGAGTCTGCTGAGACAAAATGCAAACAAGTATGTACAAATAAGATGTTGCAGGAAAAAAGGAAAGATAAACTCAGAGGAAAGTTACTAAGATTAAGGAAAAGGCTTCTTTCAGAAGGTAGGATTTTAACTGGGACTTGAAGAAAGGCAGAGATGACAAGGGAGAGCATTCCAGGAATGGGGAACAGCCAGTGAAAATGCCCAGAGTTGTGAGACTCTGTTTGGATTTCAATGAACAAATGGAGAAGTGAGGTGTTAAGACTGGAAACGTGGGTTACTGTAGAGGGAAGGTAGAGTATGAAGGGCTTTGAACACCAGAGGATTATATATTTGGTCCCACAAGTGATGGGTAGCTATTGTGTGTGGAGAGGTTTGGACAGAAGGAGGGGGAATTGATAGAATCAGATGCAAACTTTAGGAAGATCGCTTTGACAGCTGAGTGGAGGATGGACTGGAATGGGGAGAGACATGTGGTAGGCAGCTTTATAATAATTGGAGAGATGATGAAGGTTTTCATCAGCGTAATGGCAGTGTTGGAGGAGTGAAGTGGGCATATTCAAGAGATATTATGAAGGTGGACATTGACAGGCCTTGGAAACACATTGGATATGGAGAGTGAAAGATAGTGCAAAATTGAGGATGACAGGTTGTGAGCCTGTGTGAAATGGGAAAAAGGAAGGTCATTTGGGGAAAGAAAATGAGTTCAGTTTTGCACAGGTTGACTTTGAGATGTCCAGTAGGCGGTTGGAGATGGAACTCTGTAGGAGGAATTAGGAATGGGTAAGTTAATTTAAGACTCATCAGCATAGAGCTGTGATAATTGAATTCATGGGAGGTGATAATGTCACCAAGTCATTAATGAAAATGATTAAACCTTAAACAGTACAAGTCCCTGAGATATTCCACTAGAGACTTTTCCAGGGGACCTTGAACTATTATGACTTCTTTTGAACCTGGCCATTCATGCAATTCTGAATCAATTTAACTGTACTCTTTTCTAGTCCATGGATATCTGTTTTCCACAAGCTGAGGATGAGATACTTTAGCAAGTGCTTTGCTAAAATCTAAGTAAACTATATTATCTACAGCATTTCCTCATCTACCAGCTTAGTAACATTATTATAAAAGGAAATAGAGTTAATCAAACTTGAGTTCTCATGAAACTCTTTGTAATCATCACTTCCTTTTTTTAGATTTTTGCTTTTCCCTCGCTGTCTCATTAATAATTGGATTCCTGAAATTGCTAGGAATTAATGTTAAACCCTTTGACTGTAAGTGATAGACTTGCTCCTTTTTTTTTGAAAATTGGAACATTTGCACTTCTCCAGAGTACTCCAATACTTGAGTATGTAGAACATTTGGCCTACTTACTTGGTTTCCTCTGGAACATCTAGATACTCTCTTACTCTTGCCTTTATTTATGTTTAGTGTCAATCAACTCTTTATCAGCCATTTTTCTTCTGTTATTCCCTTCTCTGGAAAACAGGCAAAGTAAGAATTAAGCAACTTTACCTTCTCTGCTGTCAGTTATCTTTCCACATTTTTATCAGTGGTGCTGTCCCCCTTCTTTGATTCTTTTCTTAGCCCATGGTAGCTAAAAATATCTTTTTTGGGTTGTCTCTAGTTTTCCTCACCATTTCTCTTCTTTGTGTAGGTATATAAATGGTTTTATATTCATCATCTTTTACCTGTCCTTGCTTCCACATTTTGTGTGAGTCTCTTAAAAATCTAAGTTGGGCAGTGAATTCTCTGTGTAGCCAAATCTGTCTTGGCTCCCATTTTGCTTCTACCTTGGACAGCTCCCATGTTTCCTTTGGATCTTCAGTTTCATTCCTGTAAGTTTCTTATCTGTCATGTGCTATTTTTCCCTTGTAGAATTTTAGTTCATGGGCTCCCCTCCAGCTTTCTTTTATGCTCTGAAATTTCTTGCAACATCTAGGGCATATCTTAAGACTGTAGTCTCTGTGGTCTTCTCCTTTTCTTTCCCCAAACTCTGTAATAGTGTTGTCAAACTGAAATAAAAACAGTAGCTACTAAATTGAAGATAAGGATCCCTATAGGCTGCATACTTACCTTTTTGTTGTTTGGCAGTCACCTAGCTGCCAAAATATTTGTTGCTACTCAATCATCTCCGACTCTTTGTGACCCCATTTGGGGTCTTCTTGCAAAGATATTGGAGTGGTTGGCCATGTCCTTCAGCTCATTTGACAGATGAGGAAGCTGAGGAGAACAGGGGTGAGTGACCTGCCCAGGATCACACAGCCAGTAAGGATCTGAGGCCAAATTTGAACTCAGGAAGAGGAGTTTTCCTGACCCTTTAGCCAGACACTTTAGCCTCTGCATCACCTGCCTGCCCATAAGATTATTATCTATGTTCTATTGTATTTTTATGTGTTTTGTTAAGTATTTCCCACTTACATTTTAAACTTGAGAGTTTTGTGGCTGCGGTACCAGCAGCATGTGTGGCTTCTTTGCTCGAAGAGATAGTAGTTATGTCCCCTTGAGGCCTCCACATCTTTCATTCTAACAGCCACTTCCTTTTTCAGATACAAAATAGGCTTTCTCCTTGTTTGTTCTTATTAAGTCAAGAAATTGTCAGCTTTTAAGCAGAGAGCTACAGTAGATGTCTGAATGATTGAAGTCCTCCATAATGTCTCTGTCGTCCCTTTGTCTTCTTGGAGGGAGTGGCAGTTAAACTGGGCTTTATAGGATGGGGGGGGGGGGGTCAGTCAGCAAACATTTGTTAAGCATTCACTGTGCATCAGGGACTGTACTAAGATCTGGGGATAGAAAGACAATGAATCCCTGCCTTCAAGGAACTCACATTTTATTGGGAGAGATAGCTTATAAATAATTATGTATATGTATGTGTGTCTACACAGAGAAGGTGGAACCAGGAAGGCATTAGCAGCTGGATAGGTTTTCAGAAGGTAGAGATGGAGTCATTAGAGCATTTCAGGGAGGAGAGCAGTGTGAGCAGTGACAATAGTATCTAGGTTGAGAGTTGGAAAGGACCTTAAAGGTCATTTCAGTCAGTCCCTCCTTTTACAGGTGAGGAACTGAGGCCCAGGGAAGAGTTAGCGACTTACTTGCCTCATGAATTCAGGAAATGATGTATAATCCAGTTTGGCCTGAATATTGGGCTTAAGATGGTAGAGACTGTGTTTACAATCTGGACCAGTCAAACTGACAAGTCAGCTGTCCCAGAGGTAGGAGTCAAATATATTTTGACACACAGGCTGAATTTAATATGTTACAGTTTAATAAGGACGCATATAAAATCTTACTTTTGGGGGCAAAAGTCAACTTGTTATACAAGATGAGGGAAGAATTGTCAGATAGACAACTGAAAAATTTGTGGGGCTGTTACTCAGTATGAGTGATTTCATTCAGCAGGCATTTATTGTACACTTGACATATGCAAAGCATATATGGAGAACAGTGGAAATACAAAGAAAGACACAGTGAAATAAGCCCTCACTCTGGAACAAGTTTCTGTTTTAACGGAAGACACCAAGGGGTACAAATAATTCTATACAAAATAAATATGAAGTAAATATAACATTATATGGGCTATATGGAGGGAAGCTAATGACTGGTATTAGGAAAGTCCTTGGGGAAGAGGGAACATTAAGATTACCCTTGAGAGAAGCTAGAGATTCCTTGAGACTGAGATGAAGAGGAGCTGTTTTCCAGGAAACAGTGTGCAAAGGTTTAATGGTGGGAGACGGAATGTTGTGTGTGGTAGAGAAGAGGTAATGTGAAATTATTCAACAATTTGATATGGAAGCCAAAAAAACTAAGAGAAATATGACTCAGGAAGAAAGAGGTGATAATTGTCTATGTACTCCTCCCTGGTAAGCTGGGAAATGTCCATAGAGGAACAGAGTAGCTATTGACCTCAAGATCACTAGAGATATTTGGTCTTGGAAGAGAGGCTTAGGGAAGAAACACTTTCAAACATTTGAAGGGTTTCCATGTGGAAGAGATTTAGAGTTGTTTTTCCTAGCCCCAGAGGGTAGCAGGAGCAAAGAGTTAGATGACAAAGAGAGACTAACCTAGGCTTGATATGAGGAAAAAATAGTATTTAGAATCATTCCAGATTAGAATTAATTGCCTTGGGAGATAATAGGTTCCCCTTAGCTGGAGGTCTTTTTGGTTGGTTTGGTTGGATGGCCTCAAAGTTATCTTCTCATACTGAAATTCTGTGGTTCCTTTCCTAGCCTTGGTATTGGAAGGTTGGCCCACTAAGTAATCAGCTCTTTTTGGCCATGGTGCTCCATCCATACTGTTTCATTTTTGTTTCTGTATCCCCATTGTCTAGCATTATGTCTGGCATTGTGGTAGGCACTTAATAAATGCTTGATGGTTAAATGTTATAATTTCATTTCATAGATGAGAAAACTGAGGCTTTGCCTTAAGGTTACACAGTGGTGGAGTTGAGCCAGAACATCTGGGTCTTATGACTCATGGTCCTCTCATGAATGTGTCACTTTCATTGACTCTTGCCTACCTGTGGAGTTTAGCCATCCACAACACATGATATTCTAATTTTTAATATTTTTAAAACACACCATTGTTTTTAAGCTCATGGTTTTCTTGGTCTTGTTGGCATGGAAGCCAACAGTTCATACCTGTTTCCTTTCTAAGTTACCTGAGGTAAAACGGAGAGTTGTGCTGTAGCTAATTAAAAGGCAACTATAGTGTAGTGGGAAGATAATTGGAGATTTGTGTTATTTGTGTGACTCTGGGAAAGCCATTTGGCTTTTCATTGCCCCAGGAAACTCTGTGGGACTAATTGCTGGCAGGGTGGATCTAGATTGGCAGGGAAAGTTCCTCCCCTGGAGCTCTGACAAAAAAAGAAAAGAAAGGAAAAAAGAAGTAGAGTAAAGAAAGATGATTGGTCTTGGAGTCAGGAAACCTTATTTTAAAAGTCCTTACTCTCTCATACTTAAATTACCTTTATCCTCTTAGCTTCAGTTTTCATAATTGTAAAACGGAGGTACGACACTTCAGAGGTTTTGCGCAGTTGTGAAGAAACTTTAACTCTGAAGTGCTGTATAAGTTTGAGTTATGATACTACATAATAGTTGTAGTAATTATTGGGACCATGTAATTATCCCATACCTACTTCTAATGAGGTGCAAATTACTCACCTGCCATTCCTAAGTTCCTGTCTCGAGGCTAGTGATGTATGAAATGAAATCCCGAGTTACTATGAGGAGACATCTTTGAGATGTAGATTAAGCCTATCTACCTATTTTGCTTTCATGTGTAAAGCACTTCAGAGTTTATCATAAGAAACGTTTATTTGACTATATATTTCTAAATAGTTTTTAGCTTTACAATTATAAATGAAAAATTTGTGGATTATTTATAGCGTAAGTCTCTCAAGGTTGAAATATCATGCCTTGATGACAAAAACAAGCAACATTTAACTGTTTTACATTATTCTATATATAAATTTTGAAAATTTGCCAGTTCAGTTCAACAAACATTTCTTACATCTCCATGTGCAAAACAAACAAAAAATTTAACATTTTACTGTGGGGAAAATTGAGCCCATACAAATCATTAAATATAAGGAAATATGAGAAGGTGGAGAATACTAACTGGTAAAATTTGGAAAGTTATAGTTTAAAAATAAACCAAAAAAAATGAAGCAGAACGTTGGTATCTTATGTTTATTTTTAGTACTGAGTGTCTCGAAAATCTTAGTGCATGTTTAAACTTTAGTAGTTTTCAGAGCTTTAAACTTCTCTGGGAGTTTTGGGAAACTGTGTAACTATATATTGTCACAAAGAAAATACTTTGGACAGCTAATACTAGGCGGCTAGGTGGTGCCATAGTGTACAGAGCACTGGACCTGGAGTTTGGAAGACTTATCTTTTTGAGTTAACATTTGGCCTCAGGTACTTACTAACAGTGTGACCCAGTTTGCCTCAGTTTCCTCATCTGTCAAATGAGCTGAAGAAGGACATGACAAACCATTCCAGCTTCTTTGCCAAGATAACCCCAAATAAGGTCACAGAGTCAGACATGACTGAAATGACTAAATAAGAAAATACTTATTAATACCATACAGTGATTGGAGTGGAGTTATTCTTTAATGTTTTAGTTTATATAGTATTTGAGGACCAGTATCTCAAACATCAATTCTTATTGCATAGAATAATCAATGTACAACATGTCGGAGATGATTATATTGGATTTTAATAATCAGGGACATAATCCAGAACTTACTTTTTAAAAAAATAATGAATCCCTGTTATCCACCTGTCTGTTTTGTTTTGTTTTTTTGCTGGTTGCTTTTTTTCAATACTGATGGTATTTAAAAAACTCTAGTTATTTGAAGATACCAGTTAGATGAATTATGATGTTTAGAGGTGTTTAGAGATTTTGCTGTAATTTCCTTTTAGAAAAGTGTCTTGACTTTTCTTTTGCTTGTTCAGCCTGCCATATGAAAATATCCTAGTGCTTTGAGATTTTCTTGTAGGTTGAGTTCTGCCCTTATAACCAAGACTCTCCCAGAATTAACCTTTTAGTTAGGAAAGAGTTACGTTGTTTCATAAAGGTTTGAAATTATGCTTTAAAAACAATAATGTGAGGAATAATATCCCTATCTGGAGGTAAGTTGGAACTTTGGAAAACTTCAATTCATTTCTTAATAATATGTTCAAGTTCAAGTAACATTCGATGTATATTAAAGAAGTAAGGTAAATGTTTAATTGTAGTTTCCTTGACATTCTTGCAATATACATAAACTTTCAAAACCTTATTTATTCATTTTTCCAGCAGCAAATAAATACAGGGAGCCTAGTGACAGGGGCAGCAAGTACCATAGACACGGAGTCCCTTAAGCGACCGCAGACATTCACACCACCAGGTATGTCCATAGCATAGGTTAGATTCTGTCCCAGGGTTGATTTTGTTTTTTAAGCTGTAATTAAAGTTTTTTTACATAGTTAATTCATGATTGTTACCAAATTCATGATTGTTACCAAATGCTTGTGAAGTGAGATATTCTTTGGTTCACTTGCAAATTTAATTTCTCCTTTGTTAACTTGTAGTTAAATTGCATTTTATTTTTAAGCTAGATGTCACATGTATAGAAACATATATCCTGAAGATAGACTTTCTGAATAAATCAGTAGGATTCATTTTTGTTTTGTACATAACTTTGTTAGCTACTTACTCATCCTGATATGATTGAAGGGCAAAAATACGTTTTTAATAATGACCTTTTTGAAAAAAAAACTGCACCTTTTTGGAAAATTGTTACAGAGCAGTCCAAGAGGCCACGGCTTGAAGTGGGTCACCATGGAGTAGTTTTCCAGCATCCAGGGGTGACGACAGGAGTGCCTCTACAGCAACTAATGCCTACTGCACAAGGTAAAACTTTAGCTTTAGGATAGATGAGAACAAAGGGAAGGGAGGGGGTTGTGTGTGTGTGTACATGAAATATCTCATTCTTTATATGTGTGTGTGTGTGTGTGTGTGTGTGTGTGTGTGTGTGTGTGTATATATATATGTATATATATATATGCCTGGCTTTATAAAAATAAAAGTCTTTTCTAGCAAGGGAATTAGTTGCTGTATTTAGGGTAGTTCATGTAACTTCAAATTAATATAACAATAATAATTCCTGGGAAAACTGTTAACTTTAATGTCAGTGAGCTTTTTCCTTTTCATTTAATTTTTGTATTAGAAGATTTTGCTTCCTTTTTTGTTTGGTTGCTTACATATAAAACAGTGGACAAAATCTTGCCCTAAATCCTTCCCCCACAGCCTTTAACAGGAATGAACCAAACAAATCAGCAAAAGACAAACAAAGCAAAGAAATGCTTGTATTCGGTGTATCCTTTTAACCCTGCCTGAAAGTCCACTACCATTGGGCCTATTTTTCTTCCTCTTAAGGAAGCCGTAATTATAGTTAGTCTGCATACTCTGTTGATTATTTTATTTTACTCATTATTGTTAGTAATCTCTTTTGTCAATTTCATTTATTTAATTAGTTATTTTTTTCCTCCTAATTGATGATAATGCAATGATATTTCTTTGAAACTAAATACGAGTTCAAACTTCTTCCTTTTATGTATATTTGTGGCAGTTATACTGTATTAGTCATTTTCCTGCCATTTACTGTAGTGAATTTAGATGTATTAAATTTGTTCTAAAGCATTGGTGTCTTGTGGTAGTATAATTTGCAGTTCAGAAGCTGTTTTCTCTTGTCAAATGGACAGAATACTTTAGGTCTTCAAAGTTGGTGGTGTTTAGTTTTTTCTGGTTTTGCAGGCGGAATGCCTCCCACTCCTCAGGCTGTACAGCTCACTGGACAGAAACCAAACCAACAGCAGTATGATCCATCCAAAGGTCCTCCTGTGCAGAATGCTGCAAGTCTCCATACTCCTCCACCTCAGCTTCCTGGGCGACTGCAGCCTGCCAGTGTCCCAGCCACATCCCTCCCATCAACCCTGCAAATCTCCCAGCAGCCCCAGCAGCAGATGATGGAGACCCAGCCCCAACCCCAGCCCCAACTCCAGCCCCAGACCCCAATTCCGGTGAAGACCCAGCCATCCAACATACCCATTCCTGCCGCGCCAGCCAGCCAGCCCCCAGCACCCCTTCCACAGCCTCTCACGCCAGCACTCCACGTCCAGATGCAAGGAAAGACGCAGATGCAGGTGTCTCCCCTTCCAACACAGACCCAGGTATTCCAAAGATAAAACCCTGTGTTCTTTAAAAGAATTTATTTGGAAAAACTTTTTGTGGAACTGATAAAGAGTGTCTCATGAATTTCGCATATTATATATTGCCCCCTTTTATCTGTGTTCCTTGAGAATTTTTACCTTGCCAGATATTTTGCCATAGTCTAGGGGCATCATTTTCTGCCATATTGTATATTTTGTAAATTTGGATAAGACATTACTTAAAAGTCTGGATTCATGTCCTCATATAATATTCTCACTAATTTACTCTTGTTATTTTAAAATTAACTTTTAAGAAATGAGTTTAGTTCTTATGAATGATATCTAGTAGTTCATGAGACTAAAAAGCAGTGACTTTATGAAGAAGTAGCTCCTACTGTTTACAGAAAGAAGATTGCAGAGTAGGGGGTTAGTAACCTGGAATCCATGAACTTATTTTGATAACTGTATTTCCATATAGTTGGCTTCCTTTGTAATACTGTATATTTTGTAATGCGTTTAAAAACATGATTCTCAGATAGATTCCATGGACTTTACCAGACTGCTCAAAAGGCCCAGGGCACAAAAAGGGTGTAAAATCTCTGCCATCCTCTCCCCTCACCTTCCTAGCCTTCCCTTCCCCAGGTAGAGAAGTAATACCGTGAGGAATCGCAAGTCTTAACTTCCTTCTCTCAGTGTTATAGCTGGGTTGACTTCAGCATTTAGTAAATATTCTTTTTTTTTCCTTCAAAAAATTAAATTACTTGGGGTGAGGGTGGGAGGAAAGGAAGCCTTTAAATTTATGTTCTTGTATCATTTCTAATCTAAAATTTATTTTAAAAAACTTGACTTTTCATGTAGATACTTTTCTGTTTTTATAGTAAACTTTTAAAAATAAGAGTTGTTTAATTTTCACATTATAATATGTTTCCTTCTAGGGTCCCCTATAAGTTTCTGGGCCCAAATGTTTTTCTTCGATTTTTGTGGAAATGAATAGTTTTAATTTTGAACAATTTCTCATGTTAAGCCTTTTTTTTATTGGTTTAGTGTGCCAGGGTAAGTTTTACAGCATCATAAGAGTTGGAAAGGGTCCCAGGAATCATTTTGTTCAACCCTCTGATTTGCTAACGGAGGGAGCTTGGGCCCAGAGTGACGTCCTCAGAGTCTCCCGATAGTAAGTGCTGGAGTCAGGACGCAAGCTGCGGAGCTCCGACTTGGAACGCTGTGCTATTCCCTGCATCATCTTATCTGAACCTACATTTTTGTAATTATTCAGTATCCAGCGTGGTATTTTTTACATTGCAGGTGTCTAATAGGTGTAGTTTGATTGGTTGAATTGTATTGTGCTTGGTGAAGACACTGAAAAAAACTTCCATTTTGGGGACCTTGAGTATAATGGAGTTCTCTGCCTGGCAGGTTCTTAGCTTGTCCAGTGTTTCAAGGGAATTTCATGAAGCAACTTCAAATTATGTATCAAGGTTCTGGAATTCCTACTCATTGCCAACAAACCTAGAAATGGAAACTTCCGTTTGGTGGGGAAAAGCTTTGAACAGATGTATGTCCTGGAAAACATAGATAGGTTTTTTATTTTGAAGCTTACTTTAATGTTCTTTTTACACTTAATTTTGAAATCATAAACATGAGTGCAAACAAAGACATTTGAATACTTTTAAATAGAGCATTCCCTAATGAAGATGCTATGCTTTTGTATTTGAGAAGTAAAAAACTTAACGTTCAGAGCAGCTTACAATTAGCCACAAAAATGATTTTAAAATTCTAATTCAACTTTTCCTCTCCTTTGGCTGAGTGTGTGTGTGTGTGTGTGTGCGTGTGCGCGCGTGTGTACGTGTATGTGTATGTGTGCGTGCATGTGTATGTGGAGAAAGGAAGATATTGCCCTGTGTGCTAATGTTTGGTTTGGATTCTTGGGTTATAAAAATAAATGACGAAAAAAATAGTTTCAAGAACCTTTTGATATTGATTGAACCTTTTTAACTTTATCTTTGGGAGAAATTGACCTGAGTTATATAGAGGAAAACGTCCAATGAAGTTTACTTGTGGTATGGAAGTAATAGTAGGTTTTTGAACACTAGATGTGCAATCACAAGCACACAGATGCCACTGTGTTCTAATGATGGAGTAGAGGCCTGGCAGTAGTCACCACCTGGTTTCTGAGGGCCAGTCTACCTCAGTACAGAGAGGGACAGCCCCAGGAGGGGAGGTATTATTTTTTCATGGTAATTCAGGACATAAAGAGAAAGACTAAGTTGTCAGCTTTTGTAGTGATGTGTTAGGAAAGGGGATAATATAGTGTTAAGAATCACAGCTTTTTATGTTAACATTAACATAACTTTTGGTACTTTAAGTATGAGATCCTTTTTCACTGACTAACAGGTCAGCATAGTCTGGGAGGAACTGAATCATATTATATTAATGTCTTTTTCTTTTGGTGAATCCAAAAGTCTTAAGGAAATGGAGATGAAGGAAATATGGTTCACAAGTTCTCAGAATGACAAATAAATAGTTGATAGATTGGTTTCCTGGTGTGGTAAGAAAGTAATTGTTACAGTTACTTTTTCATTCGTTTTTCGGTTGTGTCTGACTCTCTGTGACCCCATTTTAGGATTTTCTTGAAAAGATAGTGGTGGCATTTCCTCCTCCAATTCATTTCACAGATGAGGAAATGGAGGCAAACAGGGTCACACTGCTAAAAAGTACATGATGTCATGTTTGCACTCAGACCTTCCTGATTCTTGGCCTGGCCCTCTGTTCACTGTGCCACCTTGCTACCCTCAGAAAATAAAAAGAATCTTCATTTCTTGGTGCATTTGGTCAGCTGCCATTGCAATTGTCATGGTGATCATGAGCAAAAAAAAAATTGTCTTGAAAAGAATTACTGTTTATGCAGCAATATCTATTGCACTGGATGAGGAGATAGAGAAATTCTATCATGGTGCCAAATTATTGGATTTTTGTTAAGGTCTCTCATATTGATCAGTTAGATATTTTCTAGAGAAGCTCTTTTAGCTTTGGGTGGTATGAGCATATAGACATTCTGAAAACAAAGTTAAGCATTAGTAGTAGTTATTTATATCAGTTATATACATGGCCAATACAGTAATTTGTTTTGCTTGACTGCATATTTCAAGGACTCTTCTTTCTTTTCAGTGGCAGATTAGGAGGAGAGAAAATAAATGCTTATTAATTTAAAAATAGTATATAATTTAAAATATATTGATCATTTGAGAACTTGAGAATTTCTTAATCTAAAGGCTTTTGCTAACGAAGTTAACAAGTATGTATTTCATACAATTTTGTCTTAATTTTGGCTGACAGAATCCCGAAAGTGTCCTCTTTTGGTTTTTTGACATGAACATGTTGGGTTATTTGTATGAAGGGAGGGGAGGAAATCTGGATTTCTTATAGGCTTGACTCTTAATAATTGATAGAGGAAAACCTCTGATAGTAGGAATGCTCTTTAGTGTATTTAGATCCCTCTTGACCAAGTTCATAGTTTAAAGCCATTCACTTCCAGGGGATACTGAATGTTTAGAAGTAAATAAACTAGAAAGAAGCATTAGTGTTGAGGGAGTTCTTCTGCAGCTTACTATTATTTGCAGTTATATATATTTAAAAGTTATTTTCTCTTGACAGACTGTGGCATTAACAAGACCACCTGCAGATTCTGGCCCTCCTTGTCAGCGTTCTGTACCCACTTCCTCATCTACCTCATCTGTCACACCAGCAAGTCTCTCAGGCCCAGTGCCCTCACCTGCACGATCATCGCCAGTAAATAGGCCCTCCCCAGCAACCAACAAGTCACTGTCTCCCATTACATCTCGGTCCCCAGGTGCCACAGTATCTGTTACCCCAAAACCTCAGAGCCCGGCTCAAAATACTACACAGTCCCAGGATATTGCCCAAGAGAAACTGGCTGAACAAGTAACTCTGGTAAGAAAAAAATGTAAAATATTGATGTGCTTCGGTTATGGTTGAAGAAGAAATTTGGTTCTTAAAAGGAAAGTTTAATTTTTTTGTTTTTAAAACAAGATATTTTAAATACATTTTAAATATTTAAAATGGAGTAGTCTAGATTCTGGACAGTAGATTACTTTGGTTTCTTAGCCAGTTAGTGGAAATGATGAGAATTTATTGTGTAAATAATAATTCTTTCACAGTACCAGAGTCATAATAGTTGGTTACAAAATGCTTGTTGACTTGACTTGTGTGACGTTATGGACATAGAGAGTGCTTTACCTCATTCATTGACAGGAAAACTTCAAACAGTACATAAATATTAGTTATTGTATTGATGTGATAAAATAAAATTATCTGAAATACAAACTTATTTTTAAAACTGAATTCTTAAATCCTAAAAAAAAAAGACCAACAAAACTGCATTGCATTTTAAAATCTCGTGACACATTCAAGATTAGTGACCATCAGCATTGACGTAAATAAATGTGAGCTCTTCTTTCAGTTAGGGAATAACATTTATGAAGAGTCCACTATGTAAAAGAGCACTCTCTCCTATTGAAAAAAACAAAGAGCTTAGTTAAATTTCAGACACGAAAAACATATTTACAGAGCATACTTGCTTCTTGTTCTATGTCCCAGTTGTCCTCATGGGGTAAGGTAGACTAGTGGTGACTTGATACTGAGTGTTGAAGTTCATAACATTTTTTCCTTAGTACTTGATGGGCACCTTTACTTTGTATTACAGTTTTCTGTGTGCACATCTTATAAATACCTTTTTCAAAAGGAATGGAATTGATAAACTCATGATGAAATTCAGAAGACTCAGGGGAGAAAGGAGGTAGAGATTATTTAGATAAAGGATCAGTAAAAGTGTAAATAATGATGATATTGTCATAGAATTATAATGTAAACCACCTAGTCAGAAGGAGGAATTCAATGAGGAGTTTGGGAAATACATAAAAAATGTCACTGCATCTTAATATTGTATAATATAGAGCTTCAACTCCTCAGACACTGCTAAAGTATTTTCTCTGGCCAAGGTGGTCTGGTAATTTGTGCCTCGCTTTCATGATAGTTTCATCCTTGCAAAGGCGGAGGAAACAAGGAGAACTGTTCTAGACCCAGTACCCAGCATTAAGGAAAAATTGAAGTAGAAACGCTAGGTAGGAACCTTGAGACCAAGTAGTTTGGGATTAGAGAAAGGAAAGACATGTATAACATGATGTGCACCTGAGATTTTGTCAGAAGAGATTTCAAAAGCTTTAGAGAAGGGACAGGTTCCAGTTACATAATGTTTTACAGGGAAAATCAGTCTGAAAGCAAGAAAAATTTAAAAAGGCAAGATTAAAGTGCCAAGTAATTGTTGATAACTATAAGAGTAGCATGGTTCTACAAGAATTTTTTCAGGCACTCAGAATGAAATGATACTGGTGATGAATGCTAAAAATAATAAGAAGGATTTTTCTTAAGAATCACGTTGGGGACAAGAGAATGAGCAAAAAAGGGGTAAAAATATTCCCTGAAGTGAATTGGATCATGATAATAGATTACAGTATTGTTTCCGTTTTCTCATCCAAGGTGAACAGTCTTTATTTAGACTGGGAATTTTTAAACAAAAATTGGAAATCCTAGGTAGTGGACAAGACAACTCGGTGGTATTTTCAATGCTGTCAAAGAATTCATGTCACCAGGCATGGAAAAATATACTTTGTACATTGACAGAACTTGCCTATTTTATTTCCAAGCAGCTATGTAGATGATCTTTGAAATGTAAAGAAATTTCCACAGAACCAAACAGGATAGATATTCCAAATTTCAAAAAAGGAACACAGATTGATTCTGCAAAATACCAGTGAACTTCTATTCAAATTCTAGAGTACATTATTAAGGGGATGGATTGGAGCACTTAAAAGAGGATAGCAGTGATTATTAAAAGCCAGTGTAGCTTCATCTAGAACAGGTCATTTCAGTTTAACTTTATTTCCTTTTTTGAAAGAGTAACAAGATTAGTAAAGAGTGGAAATTCGATGGATATTGAGTACTTAGATTTTACCAAAGCATTTGACAAAGTCCTTCCTTTTATGCCTGTGGATGAGAGAGGGAGAGAAATAAAAACTGGTGACTTTGTGACTTGTTGAATGCCTGGATCCAATCAGTAGTCACTAATGGGTGACAACTTTGAATGATGTATTTAGTACCTCTGGTATCCATCCCTTGCCCAGTGCTTTTTACATTTTTATCAGTGACTTGGATGAAGTAAAGAATAACATGCTTGTCAGATATATAGTTGATAAGTAATTTCCAAAGTTAGTTAACCCATTGGATTCAGATGAACTGAATTGAACAAAATGAAATTAAATAGGGATAAGTTCTAAACTTTGGTTAAAAAATGGATTGCACAAATATAGATTAGGGGAGATGTGGCATAGCAGCATTTTTTTGTGAAGAGTTGCTATAGTTTTTAGTGCTTACATGTTCAGTATGAGCTGACAGTGTGATTATGGCAAATAAGCTAATGCTATCTTAGGCTGCATCAGGAAAGATAAAATGTACAGGGAAGTAGTCATCACACTTAGTCTTTAACTGGGCACCACATCTTAGGTATAAACACACTGGAGTGTGGTGCTCCACAAGAGTGGAACGACTGGAGAGTATCACGTGGGGGCTTGTAAAGAAATGGACAATATTCACCATGTAGAAGAGATAGCTTGGGGGGGACAACAGTTGTATTCAAATATTTGAAGACCACCAGTGGGGAAGGACTTAATTTTTTGGCTTTACCCTCATTTGCGGAACTAGGATCAGGTCGGATAGGTGGAGGTTGCAGTGAGGTGATTTAAGATCAAAGAACTAGGGTTGTCTAAAGGGGTGATGGCCTGCTTGCCTTAGATTGGTAGTGGGTCCCTATTCATTGGAGGCTTTCGAGAAGATACTGGATGATAACCTTGTTTGGGAGTATTTGTAGAAGGGCTTCTTGTTCAAGTAAAGTCCTTTTTAATTCAAAGATTCTGTGATCCTTTTTTCCTTCTATGAGTTTATAAGCTTGTTGAGGTTGTTTTGTCTTATTTAAGTTTTATCCCTGATATCTGGCACAGTGTCTCGCCCATAATAGTTACATATTAGATAATTTCTTGAATTTAATTGACTTGAGGGATGTTAAGGATATGAGAGATGACACTAGTGAGGTTGAATTCATGAGACTTCGTAGCTTAGCTGGGCATTAGAGGTGAGGGGAACAAAACTGAATGAACCCATTATTCTTTCCCAAAGTTATACTCCTGCTTCTAACGTCACTTTTTCTGTTAAGTTGAGAAGCTTATTGTTAAATATCCTGAATTAGAGGTGTCTCTAGGACGTCTAGATTGAGGTGTTCCTTAGACACTTGGAGATCAGATTTGGATTGAGGTGATAGTTGGAACTACAGGAATTACATGAGAATGTAGGACATGGTCATTGAAATTTAGAGGTACAGGGAGAACAGAGCTAGGTCAGTTCTTTTGGGAAACATCTACATTAAAGGGTTGGGCAAAGAAAGAGTGGGTCTCTCGTGGTTAGTCTAGTTTGTGTTAATGTCAACGTCTGTTAATGTTTTCTGAACTCTTATGGCACTTGATCAGTACTGTGCAACTTGACTGTTGATTATCTACCAACCGGAATTGTCTTTTGTTTGTTTTCATGACTTATCTCTCTCCCCATTCCTGTCTCTTCCCAAATTATAAGGGAATTATGTTTTCTATTACTTTTGAATCTGCCTAGTTCTGGCCCTTGCTCGTTGGGTATTGAATAAATACTTACTGATCTGATTTTTCTAGGAAACCCAAATCCATCAAAGAATATCAGAATTGAGAAAGGAAGGTCTGTGGTCTCTCAGAAGGTTGCCAAAGCTTCAGGAGACCCCACGACCAAAGTCTCACTGGGATTATCTCTTAGAAGAAATGCAGTGGATGGCAACAGATTTTGCACAAGAAAGGAGGTGGAAAATGGCAGCCGCAAAGAAGGTAGGTTTGTAATATAGGGTAGTTCATTTTTTCTTGATAGGCTGTGTTGCAAAATTTAATTTGTGATTTCACGGAATTGGTATTTGGAATGCATTTTTCTATATAAACGAAGTTACATGGGATGATTAGGTTCTCAGAGCAGTTCACAGAAGCTCATTTAATCAATAATTCTCTTGATATGTGTGTTATATATATATATATATATATATATATATATATATACACACACACATACACATATAAAACTAGGACTGTTTTACTATGGGAAGTTTTGTTAAGGGTACTAAGCTGGGATGTCAGGAATTCCTTACCACACAATAGCCCTGGTAGCAAAACTTATTAGAGATACAAAGGCCTGACTGGATTGCCCTTGGATAGGTACAAAAAGGACTTGGCTTCTAAGAAAGGCTATATAGTTGGCATCCTGTTAGAGGACTCGACAATCAGGACTCGAGTCAGAATTAAGACAGGATCTCCTGGGGGAGGCTGGAGAATGGGGTTCATTAGATGGGAAGTCCAGAGACCAGATGGAAGCTGGAACCTGCCAACTGAAATGAGTGTTGTTGCTGCTATGGGCTTTACTATTCTTCCTTCTTTCCGTTTCCCCCTTACTTTCCATTTGGCCACCTTCTAAGGAGGCGCTGGCTTTGGGGAGAAGGATGAATCTGAAGGGGAGTAGGAAGGAAAAGAGTAGATTCACCGTGACCACAATTTTAAGTAACCCCTAATAGAAAGGAGATTGCCAAAAGTCTTTCCATTTTATGCATCGCATATTTATGTAGAGGAAGCCAGATTTTGCTCCTTCTAGCTGTGAATTGCATAAGTATAAAAAGGAGGTAATTTGGACACACAACATAGAATATTTATTATTTCAACCAAAATGTATTTCAGCATCTGATTTTTAAAATTTAATTGTATAGTTACTGGTGTCACATACTAATGTCAAAAAAGTATGTATGTGTATTAGACTTTGGGTATTTTTTCCTCCAGGTCAGTGCAAAGTTTAAAATTTGCATATTTTCACTTAATAGCTAGTCAGAACTGCAGCTCGTTATCATGAAGAAAAGAAACTTCATGAAGAAAGAGGAAAAAAAGAGGAACAGAACCGATTAAGACGTATAGCTGCTTCAACTGCTAGAGAAATAGAATATTTCTGGTCAAATATCGAACAGGTAATATTGACCTGCAAGTATAAATTTTCATTTATTGGTAAGGAATTTGTATGACCTTTTGAGCTTTGCACTTAAATAAAATTTTTATTTTAAAACGTTGACTGTGTAGAGAGAATTTTCTTGCTCAGGCCAGTAAATCATCTTGCATTACTTAATAATGTAAATAAATAAAGATACTTAAACCTTTTCTCCTCTTTTTTTTAAAAAAAATAATACTGACTCATTGGATGGAGTTAGGCATTTTTAGTTTTGGAAAATCAGGATTTTTTAAGGAAATAATACTTATTTTTGGGAAGGCGGCTTGTTACTTCAGAAGGAGTACTGGATTGGAGTTCTAAGGGGTGACCCTTGCTCGTTATTTGCTAGCTAGGTGACCGTGGTCAGATCATGTGATCTGTTAACTTCTACTTGTTCATCGAAAGAAAATGCCTGCTCTTTCTCAGTCCCAAGGAGCTTCATAAATGGAAATTGTTACTATTACTGCAGTCTTTGAGGACACTAAAAAAGCCCAGATGTTATTTTAGCATCTATCAGTATTAAAATCCCCTTTTCATTTTTTATCCCTGGAACCTTTCACATAGTTGGTACTTAATAAAATGTTTGTTGTGTTGAATTTTCATTACCGTGGTTTTCCTGACTCTTCTTTCCTCTTCTGTCCCAGTAAAATCAAATAAGAACGTAAATATATAACTAAACCCAAACAAATTAGAATAGAAAAGAAGCCTACATTTGGGGTATCATTTTTTTGTGCTTATAAAAGTTTTCCCCATGTTTTGTTCTAAATCTTGTTTGTAGTTCAGGACCTTAGTATTTTGTTAATTTATTTGACCATTTGTTGTTTTAGGTTGTGGAAATAAAACTTCAAGTTGAATTAGAGGAGAAAAGGAAGAAAGCCTTAAATTTACAGAAACCATTCAAGAGAGGTACAGTGTCTTTTAATCCTTTTTTTGTTTTTATTTCCCTGTAATACAAATCAACATTCTTTGTGATTCTGGAGCTGCTGAGCTAGAACATACAGTGCATATACTATGGGTAAATTTCTTTAATTTATATTCCAGTAATTCAGAATTTGGAATAATTTAGAGAGTTGCGGCCTAGCTTTACCCAAAGTAGAGAGCCAGGATCAGGAGTGGGGAGTCCCAGCTAGAGGAGAATCATTTGGATATCTCAGTAATCGGGTAGGGTCATTTGTAAATGTATGCTAATTATTTGTATGATAGACTCTAGTTTATTGCTCTGTGAAGATGTGTTTACTGATTGGGAATAGGAATGTTTAGCTTACTTAAGAGTAAAACCATATATGTTTTATTCTTCTTTAAAAAACTATGAATATAACTTGTTAGAGACATTTTAAAGAAATAAAAAAAGTTTCACATTAACTGTTACTTGAGCTCAGACTTAAAGAAGTTTTTAAAAAATATTCTTCACAATTTAAGACTTGCCTTTAATTCTTATTAGATCTCCCTGTCCTTGTTCTGTTTCCATTTTGTCTGTATTAGTGAAGTTTTAATGTATTATCATATTACAGTTCTGTGGTACTCTTAGTCTTGTGATTTTTTGTGACTAATTATCATGTATTTTTTGCTGAAGTAGTTTTTTTACTTCCCTTTTCCATCTTGAAGTCTCTGTGAATGTTCTCAATCTTTTTCAAAGCAGTGATTGCTGTAAGTGATTCTTAATTGATTAGGAAGCAGGTTTTATTTGCGAGCCTTGGGAACTTGGGAATAGTTGGTTGGCAAGAATTTATTATGTGTCTACTGTCGAAGAGAGGATTTTTTGAGGAGAGTTTTAGATGTCTCCAGGACATCCAGTTTGAAATATCCAATAGGCAATTGGTGATGTGGGACTGAAGGTCAGGGAAGCAAGTGAAATCTTAGGGTTGACTGCACAGAGATGATAGTGAAACCCAGGATAAATGAAGAAGTTACCCAGAGAGCACAGAGGGTGAAGAACTGCTGCTTTTTTCACCATATCATTTCCTGGATTCCGCCCTCTTCAGAGATTGAGTCTATGCATCTAGAGCTGTACTCATTTTTGAACCTTAGAGTTCTCTAGCTTAGTTTTAGCCTGCTGTTGGACTGATATTAGAGAAGAAGCCCTAGGTCTACAGAGCTTGATTTAGGTTTGTAGAGCTGGAAAAATAGATGAGAGACCACTCTGGACTTAAAGTGCCAGGAAACTCATATAAGGTCCATATAGTTCTTTCTCTAGATATGTGTAGCATTTCCCATGAATTTTTTGGAATTGTCTTTAGATCCTTGCATTGCTGCAAAGAGCTAAATCTGACAGTGTTAGTCATTACACAATGTTGCTGTTACTGTATACAATTTTCTCCTGGTTCTGCTCACTTCACTCAGCATCAGTTCATGCAAGCCTATCCAGGTTTTTCTGAAATCTGCCTGTTTACCTTTCCTTATGGAAGTGGTGTTCCATTACATTCCTATACCACAACTTATTCATCCATTCTGCAATTGATGGACATCTCCTTAATTTCCACTTCTAGGCTACCACAAAAGGAGCTGCCATAAATATTTTTGAATATTTTCCCTTTTGAAGATCTCTTTGGGGTCCAAAACTAGAAGCAATTTTGCTGGATCATATAGCCCTTTGGGCATAGTTCCAAATTGTTCTCCAGAATGATTGGATCAGTTCACAACTCCATCAGTAATGCATCAGTGTTCCAGTTTTCCCACATCTTTTCCAACATTTATAATTTTCCTTTTTTTGTCATGTTAGCCAATTTGATAAGTATAATGTGTTACCTCAAAGTTGTTTAAATTTGTATTTCTCTAATAGTGATTTAGATAATTTTTTCATATGACTTTATGATGTAGATGTCTTTAATTTCTTCATCTGAATATTGCCTGTTTCATATCCTTTGGCCATTTATCAGTTGGGGAATGACTTGTATTCTAATAAATTTGACTCTATTCTCTATATATTTTAGAAATGAGGCCTTTATGTCTCTGATTGGTTCCTTTTTTTTTTAATGATTGAATGGCTATTAATTTTTTAAAATAGATTTTAAATATTAAAATTTATTTTTAGTTTTCAACGTTCACTTACATAAGCTTTTGAGTTCAAAATTTTCTCCCCTCTTTTCCCTCCTCTTTCACTGAAACTGTCTTCTTTATCATTTCTTATAACGTAGTATTCCATCTCATCGCCGTTCCCCATGTTTACCCTTACCCCCTCAGACTTTTCATTCTTTGCTGCCTTAAAAAGAGCTGTAAATATTTTTGTCCATCCTTTGCTTTTCTTTGGACTAATCCCTTAATCTCCCCTTCCTTTAATTTCCCTTTCTTCCTTCTCCCCCTATTTCCCTGTTGCATGAAATGTATTTTTGTATCCAACCCTGTGTATATGTGTATGTTCTTCCTTTAACTAGTTCAGATCAGAGTGAAGCTCAGAGTGTCAACTCCCTCTCCCTTCCTCCTTGTTTGTACAAAGGTCTACTTGCATACCCTGATTATGTACCTCCTACCCTCCCCTATATTCCTCTTCTTATTCACAGAACCACTCCCAGATCTTGTCTAATTAGATTCCCTCTGATCCTTGATGATGATAGACACATGTATCATCTCTTCATATTTGAATGTAAGCTGTTTACCCTTGTTTAGTCCCTTATGATTGTTAATTTCTGTTAATCTTTTTAATGTTTCTCTTAACTCCTATATTTGAACTTCAGAGTTTCTACACAGCTCTGATCTGTTCATCAGGAATATTTGGAAGTCATCTTTTCCATTGCCTTCTGGAAATTTTGTGCTCCTCCTTTGCATATTTATAGTGTTGTCTCCAACATTATGTGGGATTCTAACTGTGTTTCCTTGATACTTTTTGGGGGGGGGCAGTTGGGGGTGTTTGAGGTAGAATTTGAACTCAAGTCCTCCTGACTCTAGGGTCAGTCCTCTGTCCACAGTGCCACCTCGCTGTTCTTGTCACTTCTTGATAATTCTCTTCAGCTGCTTTTAGTATTTTTTCTTTGATCTACAATCTATGGATTTTGACTGTGATGTTCCTGAGAGTTTTCATTTTGGGGTTTCACTGGGGAGGTGATTGGTAAATTCATTCTATTTTTCTTTGCTTCTTGATTCTAAGAGATCCATGAAGTTTTCTTTTGAAATTTTTTGAAATATGATATCTTGACTCCTTTTTTGACATAGTGCTTAGGTAGTCTAGTGATTCTTAAATTTTTTTTCTCCTTGATCTATTTCCCAGATGCATTTTGGCTCTGAGGTATCTTACATTTTCTTCTATTTTTCAATCTTTTGACTTTGTTTTAATATTTTTTATTGTCTCATGGACTCATTGGCTTCTATTTGGCCCATTCTGATTTTCAGGGATTTACTTTTTGGGCTAAGCTATTAATTTCTGTTTTTAATTCTTTCTTCTATAGCTCTTAATTTTTTCCACCGTATTTTCCACTTGTACTCTCATTTCATTGACAAAATCTTTTTTTTTTAAGCTTGATTCTTCTCTTCCAGGAATTCTAGTTGAATTTGTACCCAAGTTATGTTTTTCTCTGAGGCTTCACTTGTAGTTATTTTGGAGTCATTCTCTTCTTCTGGGTTTATGTCTTGAGTGTTCCTGTCATCATAATACCTTCTAATGATGGTATTCTATTTTTTTCTTTTCTCCTGTCTACTTCCACCGGACTTGATGTTAGGACTGGCTTCTCTGTGCTCCTGGAGGGCTGGTCTGGGTTCTTCCTATTGTTGCTTTCATGGAGTATTGACCATTTCATTGTTCCAGGTTCTCTGGGACAACTCAAGCTGGGGACCTGTTGAGGTTTCAGTGTTCTCTAAGTGGTCTGATTCAAGATAAAATCTGATTACCCTCCCCCCAGTCTGAGCTCTGTTAGTTCCTGCAATCGTCTGCTTAGTCTGTTGGAACACTTTGCTGAGGCAAAGTGACAGAATCGTGGAGGCTCCCCTTTGAACTGGAATTCTTGCCCTGGTTATTTCTACGTATTCAGACTTGAGTAGAAACTGGAATTGAGACCCCACTTTGCTCCTGATATATAAACTGCTCTGGTGCTGCTTGCTTCTGATCTTTCTTCTTGCTCTATACGCAAGCTAAGGCCAGGGCTTGCTCTTTACTTTAGAACCTAAGCCTCTTCTTCAGTACTCCTGGATTTGTGACCCAGAGCTATGCAGTGAGTGACAGGGGCTGGTTGGCACCATTCCCTGTTTGTTTGCCCCCTGGCATGCACTTTTAGGGCATAGGCTTTCTTTTTCTGCTGTTCAGTGTGTGGTTGCTCCTCCTAGAGCTGATCTCTAGTGGTCACAGGCCTCTTTGTTTCCTTATGTTGACTCAGGCTGCAGAAATGACTCACCATGACTTCTTTTTGAATTTCCCCATCAAGAGTCAGCCTGGTACATTTCCATATCTTTTTGGAGGAGTTTTGGTTTTTGGGGAGCTCTCTTTGTTCTTTTCTGCTACTCTGTCACGCAACTCCTCCTCTGTGTATGTATTTAAAAATTGTTTACATAGGTTGATAGATTGTAAGAGGTATTTTAAGACACTTAATGTTCTGACTGTGGATTATATTTGTCTTTGGTCACTAGAATGAATTGGGTAAGAATTACCTATGCTTATGTCTTTTTCATACCTAGAAAAGGAATAATTAGGACTGAGGATTAGCTGTATTGAGAGGTTCTGAATGTTACATTGTTAGTATCATCTCAATTACTATTTTAATGTGCTATCTTAAATATTTATTACTAAAAGCCTAATGTAGTGCATTTATTTCCAGGAAGAGATTCAAGACCTAAGGGAGTTCATGCTTTCCCAGAACATTTTATGGTGAGTTTAGAACTGCTTCATTGGTGTAAAAAGAACTAGAAAACTCCCTCCACACAAAAAAAGCAAGAGCAGTGTGATGAATACTTGTTCTAATAAAATGATGTTTTGTTTTTACACTTTTTAATGAAAATGTGCAGATAATATTGTTTCACTAAATTTTTTATAAACATCCAACTCAGATAAACCTGAGAATTTAGTGTGATAGCATTGGGCTCTCATGGTTGCTAACTTGAGAACTTTGAAAGATAAAACTCTGGTACCCGGGAAATTGTGAATAAACTGCTTTCGATAGAGTTTCTGACTCTGTACATCTTTGTGCCAGTTTTTATAAGTGAAGCAAGTTGGTTGGGAAGATGTTCAAAATTCTTAAATGCTGTAGTTCTGAACAATGTAAGTTACAATGTAGTAAATGTTCTACATATATATGTGTATATATATATAGATATATATACGTATATGCCTATGTTTGTGACATTCTTCTTTATTATTTAGGATTCTGGAATATGTGGAAGAAAAATAAAAGTTAGTACATCCTTGACTGACGATGAAGGTCTGTATCTTTTTTTTCCTTCAAAAGATGTCAACTACAGAGTGTCCTGAAAGCTATTGTTTTTAATAGCTTAAAACTACACTAAGACTTTTGGGACATCCTATGTATTGTCTGTCTATAAGCCTTTTTATTGAATGCTATTGCCTAAGGGAAGTAAGTATGATGTATACCTTAATTATTGGAGTTTTTATTAAGAAATTTTATTTATATTTTTATACTACAGTTACTTTCCAGTATTTTGGCCAAAATAACTTGCATCAACCACAAAACAAAATTGATATGATACGATGATTACAGTTTTTTTAAAAGTATAATAAATGTCTTATCAGTGTCCTTTTATGTTGCTCTTGCTTCCTAATGACTCCTCAGTGAACATTCCCTTGAAAAAAAAAAGAAATTCAGCTAAGCTATCCCAATGTCGTCCGTTTCTGGATCTGACGTTTTGCACAATTCTCACTTGGCCTGTATTACCCAAATCCCTGCTTTTCGCAGGAAAGCCTGCTTTCCCATCATAGTTGATTGATAACATAGTTAGTCACTCCATTGACCCAGAGTTCTCATATTTTCTATTATGTTCTTGTTGGTATTCTGTGAATTGTTCTTCTGCGTTCACTCACATTAATATGTATAATTTCATACAAGACCTCCCAGGTTTCGCTAAACTCTTCATATTTATTGTGTCTTAGCAGTAGAGCAATACGCATTATATTCATGTTCCACAGTTTTGTTTGCAGTGACTACCATTATCAGAGTTCTGTAACATTCCTTCCTATTTAGCAAAGAGGGAAGTTAAGCTTGAATTTTTATTATTTTTAAACCCAATTGGGAAAAAATTTGGACCTGTCTAAATCACATGTATTTATTTAGCTCCATAAATTTTGTGTCATAGTAGGAAATGAATAAGTATTTCTACATGGTCTACCATGTTTCAGACATTGTACGAAGCATATTTTACAAATATTATCTCATGTGATCCTCACAACAATATTGTGAGAATTATTCCTGCTGTTATTATTTCCTGAGGCAGACAAGAGTTGTCTGGCTTGGCCAGAGTTATAGCTTACATAGTAATATATGAGGAGCTGAATTTGAACTCAAGACTTTACTCCAGACCCAGTATTATGGCACCAGCTGCCTCTTAGTATGCTGAATATATTCTTTAAAATACTTCCTCCCCATCATTCTCTCCTCATCCTAGTCATTCTGGAACCCCCAGCTGGACTGTTTAAGCTCCATTCTCAGTCCTCCCCTGACTGCTCCCTTATTTCCATGCCTCTCATCCCAGCCCCACCAATATCCTGCTCTTTCCACTGTGCTCTCTGAAACACCAGCACATTAGGTAGTAACAACGTAATTTCCTCTCAGATTTTTCCCTTCTTGCTCTCACCATCTTTTTGTACTATCCCAGACTGGACTTCTCCTGATATCACAGTTTCCCTGTCCAACTTTCTTAGGGTCTGCTGCCTTTTCACTCACTGGTTGTGGGTAGGGGTAAGGAATACTCCTTGTTCCTCTTTGTTACTTCTGAAACCTCCTTTTATACCATCATCCCTCCTTTGAAGTTTCTTCAGTCCATATTCATCACTGAGTCAGAATTCTGGTAGCTGTTATCTGCTGACTTCCTGACCCCTTTCCTCAGTTAATTCAGTGTCTGGTTCACAGTCTTTCTGTTTTCTCACCTCCTGTGCTCATAGGAGACTTCAACATGCGTATTCATTTTCCTTTCAAACACTTTAATCTGATTAGCTGCTCAACTGACCCATTTTCTGTGACTTCCTCCATCACCCACCTCAGAAACATACATAAATTATGCTTTTGAGCATGCCATTATCCACAGATGTGCTACCTCCTTGTTCATGAGCTCTGCAATTCCTTTATTTTATCCAAATCTGTTGCTGTTCTACCTTTTCCTCTTCCTTGCAGCCCCAAACTTCATTCTTCTTTCTGTTGTAACTTCTGTTCCCTCTCTCTGGCAACACTTTCCTCCCTTCCCTGTCTTTGATGTGTTGTTGCCCTGTTTCAGTTCTGCATTGTCTTCTCTCAACTGAGACCTTTGACCCCTTACCTGCCAAGCCTCAGCCTTGGCTTATTCCCACCATCAGTGGCCTTTGTACTTGCGTTTATATTGCTGATGGAAGCTGGAAAGAGCCAAGAGATCATGCTGAGTGTGTCCACTCTCCTTTATGTCACCCAGCCTCTGTTGTGGCCTTACTATAGCAAGAGAGACAGTCCTTTTATACTTTCCTAATCAGTTCACTTTCCCACTTTCAGACCTTTTTATCCCTCCTCAAGTTCCCTGTGTCTTTCTTTTCCTCCATCCTCTCAGCTAAATAACTCTGCTTTATGTTGCATTGAAAAAATTGAGACCATTTTTTGAGTGTTCCTTTTTCTCTCTTCTCTTTCACATCATGCAGATGCCTTCTGCCTCTGTCTCTTCCTTCACCTCTGTCTTACATGAAGTTGTGGTCCTGCTCTTTGCCAGAGCAAACCCTCCTACATGTGTGAGCAGTCCCTTGTCATCCCATCACCTCCAACAGATTGCCTCCTCTGTCACCCCTACTTATCTTCAGTCTCTTCCTGTCTTCTCGCCACTTCTTTGCCTCCAAATAGCCCTGTCTCTTCTGCATTTGATCTATTGATTCCCCTCAGATGTTGTCCCACATCACTCCCCCTTTTTGTGATTCAACTCCTCACATGATGAAATGGCCTTACTCCTAAACAAAGCACCTGCTACTTGTTCAAGTGATTCCATTCTATCCTGCTTTTCTCCAACAGGTATTCCCTGCTTCTGTGATCCCTATTGCCTACTAATATACCCATGTTTCCTCCACTTTGGAAAAACTCTCACATGATTTTCTCAGCCCTGCTAACTATGATCCTGTATCTCTTCTGTCATTTGTAGCTAAGCTTCTTGAAAAGACTGACTGTAAAAGGTACCTCCACTTTCTTTCCTCTCACTCTTTTTAACCTCTTACAATCCTTCATTCCACCCAAACTACTCTTGCCAGTGATACCTGTAGTATCTTAGTAGCTAAATCTAGAGGTCATTCTTTTCAACCCCTCTGTAGCCTTTGATATTTGGTCACTCTCCTTCCTGATACTCTTTTTTAGGTTTTCAGTATTCCCTCTCTAGGTTCTGTTTTTACCTATCTGATCGCTCCTTCCCTCTCTCCTTTGCTGAGTCCTCTAACCATAGGTGTTTCTTAGAGTTCTGTCCTGGGCCCTCTTGTCTTCTCCCTCTGTACTACTTCACCTGGTAATCTTAATAGCTCCCATGGATTTAATTACTATCTCCGTGCTGAAGATTGCTAAATCTTATCTAGCCCTAACTTTTCTGCTGATCTCCAGCTTCACATTTCCAGCTGCCCTTTAAACATCTCAGACTGGATGTCCAGCAGACATCTTAAGGTAAACGTGTTCAGAACAGAATTCATCCTTTTCATCCAAACCCTCTCCCTCCCATCTTTCCTATCAGGCTCATAAGCTGGGAGTCCTCCTGGCCGCTTCACTGTCTCTCACCCTCCATGTGCAAGCTGTTGCCATGGCCAGTTGATTTCACCTCTGCACCATCTCTTCCCCTTCTCTCCTCCGACACTCCCAGACCTCTAGTGCAGGCACCCATTACTTCATGCCAGTAATTGCTGGTGGGGCTGCGTGCCTCAAGTCTCTCCCCACTCTAGTCCATTCTCTGTTCAGCCCTGAATTAATTTTCCTAAAACTTAGATTTGATCATGATTGTTATCAACCTACTCATTAAACTCCAAATACTTTGGCATTCAAAGCTCTTTATAACTTGGCCCCTCTACCTTTCTTTTCTTACATCTTCCCCCAAAACGTTCTTTTCTGTCCAGTGACACTGGCCTCCTGCCTTTTCCATAAACAAGACCTTCCATCTCTCAGCTCTGGCGTTCTCTTTGGCTGGCCACCGTGCCTGGAATGCTCTTCCTCCTCTGCTCTGACTGCTTTAAGTCCCAATGAAGATCCCACCTTTTACAGGAGTGTTCCTAAGTCTCTTTTAATTCCACTGCCTTCTTTCTGTTCAATTATTTCCTATTTATCTTGCATAGAGCTGTTTGTGCAGTTGTTTCCCCATTAGACTGTGAACTTCTTGAAAGTGGGAACCATCTTTGACCATTTTTTGGCATCCAGTGCTCAGCAGAATGCTTGGCATAGAAGAGTCACTTAAATGTTTATTGACTGACTGTAACTTAAAATCTTGAGAAATTGCCTGGGGAGCATCGATGAGTTCGGTGACTTGTCTGTGGTCACGCAGTGAGCATATGACCTTCCTGACTTGGAAGCCAATTTTCTATCACTATGCCACACTATCTCTACAGTAAACTACAGATTCGTTAACTTGGTATCAGTCAATCCACAGATGTTTTTTGATTCCCTACCAAGTGCCCTGTTGTAGGTGTTGGAGATGCAGAGACAAAAAAGAAACAGTGAATTCTCTCCAGGAGCTTTCTTTCTGTCAGAGGAGTCAGAATATCCTTTCAAAAGTATATCTCATATTGATTCCTCAACCTTCCCCCATTCCTTGGTGCAGCCTGTCCTGCGTGCCTTTTGGAACCCCTGCCTCCCTTGAGGAGTCAGTTCAGGTGCCTCCGCCTTCAGAAAGTCTTTCCTTGTTTGTCCTCTATTTGTTCGCGCTCTCTCCCACTTTTTGTTTTGTTTGTATAGCCTGTATTTACTTATCAGTGAACTTTGAAGCTCCTTGAGGGCAGGGACTGTTTCATTTTTTGCCGAGCACAATGGGGGCATAATAAATGTTGATCTGAGTTGGGTTTAGTTTCAGTTATCAGGATGATTTTGGAAATTACAGGCAATGATATTTATATTAAACGTATTTGCTTCACAATCTATAAAATGAAGTCTTTATTTTTAATTTCTTTTAATTTAAATTTCTTTTAAAAATAAATTTATTTTAATTTCAGTAACCACTTGATGCTTATTGAAGAAATTTCCTTAAATTCAAACAGTATTTTATCGCTTATATATATACATACATATATAAAATATATGTATGTATATATAAATTGGAAAGAGTCCTGAGGTGGTCATATTAACACTGGCTTTTTTCTTCTGCTCATATTTGTTTTAGTGGAAGATGAAGAGGAGACAATTGAAGAGCAAGAGGCAAGTGAAGGAAGTGTAGACCATCAGACAGAGCTCTCTAACTTGGCCAGAGAAGGTACATTCCAGCGGCATCGCTTAGCTTGACCGCAGTGCTTCCTGTTGGCTTTTTCCTATGTGTGCATACTTTTGCTTAGTGGTCATGCGTTTAACTTTGAATGACTTTACAGACAAGCTAGTTTAAATACCATCTCTGTAAGTTTGAATTTAGTTGTTAATGTTTCTTTACTGATGTAAGTAGTATATTTAGAATTGGCCATCTTTTGGTACTTTTACAAAACATTTATTTAACCAACGTTTTTGAAGCAACTGCTTATGGTAGTTGGGGCAGGTAGGTGATGCTGTGATCAGAGCTCTGGGCTCTCCTCTTCGTGTGTTCCAGTGTGACCTTCCTAGCTGTGGGATCCTCAACAAGTCACTTCATCCTGTTTG
This sequence comes from Potorous gilbertii, assembly GCA_028658325.1. NCBI lineage: Eukaryota > Metazoa > Chordata > Mammalia > Diprotodontia > Potoroidae > Potorous > Potorous gilbertii. The sequence continues at coordinate 211,753,593 of CM053773.1, forward strand.
CCTCAGTTTCCTCATCTGTAAAATGATCTGGAGAAAGAAATGGCAAACCACTCCAGTATCTTTTTCAAGAAAACTCTTGACAAAAACAATACATTACAGGATAGTTACAGGATAGTTTAATATGTTAAATGTATAAGTTTGTAATCACTTGACTCCAAACTTTTATGTTTCAGCATTTCAGTTTTATTGTTATTCTTATTTTATTCTAGATTCATATCCGGTATTACTTACTGTAATTACAGTACTAGACAACAGGCAACCAAATTAATTTAATTTAGCATATAAGTACATAAGTTCCTAAATTCCTAAACAAACATTGTGCCTTCTGTGTTCAAGGCGTTGTGCACAGTGCTGTATAAATATTATCTGATTTGATCTCAACTGACGTAATAGTATTTCTTTTTTTTTCTTTTCTTCCCTCTAAATTTGTCTGCCAAAACGTTGGCTTTTCTTCACTGATTTGATTCTTACTAACATTTTTTGTGTTAAGTGAAAATACTCTCCTTGAAAAAAATTAGTATGACAGTTTGTTCCCCACTTTCTTCCAGCTGAATTGCCCTTAATTGACCTGGTAAAGTTATACGAAGGTGCCTTTATGCCGAGCTTTCAGTGGCCGCAGCCTCAGCCTGAGAGTGCAGAGACCAGCGAAGAGGAAGGTGGGCTTTAACTGGGCTTTAAATGCCTGCGCGTCTCCAAAGGGATTTTGACTTGGGGCATTTGGTTTATCACACTGAACTTTATTTTTTTTGTTATGTGAAGAACAATATGGGAAAGAAACCATTTGTGATACCTTTTGAATTAATAGTATTTAATCATATTAATTTTACCCCTCTACTCTTTTAGACCCAAGCATTTTATATTGAGCTATGAAGAATACTTAAATATGTAATTGGAGGATTTGCTTTTGTTTTGTGGGACATAGAATTTTTTTTTCTATGTTTATTTCTTGCTGTGTTTGCTATGAAGATCAGCGAATTTATTTTATCTTAATTCATGCTGGACAGGTTTCACTCTGATGACTCTTTGTGGTATGGTGGGTGAATTCAGACTGTCTCAGATATGTTCTGACAGGTACTGTCAAGTTGTAAATGCTTTGAATACAGTATTGGCAACAGACTGAGCCTCTTATGGGAAGCCAAGAATGGAGAGGCCCATCATCACCAGGAGGCCACACTCTCGCTGATGTGTGCTTTATCTGTGACAGCTGAGGAAACAGATGCACTAGTGTGAGCGTTGTATACCACATTTTTCACTTTAATAATGATAATGTTAGCATGGTAGAAAAGGGAATAGACTGAATTAACATGCAATCCAAAAAAAGCCCTACCACTATAGATAGTTTCTCACTAAATGAAACCAGAAGGCAAAAGGAAGAATATCTCACCAGTTCTCTGTGAAGAGGATAACAAGCAGTCGGTAAATTTGGTTTGCTCTTGTGCCCAAAGGTGATGAACACCCTTCTTTCTTTTTTGGTTTGTCGTGTCTACCTCTCTACTTTCCCATGTTTTACCCTCTGGTTGAAGAGCTACTCTTAAATCTCTTCCAGTACACTTTGCCAAACCTCCAACTGTAAGTTGCTCCCAGTGTTCAGCCTTTTATGTTCCAATTTGTATGCATTTGTATTTTCCTGGAGATGGTTAAGCATCCACCCTGCTTGTTTTTGCTATAGGTTTGTGTCATATAATGTTAACTGGACTCTCCTTTCTTGCATGGGAGTTCTACTCTGTTTGACTCTCTTTGAGGCTTTCCACAGTAACTCTTCTTCCTGCCTCATGATAGGTGTTCCCCAAAGCTTTGTCCTGAGCCATATTCTCTTCTGTCCCTAAGTTGTCTCCTTTGGTAGTTTCATTAGCTCCAGTGACTTCAGTTATGTCAGTGCCATAGACTCTCAAATCTACTTACACAGCTCTAAACTCCAGTCCCACATTACCATATGCCTGCTAGACTTTTCCACCTATAAGTCCATCCACGTCTTACATTCAGCCTGTCCAAAAGGGAACTCATTGTATTTCCCCCAAAGACCTCCTTACTCCCAGTTTCTTTTTTTGTGTTCATACTCACAGCATGAGAATTACTCTTCCCTGTTTCCTCCTCCACAGCTTTTCTGTTCCTGAGTCATGTCAGTTCTCTGTTCTCACCATCTCTTCCATTCATCCTCTTTCTCCTCCTATAGTCTTTTTTTCCATTGCAGGCATTCATGCCTCCTTACTTGAACAATTGCACTACCCTCCTAGTGCACCTTCCTGAATCTGCATTCTGCCATCTTCTGTCTTTATTTCCTTGCTGCTGAGTGGGTGTTCCCCAAACAGAGACCTGATCGCCACCTTCCTACTCACAAACCTGTGTGGTATCCCATGACCTTTAGCATGAAAAGTCTACAGCCTGGCCCTCCCAGCCCTCCCCAGTCAGGTTGGGATGTGAGCACCTTGAGTATAGGGGTGATTATTCTACATACCTTCAGCCCTGCACATAGTGGGAGTCAAATACTTTCTGACTGATCTGTTGATACGATAGCCTTCATGCATTCTTCCTTCTGCTCAGGCTGGCTTGTTATCTCTCTGCACACTTTTGTGCACTGACTTGGTCTTTCATTCAGGTGCATGTCCAAACCTTTAGTGTAGCATGTGCTTCTTAAGATCAGGGTGGGCTTTGTTTTTGTGCTCCTAGCATGTAAAAGTGTCTTGTGCCTAATAGAAGCTTAATGTTTGTGGAATTGAATTGAATGATAGCCAACATTGATGGAGTACTTTAAGGCATATAAAGCACTTTACAAACATTGTGTCTTTTTTATCCTTAGAGCAGCCCTAGGAGAGAGTTGCTGTTATCATCATCATAATGCCCATTTTACAAATGAGGATACTGAGTCAGACAGAAGTTATACCATTTGCTAATTATCTGAGGACAGATTGGAACTGGGGTCTTTCTGACTCCAGGTCCATCACTCTTACCAGCTGCACCTCCTTCTTGTTCAGTTTTGTCTGACTCTTGGTGATCTTGTGGACCCTCTGTCCAAGGGATTTTCTTGGCAACAATTTTGGAGTGGTTTGCTGTTACCTTCTCCAGTAGATTTAAGGCAAACAGATTAAGTGACTTGCCCAGGGTCACACAGCTAGTGAGTGTCTGAGGTCAGATTTGAACTCAGATCTTTCGGATTCCAAGCCCAGTGCTCTATCCGTTGAGCCACCTATCTGGCAATAAATTGTATTGAATTATTTTATGAGACACTTGGTTATCTTATGCAGTACTTATTACATAAGGAAAAGAAGTGATCAAGATAATTGATTTATGTGCTAACATGTTTTGTAGAGAATGAAGTTGTAGAAAATTCCACAAAACAGTTAACCAGAACCTCTAGATCGAATAAATATAAACTTGGATATTTTAAAACTTATATTTGGAAAGATGGGCACAGAGAGAGTTACTTTAAAAATATGTTGGAGAATATGACTTAGGACTGTGAAATGAAAAGACCGATAGACTACTCAGAAGCCTTATACCTCTGTTTGTAGTTATACAAAAAATGCTCTAAATCACTATTGATTAGAGAAATGCAAATTAAAATAACTCTGAGGTGCCACCTCACACCTATCAGATGGGCTGATATGACAAAAAAAAATTGATAAATGTCAGAAAAGAGATTGGGAAATTAGAATACTAATAAGTTGTTGGTGGAGTTGTGAACTGATCTAACCATTATGGAGAGCAATTTGGAACTATGCCCAAAGGGATATAAAATTGTGCATACTCTTTGACTCAACAATACCACCACTACAAAGGGATCACAAAAAGGGGAAAAGAATGCACTTGTATGAAAATATTTATAGCAGCTCTCTTTGTGGTTGCCAAGAACTGGAAATGGAGGGAATGCCCGTCATTGGGGGAATGCCTGAGTAAGTTCTGGTATATGAATGTAATGGAATACTGTTGTTCCAGAGAGAAATGATGGGCACCTTTTTCCTAAAGAGATTTGAAAGGAACTGTATGTGGGAAGCACCGAGTACCGTCTTAAAGCACTGGAATGATTATTATCTTAG
>CM053773.1:211758126-211798126 GCA_028658325.1 Potorous gilbertii
TGATGATGATGGTGATGATGATGATGATGATGATGATGGTCGTGGTGATGATGATGATGGTGGTGGTGATGATGATGATGCTGATGGTGGTGGTGATGATGGTGGTGATGATGATGGTGGTGGTGGTGATGATGATGATGATGATGGTGGTGGTGGTGATGGTGATGATGATGATGATGATGGTGGTGATGGTGGTGATGGTGGTGGTGGTGAGATGGTGGTGACAGTCAGTGTTCTTATGGTGTTTGAGGTTCCCCAAGTGCTTTATTACCACTGTCATTATAGCTAACATGTACATAACACTTATGTGCCAGGCACTGTGCTAAATTCTTTACAGTTAATTCATTTTGCTCTCACAACAATCCTGGGAGGTAGGTACTATTCTTATCCCCATTTTACAGATGAGAAAAGTGAGGCAAACGGGTAATGTGACTTGTCCAGAGTCACTCAGCTGTTACATGCCTGAGGCTGGATTTGAACTCAGGTCATTCTAACTCTTCTAGGCCCAGCATTGTGTTCACTATGGTGCCACCTAATTGCCCTATAGTCACACATAGCTAATTTTATCCTCATAAACAACGCTGAGCGATGGGTATTTCTATTATTCCCATTTTATAGATGAGGAAATGGACGCACAAAGCCGTTAAATGACTTGCCCAGGGTCATACTAATAGTTCATGTCTATAGCTGGATTTGACCTCTGTTATTCCCAATTCCAAGACCAGGACTCTCCATACTGCACCTCTTGGCTGTGTTGGAAACAGAAGATGAACAGTGGAAAGGGCAGACTGGGCATTTTTTTCCATTGTGGAGGGCCTTTCTCTTAGCTCTGCCCTGGAGCATGCTGGAGTGGGAGGCAGCTTTGTGGTCAGAGGTTCTTTTTATTTGTGTAGGATGGTATGCTGTTCTAGTGATACCTATATCTGCCGTGTGTGATACTGGGAAATTAAACCCAGTTACCTCATCTGTAAAATGGGTAGAATGGTTGTGTACTTTTTATAATCCTTAAAAGCCTTAGTATTCTGATCAATGCAACGACTCCAGATGCTTCAAAAGGATTTAAGATGGAAAAATACTCTTAACCTCCAGAGAGAGGAGCGATGGGCATCTCAGCGCAGACTGAAGCATACTTTTTAAACTTTATTTTTCTTGCTTAGTCTTTACAGTGTAGCTAGAATGGAAATAGATTTTGCCTGATTTCAGATGAATGATTTCTTACCTTCTCAGTAGGTGAGGGGAGGGAGAGGCAGGCAAGAGGGGAGGGAATTCAGAACCCAATTTTTAAAAAAAGGATGCTAAAATAAATAATAATTTTATTTAAAAACAAAAAGATCCTTAAAGCCTTAGAGCAATGTGAGCTGTGACTTAGACTAGACTTTTCCACCTCTTAACCATTTACCTTGTTGATAGTGTTATTGATAGTGTTATCCTGGCTGTGCTTCCTTCTCTTTGCATCAGTTCCTGTAAGTGTCCCTGGAGCCCCCTACATCCTTGCCAACCCACATGGCTCCTGGTACAGTAATACTCCTACTCATGGGCCAGGATTAGTCAGGGCAAATCTTGTCTGTGGGAACTTTTTTTAATATTTGTTTTCAGTTTTCTATAATCACTTCCATATATCTTAGATTTTTCCCCCTTCCCCCTTCTTTCCCCACCCTCCTTTCTTCTTCACCCTCCCTCCCCAAGATGGCATGCAATCTTATATAGGTTCTACACATACATTCTTATTAAATACATTTTCACCTTAATCATTTTGCATAGAGAAATTAAAATGAATGGGAGAAACCATAAAGCAAAACATGACACAAGAGAAAATGGTCTGCTTCATTCTGCGATCCAATTCTTTAGTTCTTTCTCTGGATGTGGAAGGTGTTTTGCCTCAAGAGTCCTTTGGGAATTTTTTAGGTCCTTGCATTGCTGGACTAAGTCTACCAGAAAAATTCCTCATACACTGTGCTTGTTGCTGTGTACAAAGTTCTCCTGGTTCTGCTCCTTTCACTCAGCATCAATTCATATAAGTCTTTCCAGGCCTCTCTGAAGTCTTCCTGTTCATTATTTCTTATGGCACAATAGTATTCCATTACATTCATATACCACAACTTGTTTAGCCATTTCCCAATTGATGGGCATTCCCTCGATTTCCAGTTTTGGGCCACTACAAGAGAGCTGCTACAGATACTTTTGTGCATGTGGGACCCTTTTCCATTTCTTTGATCTTTGGGATAGAGTCTTAGAAGGGATATTGCTGGGTCAAAGGGCATGCACATTTTTGTAGCCCTTTGGGCATAGTTCCAAATTGCTCTCCAGAATGGTTGGATCAGCTCACAGCTCCACCAACAATGAATTAGTGTTCCAACTATCTGTGGGAACTTTATCTCTTTGACCTCTTTTGGTAATACACCCACACCCCACCCTGCTCCCTTCGGGTCTGAAAGAAATCCTTATGATCATAGAGTTCAGACCCCTCATTTTTCAGATGAGGAAACTGAGACCTTAGAGGATGTGCCCAAAATCAAAGAACTAGGAAAGTATCTAAGGCAGGACTTGAACCTTAGTCTTCCCCATTCTAAGTCCAGAGTTGTAGCCTCTGGACCTTTCTCTTTACCAAATATATAACCTGGGCTGTGGAGGTACAGTGGGGGCTGCCTGTACTTGACCTTTCCTTGGCCTTCTTGTTTCCTCAACTCTGCCTTCTTTTTTCATTTAGATGAATTTTTCCATCATCCATTCTTGGACGCAGGCTCCTCCATCAAGAAATGTGAGTAAAGGGACCCCAGTATCCCTCCTTCCCTGCTCTCTTCCGGGGTCTTGGGGCCAAGGGTGCCTGGGTGTGGATAAGTGATGACGTCTTCTGTCTCCCTCTCCACAGCTCCCCCAGTGCCCATGCCTTCCTATCCCAGCTCAGGCAGTTCTTCTAGCAGCAGCTCTACCTCCCACCTGGCCTCACCCCCTGTGAGTATCCTCCCAGACAAGATCAGTCCATCCACAAGCATGTATTCAGAGCACCTGTGATGTGCTGCCCCCCAGGGGAGACAGAAGGAAAGTAGATGTCCAAGGTGAAGGGGCTGGTATTGTCTTCTCTTGAAGCTGCTCCATCCTCCAAAGAAGGGCAGGATTATTATAGAAGCATATCCTTTTGGAGAGCCTGGGGCTGAGACAGCACTCCCTTGTACTAGTCAGGGTTTGGGAGATTCAGCCAGTTCCTTTCATTTTGCAGATGAGGGCTGTCATTTGCCCCCTAACACAGAGTGAATTCATGGCAGAGCTGGGACTATCACCCCACAAGTCTCCTGATTTGTCCAAGGTGCCCCCATACTCTGGGTACTCAGGCAGAATTAATCATTAGATAGAGCTAGCTGAGGTCATGTGGGCCATCCATCTACTTTCGTTCCCCTAGATGACAGTAGAGTAATTCTGTGCTTCAGGAAGTTTGTGAAGGTGAGGAGAAGCATTCCTTGCCCGCCCTCCCTCCCTCCACTCCCTGTTCGCTCCTCACCAGCTCCTTTCCCCCTTCCCTGGTGCTTGGAGCAGTCCCTTGGGGAGATGCAGCAGCAGCTGCAGAAGACACTGACCTCCCCAGCCCCAGACACCGCAGGCTTCCTCCAGGGCTCCAAGGACTCGGGTGGCAGCAGCAAGAGCTCTTCCTGTGACACAGATGATTTCGTCATGGTCCCTGCCCAGTTCCCAAGTAAGAGCTTTTGTGAAAGGTTGTGGAGGTGACTGGAGAAAAGTTCCTGGGAGCTATCTCTCGTGGGTGCCCTTCCCCAGGCAGCCACGTGAGAATCTGCGTGTTGTTCCGGTGCCCTGTGCCTACCTCTGAGGGGCATGGAGGCTCTAGACTCCTACATTGAAGTCCCAGCTTCTTGATACATGGGAACAGAAAATGGAATTCTCTCCATTTTGCAGAAGATAAAACTGAGGCTCAGAGGGATTTATTCTAGGCTATGTAGGGAGTGAGTACTTCAAGCCTTGGGGTCCAAAAAAAAAATCTGACCTAAACTTTTTGGGGAAATGGAATTGATTTCTGTTTAAACAAATATCTCTCCCCCTTTCTTAACCCCAGCTTTGCCTAGGGGCTCATCATTATTTTCATGTGTTTCCTACTGTTTTTGTGGCATTTGGGCAGCACTAAAGTTTTTCCCCTCCCCCTCTGGGAAGTCCCCATTGAGTATCCTGGAAACCGTTGGCCAGTAAACTGGACTTGGATGGAGCTGCCCTGGGCCCCAGGCTCACCCAGAGAGGAGGGCATTGGGCGGCAGAGATGAGTCACCAGTTACAGTAAGCCCTGGCTGGCCCCTCCCACGATTCTACAGTGGACTGAAAGTGGTTTGGAAAACGAGGTTCTAGTGGAGAACCGGAACCAGACCTTGCTTTTCTGAGTCTTTGGACTCCTCAGTGGACCCTGTTGCCTCAGGGTTCTTTCTGCACTGCCCCAGTCCCTCAGTACCAGGCAGACAAGTCACAGAGGCCGGCGGTGTGATTGGCCCAAACCTAGAGCCTAGAATCAAGTTCTCATTGATTTAGAGCTGGGAAGGGCCTTAGAGGTCAGGTGGTCCCATCCTCAACTCAGCATTTTTGACCCCAAGAGCCACGGTGCCTGGTTTTGTCATTCAGGATCTTTATTGAGTCATGGAGTTGTCCTAACAATAACATTTATGGAGTACTTTATAAATATCCCAGCCTTTGATCCTCATAACAACCCTGAGAAGGGAGGTGTTAGTATCATTCCCGTTTTACAGATGAGGAAACTGAGACTGAGAGAGCTCCCAGGGTCACAAGGTGTCTGAGGCTGAATTTGAACTATGACCTTAGGTCAGGGGGCTTAATGTGGTCAGTGGCAGGATTGAGATAGGAACTCAGGTTTTTGGACCTACCGGTGTGTGTGAGTTGGTACCAGGAGGGATGGAGCATGCTGTGGTCCTGGGGGGATGGGGAGTGGGCACAGAGGTTGGGGCAGTTTTAAATGCCTCCCTAACTAGTTGAGACTTCCAGAGGCAGGGGGACACTTAGAGTCCTCTCAAACAGACAAACAGCAGTAGTCAGAGAGGCCTTTAGGAATCTCAGTCTTGTACTGTTTCGGGCTACTGTGGTGAGGTATGTTGGGGGTGCAGGTAGAGAAGAATGCCTGGGCACCAGAAGTCTACCTGTCCCCATATCACTGAATGAACTTTTCTCTTTTTTCTTGACCTCAGCTGACTTGACGGGGGAAGCTGCTGGAGCCAAGGCCCCTCAGGACAGTCTGATGTACAGTGGGTAAGGTCCCCTCTCCACTCCTGACAAGCAGTTCCCCTGACCCACCCCTGCCATCCCCACTAACACCTTAGAGGTAGAAAGGACCTTAGAGATCATCAAATGCAACCCAGCCATAAACAAACATACCCCCCCACCCCCACCCCCACCGTCGTCCCTTGAACCAGCTCTTTTTGATCATGGACAGCTTTCTATTTAGGGAAGCCTGAATCTACCTCCTACCTCCACCCCACTGCTCCTCCAGAATTGCCTTGAACACTCTTCATTTCATCTTTATTTACGTTTCATGACAAGGCAGGGGGTTCTAAATGAGGTACAGAGAGACTAGAACCCAGGTCTCCCCACTCCCAGGAAGGTCCGTGTACTGTCTGTCTTAGCTCCATTGCCAAGTTGCAGCCTGTCCTTGGGACACTGAGAGGAGAGGGTCTGACAGCCTGGAGCATCTCCACTGAAGGCCTGTTGTCTTTCCAGGAGCTCCCTGGTCACTTCAGCTGGGCTGGAGAGCCAGGGACGGACACCATCTCCCTCACCCCCCTACAGTGGTTCCCCCAGCCCCTCTGGGTAAGCAGGTCTTGTTGATGATTAGGGGACCATGGCTTAGGGTGGAGGGGGTTATATAAAACCTAATACTCTAGGAAATCCCCCCAAGTCTATAGAAGAGTAAAGCCTTCTGCCCTCAGGTAGCGCCCATCTCATGGCCCAGCTTTCACAGATCTTCCTCTTCGGGGGACAATCACCTGGGGGGTCCTGCGATCATGTCTCCCTTTGGCTCCACCAGAACCCCCTGCCCAGTGTGCCTGTGTCTAACCTTGCTCCCAGAACAGCCAGGGATGAAACTCGAGAAGCTTGGAGCTCTGAAGTTTGGCTCATAGAGCAGGCTTTATGCCTCTAATGGGGGCCTCTATTCCTATTGTGGGCTGAGGTTCATTCATTCCAGACACTCTTGTGATCTCAGTGCCAGCGCCAGAAATTCCCTGAACCCAGGATGGGGGTCAGTTTTTGCAAAAAGTCCCCAGGGCTCAGGCTGTGGAAAACCCCAGATATGTATGATTTAAGATGAGATCCAGCTGCTGCCTGACTGCTGGAGACTGGGCTGGGGTAGGGCTAGTGGCATTTCCTTAGGAGCAAGGAGGCTTTGCCCACTGCCCCATCACAGGTGTGGACTTCTTGGGGAATTGATCTCCTTAGTTGAATTTCTCAGAGGAGCCCAAACTCTGAACATGGAATGGGATAGGTGGTATAGGAGGGAGGGGGTGTCTTCCTCATTCCAGCCTCTGAGTGAATGGCAACCCCAGCCTCACAGCCTTTTTGTCTTTCCTTGCCCTTCCTTCTGACATCCCAGCCGACCCAGTGCTTTCTCCAGTAGCAGGTACGGCCCGTCCGTCCCTATCCCTGTCCCCACTCAGATCCAGAACTACAGGAGAATCGAACAGAACCTCCAGTCCCCCCACCAGTACACTCCGCCACCACCACGGTGAGTGTTGGCCTTGCTGCCCAGCCATGGACAAGCTTCCTAGGGCCTTTCCTATAGGCTGGAGATTATTGCTATCTGTTACCATGATTAGATCGATTACTGGAGTAATGTCATTATCATCCATTTGAATATTAAATTCAAAAGGTGAATAGCAGGAGAAAGAGAAAGCCTGTCCTGGGACCATTTCTATCTGAGCCAGAGGGAAAAAAGATAAAATAACCTCAGTACAGCCCTGTGTTGCAGTAGGTAATGAGGCAAGAATTATTATGCCCATTTTATAGGTCATGGAACTGAGTCCTTAGAACAGAAAAAGAGACAGTCAGAGTCATGAATTGGAGACCAGGTTTCCTGACACACAACCCAGGAGGCTTTCTGCTTTATCCCAGGCTGTTAGGAGGAAGAGAATATGCATTTTAATAAAACAACATCCTTGCTATGTGCTAAGGAAAATTTGGGGGCCTGTGGTTGAGATGAGGATACAAATAGGGTACAAGCATCCATCGACTGGGTTGGAGTTTGGTTTTTTGTGGGCGGATTATAAATATGAAGTAGGGAACTTGGTTACGGGTGAATGGAGGGGCCCCTGGGCCTGATGCATCACTTCCTCCTTGAACTGCCTTTCTCCCCAGTCTGTAGGGCAGCTTCTTTGGGGTGAAAAAGTGAAAACAATTACAAGGTCATACATTTAGAGTTATATGGGCCAGGACTTCCTTTTTACCAAGGAGGAAACAGAGGTGAAATGGGACCTTTTGTTGTCCTCTTTCACCCCTGTTTTATATAGATGGGAAAACTGAGTGACTTAGCCATGGTTAGCTGGTAAGCATCAAGGGGGCAGAGTTTGAACCCACACCCTCAGACTCCCAAGCCTGTGCTTTCTTTTTCCCACTGTAACACAACGCTACAGTGAATCTTGGAGAAAGGCATCTGGGCCCCTGACATCAGTCATTTGTTCATTAAGTATTAAGATCCATTATCCCTGCCTCAGCCTTTGGGGGAAGGGTAGCAAGATCTGTGCAGCTGGCACTGCCCTCCATAAGTTTATATTCTCCTGGGAGGAATCATTAGTCAATCAATTTTTACTAAACACTGGGCTAGATAATAGGCAGACAAAAAGAGGCAAAAGATAAAAGCTGCCCTTTTCCAATCTAATGAGGGAGACAAGTAAGCTAATCTATATCAAGGCATTAAAGGGACCGCCACCTGAAAGGCTTCCCCTAGAAGGGGAGATTTGAGTTGGGACCTGCCCAAGGCACTTGGACTTTAAGGGACTAGGTCAGGGTCACACAGCCTATATGTGTTAGAGAGAAGACTTGAACCTGGGTCATCCTGACTTCAAAGCCACTGTCAGTTCCATCGTGCTGTATAAAGTAAATACAAACTGTAATTTGAGTTAGTGCTTTTATCTGAAGAAATGTGGGGGACTGGATGACCCTTGACCTAAGCCCCAAGTGTGCTTTGGGAGACTTGAAGGATCCTAACGTGGGTGAGGTCATTGGTGGTCATATTCTCCATATGCTGAGATCTGTGTTGTCTGGAGCTGGAATACATTTCACCTTATCTTTGCTCAGGGACTGCTTCCCAGAAAGTTGGAAAATTTGGGGTTCTTTGGATCCTAGGTTGAATGAATTCCATGTTCACTTGACTTTTTCTAGCCCTGCTCACAAGGGCTATGAGATTGTCAACATCCTGGGCTCTCATGACCTTCTCTCTCTGCCAAACTGTGGGAAAGGATGCATGAACAGGGGGCAGGGCCAGGACCTCACCACCCTTCTGTCCCCTCAGGTCTGGCATGGTTCGGAGGTCCAGCAGTACCAGCCCCCTGGGCTTTAAGACTGGCATCTCCCCCCCATTCTTCCCTGAGCACGGAGCCACTTTTCCCAGGAAGTCTTCTTTGGGAGGCGCCAAGCCGTATAACCCATCTCCCCAAGGTGAGTCCCCCTCCCCTTTCTCCTTAACCTTAGAGCCTAGATTATTAGATAGTGCCCGGTTGGTGGTGTCTCCACCTGCCTGTGTCGTTTCCTGCATTCAGACCCCTGTCTTGGGCATTTTGATGCAGTGGCACACAGTCCCTGCCTTCCTTGGCTTTGGAGCCTGGTTGGGGATATGATTCAAGACTCAGGGTGGCGAGGTGGCAGGTGGTGTAATCTATGTGGACGAGCCCTAGCCGAGAAGCATTGAAGGAAGGGACTGTGGGTCCACTCTTCAAGAACAAGGCACCAGGATTGGTGGAGACAAGGGGGAGATAGAAGTTTTTTGATCTCTGAGTGAGGGCTTGGCCTCAGATCCCAGGGGTCCTGAGACCTCGTGTTGGGTGTATTTTAGAAAGCCCCATTCGAGGTCAAGGAATTTGCCAGGAAGAGTTTATTTTGGGACTGGCAGACAATCGAGCTGGGGGTGCTTCAGCTTCCCCCTTCTGCTGGGACGCTGACTTTTATCTTGTTAACAGCTGGAGCCATCCCAGAGCGTCCAGGGCAGAGCAGGGTCCCCTCCCCACAAGGCACTGAGATGTGTGGAATTGGCAGCAGCGGCAGCAGGGTTTCCAGGCCTGGTATGTTTTAAGGGGGTATGTCGAATCTGAAGCCCCTGCCCCTGGCATGGGGAGATACAGATGCTCCCTTTGGGTGACCCCTTGCCTTAAGAGGCCACTGTTGGAAGACCACTGTCTCCTTGGGAAGTAGCTGTAAGACTTATGCCTCAGTAGCCCTGGAGGGGAATTTATAGATACTTGAGGCAAAGCAAAGTGCTGTCATTCCAAAGAAGCTTGGTGTTGGGTCCTGGGATTCTTAACCTTGTTTGTGTCCTGGACTCCTGTGCAGTTAGTCTGGTGAAGCCTCAGAGCCATGTTTTGGATGCATAAAATAAGAGGATTGTAAAGGAAACCAGACATGTCACAGGCTTTTTTAAAATAAATTTTTAATGATTTATTATTTTTTTTTATAGATTTTATTTTTTTACCCAATTACATGTAAAAACAATCTTTGACATTCTTTTTAAGTTTTGAGGGCCAAATCCTACACTTTCCTCCCCCTCTTTCTTTCCTGAGAACATGAGCAATCTGACATAGGTTATACTTGTACAGTCATGTAATACATTTCCATAGTAGTCATTTTGTGCAAGAAAATGGAAAAAAATAAGAGAAAAAACATGCTTTGGTCTGTATTCAGGCAACATCAGTCCTTTCTCTGGAGGCCAAACATCGTGAAGCCTTGGAAACTGTCTTGGATCATCATGTTGCTGAAAGTAGTCCAAGTCATTAACTGTTGATTGTCGTACAGCAACGTAACGACTGTGTACAACTTTCTTCTGGTTTCACTCCCTTCTCTCTGTATCTGTTCATGCAAGGTTTTTCTGAAATCATTCTGCCTGCCATTTCTTTATCCAAGCATTTTTTAAAACTTCATAGACGACAGATTAGGAACCCTTGGTCTAATAGCTGATGCTTTACACATAATAGGACCACAGTTTTAGATTTGGAAGGAGTCTCCTCAGTTTACATTTGGGGCCTAAGAGATCAAGCAGCCCAAGTCACACTGTTGATGAGCATTAGGAACGGGGTTTGAAGAACTGAGGGCTCTTTCCATCACCTCCCTGTTTCATTACTCCTTCCTAGGCAGGGTTGCTGTTAACCAGGTATCTCATTGCTGTAACGGGTGTCTTGAGGTCCTCACATAAGCAAAAAAAGCTGTTCCCAACTCCTGAAATTCTTCTAGTTCTTTCACTGGATCTTTACAGGGAGCATAAGATCCATTTCTGGATGCTTGGTGTCCTGGGCGCCCGCTCAGTTGTCCTTGATGCTGTCAATATCCTTTCTAAGTGGGGCACCCAGAACCAGGTACATGCTACTCCAAAGATGTTCTGAGCACAGTAGGACTGTCATAATCCTAATCTTGGACTTCAGACTGAAAGGCCTAGGATTTAAGAATGCCCCAAAGGACTAGACAGCATCCCTTGGTAGTAGGAGGAAGACTTCTGTTTTAATGTAAAAATTACAACAGGCTGGCATTATTTGAGTCTAATGTGCATTTGCACAGAGAGAAAGATGAAAATATTTATCATGAAATCTCTTTTCCTCATCGCTTGACATGTCTAATGATGCAGTCCAAGGTTGCATCAGCTTTCTTGCTTCCCTCAAACATTTTTCGAGTCCCATTGCCCCCATTGCTTCCTACCCCTTTGTGTACTTCGTAGAGTTGGCTATCATATTTCAACTCACCTCTCTGACCTGGCAAGGTCTTACTGAAACGTGACGCTGCCATCTGTTGGTCTTAACTTTCCTTCTCATTTTTGCAGATAAGGAAGTTGAGGCCCAGGGTCTCATAGGTAATAAGCAATGCTCAACCTCAGATCTTAGGATTCTGGATTCTTGTGCAGTGCTGGGGTGAAGAGTAGGGGCTAGGAGGCCTTCCCCAACCATACTAAGGAATGAAGGAGAGAGTGGAGTTAAAATGAGTTTAGCCAAGGACGGCTTCTTGGGGGAGTGATCTGTCCTTGCAGAAGGAGGCTGAAGCTATACTTTTCTCTCCCTCAGGCACCTCTCTCCAAGAACATTCTCCCAGGGGGCTGGGCTACCGTCTGCACAGTGCTCCCAACCTCTCTGACCTGCATGTGGTGAGGCCCAAACTGCCCAAGCCACCCACAGACCCTCTGGTGGCCCCCTTTGCTTACCCCCAGGCCAGTCCTCCCCAACAGCACTATGGGTTACAGCCCTGCCGGACCCTCAGGGCATCCCCGAAGCTGCCCGACTTCATGCAGCGGAACCCCTTGCCCCCCATCATGGGCTCTCCCACCAAGGTAACTGGACTTGGGGGGTGGTCTGAGGCTGGATGTTGGACTTGGGGTATAAATAAGGAAGGATTAATTGGATATTTTTCATTCTTGGGGTGACAATCCGGAAGCCCCTTCAGCAGAGACAGGGAGAGAAGGTGGAGAATGGGGTTTCAGAGTGGCAAGGCATTGATGGTTGGGGAAAGGAATTGGAAGATAGAGATGGGAAAACCCACAACCTAAACATTGCTGTGTCCCCATCCAGACAGTACCTGCTTTTGAGTTCCCCAAGACACCAAGTTCCCAGAACCTGCTTACTCTCCTGGCCCATCAAGGGGTAGTGGTGACCCCCACACGGAACAGAACTCTGCCTGACCTCCGAGAGATGGGCCACTTCCAGAGCCCACCCAACCTGGGCTTGAGGCCTGTGGAAGAGATCAAGGGACCCTTTGGCAGGTGTGGGAAGTATGGAAAGGTGAAACTAGAATGAGGCCTTGGTTAGGGAAGGCCCTGGTAGCCCAGTGGCTGGAGTTGGGACAGAGGGTGATGGCACTCCTGTATCCATTACAAATTTCACCTCTTGCCTCATTGGATGCATATCTGCCTGTATATGTGTATTTAACTTCTCCCCTATCAAGCCATTTCCAATAGGCTGTTACCACTAATTGGATGCCCAGCCCTGGTGTAGTAGAGCCCACAAGTTCTAGCCTTGATTCTGCTGTTGATGGACTTTGTGATTTCCTTGTTCTGGGCCCCAGTTTTCTCATTTGTAAAATGAGACAAAAGTTGAATTAGGTGTACTTATTAGTAAGGTCCTGTTCACTTCCCTTCTGGGGCTCAGTTTCTTCATCTGTAAAACAAGGTGGTTAGACATTAGGTTTTCTTAAGGGACCTGCTCAATGTAACTGATTAGTGGAAAGCTCAGAGCAAGTCATGGGCATGTAGTATGTACCTGGCCCTGTTCTAGGTGCCGAGGGGAGAGAGTTCAGGGATCTAGCTGAGACCTAAGCATTGAACCAGTACAGGAAAGCATATGATCAGGCACTAAATGGTGTGTGCTCTAGATTAATTAGAAGTTGAAGTTATGGGAGGGAGAGGAGGGAAGTATTCTTTGATGGGAGTAGTTACTGTGACTCAGAGTGGGCATTTAAATACACAGCAGATTTCTGGGTTAGTGGAGAAAGGGATTGTGGAGGGCTGGGCCAGGGGCAGTTGCAGAACAAGACTGAGTCCCTGTGGAGAGGTTAGAAGAGACAATGGTGAAAACTAGCATGTTGTGGCTCTCAGGACTTGCTGGGGTCCCCTGCCCTGATGCTAGGACTAGCCCCTATCCTGATGGATATCCAGGGTGGTATCAGGGGGACTGAAATAACTTGATCCTTCCCTGGCATGGGCCCTGGCTTTCTGTCCTTTGAGTTGCTGTCCTTGAGCCCTGGGTCCCCATCCCCACAGGTCCCTCAGCACCGGCCGTCTCACTGACCTGCTCCTCAAAGCTGCATTTGGGTCCCAGGCTCCTGACACTGGGAGCAGTGAAAGCCTTCAGGAGAAGCCCATGGAGATCGGTGAGGAGAGCTGAATTGGAGCTGTCTAGATTGTGTGTGAGAATCAGAGAGTTGTGGGGGGACCCTCAAAGGCAGCAGAGAATGGAAGCGAGATGAAGTCTGGAGACACCTGCATGACCTGGAGAGACACTTGCCCTATAAAATAAGAGGGGTTTGACTGAGAGGCCTCGGAGGCCCCTTTCAGTTCTAGATTTCTGATTGTGTGGTCTGACATTACCTGTGTGACCTGGGCCTCATCCCCTACCCTCTACAAGCCTCAGTTTCCTCATTTGTGAAACGAGGGGTTTGAATTAGAAAGCCTCTGTGATCCCATTCAACCCCAGATCTACCGATGTGACCTTGGGCATGTGTCTTGGGCTTCATTTTCCTCTTAAGTTTGATCCCAGGGAGAGAGGAAGCTGAGGCAGATGGTCAGCCTCACGGGTCAGGGAGATGTCTGATAGTGGGGTGGGGCTCATACTTCTTGGAGGAAGTGAGTTCTGAGTGGGGTTTTGAAAGAGATGAGGATCAGCTGGAGAAGAATTTTAAGTCCTTTGGGAGAAAGAGACTGGGCTATTATGTCTGTGGTAGACATTGTTCTGAGACCTGGTCTTTACCCACCTACACTTCTCTCTCCCCTTCAGCTCCCTCTGCTGGATATGGAGGGAACCTGCTCCCAGGAGCCAGGGCTGGGGGCTCCTCCAGCCCCTCCCCTGTCATATTCACAGTGGGTTCCCCTCCCAGTGGCACAACCCCACCTCAGATCCCTCGGACCCGGATGTTCTCAGGTAAGGGCGCTCTCTGCAGCCCACCTCTCTGATATCTCTTGACTTTGGGTTCTTCTGGGACATCTGTGACCTCTGACATCTTGTAGATACTCCAACCTGAACCTCTAGGCTCACTCCAGTCTGGTGTAAACCTGGTCTCTGCCTCTGTGACTTGTGGGACCTTGGCAGAGCCATGGGCCTCATGGATACTCATCTGTTAAAAAAAAATAAGGGTTGTTTCGAGCTCTAGGTGTATGAACTTCTGGTACCTGCTAGATCTTGATCCAAAGACTAACTGGAAAGTACTCCCTGCCCTCAGGGAGTTTTAGTCTACTGTGGGGTTTAGAGCATATAAAGAGATAAGCATGGGCATGACTTTGGAAAGACTTCCTGCAAGAGTTTGCCTTGAGCTCAGCTTTGAAGGGAGCTGGAACATGGAAGGGAAGAAACAAGCATTTATTAAGCTCCTACTGTGTGCAGTAGGACTATGTAAAGTAGCACTGTGCTAAGTGCTATATAGATATCTCATTTGATAGCTGGAAGCAGAGGGGGTGGGAGGTGACTAGTTATGGCACATAGAATACGTGAAAAAGAAGGGTCTCCAGAATGGGGTTGGCAGCCTCTCTCAGAACCTAAGGTGATGTCTTGGTTGGTCACCCCAGATCCCAGAGGTTAGATGAGGACCAGAGGACTGGAGTTTCCATCTCTTGAGTGGGCAGATCAAATCTCCAAAGAGATCTAAGCCAGACCTCTAGACTCCCAGTCCAGGAGCTTCCTGTAGCATTTATTAAGTGCCTACTGTATGCTAAACACAGCCCTAAATTCAAGGGGTACAAAAAAGGGAGTTGGGGTAAAGATTTCTTTACCTCTTCTTTAATCCTGCCTTCCCTCCCACCTCTACCCCCATTGCCAATTACATGGAAAAAGTCTACACTTAATCAAACCTAGGTTTGAACATGGGGATAATTCAGCTTGATATAGTAGCTTATAAGGAAAGCCCAGGAAACCTTGGGAAGGTCCCTTTAAAAGGGTCTAGTAGGTTGTTAATGAATTTGGGGTTTTGTCAGGGTGAGGACATCCCTATAAGGGATCATGATGGGTTATTAAGTACTGGCTCAGACACTTGTCTGATCACTCATTTGAAACTAACTTAGAATGTTTTGGATCGGGGGTTAGGGACCATCCCATGGCTCCTGGTTATTCGTAGACTCATTCTATAAAGAACCAAAAGGCTTTAGGAAGGCCTGATTCCAAATTCAGCCTCAGTTTCCTTATGTATAAAATGAGGGGTTTACACTAAAAGACCTCTAAGGGCCCTTTCAGCTCTACAGTTATGATCATATGTCTGCCTCAGTATCCTCATCTGTAAAATGGAAATATATAACAGTCCCTACCTCTCAGGGTTGTTGTGAGAATTGAATGCATTCATGTATCTCAAGCACTTAAGGGGGGAAAACCTTAAAACTCTTTTTAGGAAGAAAGAAAGATGAACTTGAATCTGTATCTTCCTTGTCTGCTGTCTATCCACTGGGCCATTATCATTAAGTGCTCCTTTTGAAAGGGGCCTTAACAAGACAGTCTTGGTTAAAGGGAGTGGGCCCCCTGCTGGGCTTGGTGCTGACTCGGAGTGGCTTTGAGATTTTTGGAGCCCAGCCAGCTCCTTTCCACGTCCTGGGCTCTCGCTTCCTCTCTCTCTGTGGCTGGAGTCTCTGCTGGCAGGCTCCAGGTCTTGATCTTAGCTTATGGGAGAAGGGGCTTCTCTCTTCCATGCCCTTGGAGTTCTGTGGGTTAACCTCAATCTCCCCTCTGGGAATGTATTGTTCTCCTAGGTCCCCGCTGGCTGCCTCTCCTTCACACACATGCAGACACCCTCCGTGAGTCCACAGAATAAGTAGCATCTCTTTACCTGCCTTACTGATGCCCAGACATGCCAGGCGAGGCACGAGTCTGTACCTGAAGCAGTGGCAGACTTCTCTCCCTGCATGCTGGGACCTTAGAGTTCTTCTTTCCCCTACTCCCATAAACCTCCACCTGGTCCCAGGAAAAAGGGGGTTATGGTTTGGAGAATGTGGAATATTGTAGCGTGACCCAAACTCCTGGTGCATGAAGGGGAGGAAGGAAAGAGGAAGAAAGAAAGGATGATCAGGAAAGAAAAGATAAAGGGGGTATTTGGCAAGGGAGATGGAAAGGGAGGGGCTGGGACTGGTCCTCAGAGAACTTGGAGATCTCTGCCCATCGTTCTGTGCATTCCCACATCTCCCCTAGGGGGCAAAAGCCTGGTCAGATGTCCAGGAGAGGGGTGGGAGGGCTGTGGGACATATTAGGGGAGTTTCCAGGGAAACTCGAGGGACCCTGGAATCTTCAGAGGGATAGGGAGAAGCAGTGCAGGGGCAGTTAAAGGCTTGTGTTCCCCAAGAATGAGTAAGGCTTCTTCTGCCAGGGACAACCATGTCCCCCGCTTGGCAAGATAGGGCAATAATTTCTTCCCCAAGCCCTCTTCTGATACTAACAAAATCACTGGTCAGGGGAACAGGAAGGCATTGTGGGGCATTGTAGGTAATAGGGGGAGGGTAGGAGAAAGATAGACTGACCTTTCCAAAGAATTCACAATCAAGATTTGTGGTTCCCATCCTGCCCCATACTCTCCTAGGAAAGCAATGTAGACTTAGCGTCCAACCCTGCAGGTGTGTGAGGGTTAGATTCCCATACTTTAAGTAGGTGCTGATTTCTTTCGGCCCCACAGTCCAGCTCCTACCCCAGAGCTTTGTTTTAAGAGGACCAGCCCCATGACCCAATTTCTCTGCCTGGCAGAGAATGATGCAGGGTGGGCTTAGGGGTACCAGTGGGCATCTCTGGGGACTTCACTTGGATCTCCCTCCTCTCTCCACCAGTGGGTTCCTCCAGTTCCCAGAGTTCTGGCAGCTCCTTCAGCGGTCGCCACCTGATCCCTGGCATGGGAGGTGAGGCGGCAGAGGCCTCGACCAATCTGCGTTGCTACGGCTTCACCGATCCCATCACTGCCAACCTGGAGGGGGCTGTGACCTTCGAGGCCCCTGACCTGCCTGAGGAGACACTCATGGAGGTGAGGCAGCCATCTATCATTGGGTTAACCCTGAGAGCTTGCATGTGAGTTGGTGGGTGGGGGAGAATGAGTCACCTTGAAAGAAAGTGGGGGAGGGGAAGAGAAAATGCTTAATTTAGAACAAGCTGCTCTGGCTAGATCGTGCTTGCAATTTCCATCTTCCCCATCCATCAGCTTTCTCCTTGAGAGGGAGAGAGTATTTTTATCCATCCTGCCTGATGTGTCTAATCCTGTATTTAGGGTCAGGGAAGGAGAGAAAGGGCCCAAGGGCAATTGACCAGTGTGAGAGGAAGGCAAGACATGCCTTCCTAGGCTTGTCTGGGGCAAATCTGGGAGCTGTCCAACCCAGTAGCCCAGTGTCCTCCCTCTGCATCTTACTTCACTAACTAGAAACAGGTACAGTCAGCTGGTCCTCTGTAGCCTTGGGAAAGGGTGGTTGACGCCTCCAGCCTTCCCAAGCTTTCTTCCTTAGTTGTCTGAGACAGCTCAGTTATTTACCATGTAACCCTAGTCAAGTGATCAAGCTCATCCATCCCTAAGAGCAATTGGGGAAAGCCTCATAGAGCCTTGGTGGCCAATCCCTGAAGATGTGTGTTAGATTTCCATACTTGGCTAGCTACTGATTTCTTTTGGCATCTTCAGCCTCAATTCTTTCAGTTCCACAGCCCAGTCTTTCCCCTTTCCTGAAAGCCTGACTTTCTTTAGAAGGACAGCCCTGTAATCCTGAACCTCAATTTCCCTTTTAAGTAAGACTGAAGGTGATGATACACTTGTCTGTTGGGAAGAAAGCCTTTATAAGCCAGAAAGGGCCATAGAAACAGGAATTAGGATGGTGTTAACTCTCATCTCCCGGATTTAGAAGGCAAAGAACAGGAGGGAAAAGCCTAGCTAATTTTCAGTGGTCTGATTGGTCTCTGGATGACCCAAAGTGAGGGGGCAGGAAACTTCTGTTCTTGAAAGAATCATTCCCTGTTCCTCCAGCTTTTCTTGCCTAGCCCCAGCACACCTTCATGGAGAGAAATGGATCAAGCATTAAGTACCTACTATGTGCAGGAATTGTTCTAGCCCCTGGAGATAGATGTGAAAGGAGGGTCTTATGCCAAGTGCCAAGGATAAAATGAACCTTCTCTTCAAAGAACTGACTTTTTGGGGTGGGGGGGATAATGAATGAGAAAATACACACACACACACACACAGAGTAGTTTGAGAGGGGAAAATTGGGAAAGATTTCATGTAGAAAGTGATGCTTTGTTCTGTTTCCACCTTTTGTTTTTCTTATGGTTTTTCCCTTTTGTTCTGATTCTTCTTTCACAACATGACTAATGTGGAATTATGTTTAATGTGATTGTACATGTATATAACGTATATCAAATTGCTTGCCATCTTGGGGAGGGAGGAAAAAGTTTGGAACTCAAAAATCTTATAAAAGTTAATGTTGAAAACTTTCTTTACATGTAATTGGAAAAAAAAATAGTATTTAAAAAAACAAAGTGATGCTTCAGCCTAGGTTTGAAGGAGGCAAGCATTTCAGAAGGTGGAGGGGAGCAGGAAGAGCTATGGGAGTGCTCAGAATTTCCATTTGGTTTCCTCACTGGGCCAATGCTTAAGCCAAACTCCTGTTGGTTTCCATGGGGTTGTGAGTCAGAATGGATGCTGTGGAAGAGGCCATATACAATAAAGGATAGTGTTTCAGATTTAGTGCAAGCAGAGATGTTTGTGGAGGAAGGCAGAGGCTGGTTGGAGCTGTTTCTGAGTCCCGTGGGGTCCCTCTCCCCACTTCTGAGCCCTCTCTTCTCCTTGCAGCAAGAGCACACAGATATCCTCCGCAGCCTCCGATTCACGCTGGCCTTTGTCCACTGCATCATGGAGATGGCCGCTGCCAAGGGGAGCACGGGCGAGGTGGGCAGCTCCATGGCCTCCGAGTACCAACTGCAGGAGAGCATCGTGGCCGACCAGATCAGCCTGCTGAGCCGAGAGTGGAGGTCAGAGGTCCTGAGGGGGCATAGGGCAGAGGGAAGTCTAAGTTGAGGGTCACCTGAACACCCCCCAGGGCAGGCCATTCTCTCTCACACATCCCGCCACTTGTCCAGCCCACAGGATAATGGGCAGCAGGGACTTGGATTTACTTGATGCTTTCCTTCTTTCCCCTCAGTTATGCAGAACAGCTGGTGTTATATCTGAAGGTGGCAGAGCTGCTCTCCTCTGGCCTACAGACAGCCATCGAACAGATCAAAGCTGGGAAACTGTGCCTGTCCTCCACCGTCAAGCAAGGTAAGACCATCCCCCTTCCTATCCATCCCCCACGGGGAATGTTTTAGGGCAAACGGATTAGACCCTGGGACTTTGCTGATGTCACTTGATGGGCATGTTCATTCATAGGATTTATAGGACTGTAGGTCCAAAACTAAAAGAGACATCAGATCATCCAGTTCAGCCACCTCGAATTATAAATGAGGAAACTGAGACTCAAGGAAATACCATCCCTTAAGGTCATACGTAGAGATGGAAAGAACCTCAGAGGACATCTGGGCTAAACCTCTCATTTCTACAGATGGGGAAACTGAGACTCAGGTTGATGACATCCCTTAAGGTCATATGTAGAGCTGGAGAGGCCATCAAAGTACAACCCTTTCACTTCTCAAATGTGGAAGCTTAAGTCTTAGGGACACAGGTAGTAAGTGTTGAGATGGGTGTGAACAGGGACCTTAACACCTAGAGGAAGGGCGGCTCCCCAGAAGTGTGTGTACGCAGAACTCCCTTGCGTGTCCAAGTTTGTTGAGATGATCACATCCCCCGCTGCTTCTTAGGAGTGACTGAGAATCCCAGAGAAGGGGCTCTTCTCCTTCAGAACCCACAGCTGGGGGTTGCTGGGGTTGTTCTGTATGCGCTGCTATCTGCCAGACGGCAGCCACTGTTAATCTTACAGGAATCTTAGGTTCAGAGCAGCCTCTGAGGCCAGTCTAGTCCAGCCCCCTCATTTTCATTTTCGAAATAATGTCCTGCCCACCTCCCCTCACCTGGAGAGGTGTTCCTTATAACAACAAACGATTGAAAAAGAAGGAAGGCAAAGGGCAGTTTAGCAAAACTAAACTCCAGTGATTCTCAGTCTGATGGGGTGTATGGTGTTCCACACTCATAGTCCCCCCCACCTTTACAAAGAGTGAATGGAGGTAGTTTTGAGTGCAAATTTCCAGTCCAAAGGTGAGGCCATCTCTGCAGCTCTGGGTGCAAGAGAGAAAAACCAGGGGCTTCTGGTACATTGCACCATCCTCTCCTTCTGACTATGATGCTGCTTTAGCTATTCCTGGCACAGCCTCCAGGGCTCCATCACACCATCCAGTCCCTTGCCAATCGACTCCCTACTCCTGGGCTGGGCAGGGTGTGGCATGCTGAGTCCAAACCTTCCCTGAGCATGCACATGCTCACATACTCATATATATACATGCACACTCACTCATCTGTGCCCATGCTCCCTCCCTCATGCAACACATGGTGGGCATCTGGCAGAGTGCTTGGTGGTCCCCTCAGGGGAAAGGGAAGGAGGTACTCACTCCAGAGCCTTGGGCTGACCTCACCCTCTCTCCATCCTTCTCCACTTACTTGGCTGCAGTCGTGCGGAAACTGAATGAGCTTTATAAGTCGAGTGTATCATCCTGCCATGGCCTGAACCTGCAGCTGCAGAAATTCTTCCTGGATAAGCAGAGGCTCATGGACCGAATCAACAGCATCACTGCTGAGAAGTTGATCTTCAACTATGCTGTGCAGATGGTATGATCCCCACATCCCAAATCCAGGCTTCTGCCACCCTGACCAGGCTCCACACCAGAGGGAAATATAGCAGGTTTTCAGTAGTCTTGGGTCCTAGGTCTAGAGATGGAAACTGAGGCCTAGGAGGCTAGCTGACTCATCCTTCAAGGGCATCAGATTTGTGTCTAAGCCAGTGGACCTCCCTACAACATACAACAAAGTACCCCAAAAGTCAACTCAACCTAAAACTCCTCTGAGGTATGCAGTGGATATCATGAGCATTATGTCATTTCACTCTCAATCTAAAGATATTTATTAAACCCCTACTGTGTACAGGGGACTGTGCCAAATCCTGCCCTCAATAGCTTACAGGCTAATGGGGGAGACAATAACCGACACAACCCCTGATTTTAGTATCTGCAGGTTTTGGGGGGGGGTGTGGGTGGGGGTCTGCGTGTTCTCTCTTTTGTTTGTGTACCTGGGACAGTGAGAGAGACCATTTGCTCCCGATCTGACTCTGTATGTGTTGGAGGCTGGTTTTCAGCCTCCAACTTTTCCCCAACTCCTAAATGTGTCCCTCTCTCCACTATTCCACGCTGTCTTCCTTTTCTCTCTATGTTTTGAGTTGGACCCAGGGATCCTTCTCCAGAGCCCAGATGGATATTCATAGAGTCCTTTTAAGTCACTTGGACCTTGTGGTCCACCTTGAACAGGAACCTTCTGACATCGTGCCCTAAAAGGCATGAATAGATAGCTGCCCTCAAACCCAGGACGAGTTGGTTTCTAGTGTCTCCTCTGATATAGACTGTCACAGGGACAGGGACCCTGGGTCAGTCCCCTAACTCCCAGGTCTCAAGACAGTTCTCTCAAGAGACCCAAGTGCCAGCCTGCATTGGTGGAGGGATTTTCCTCATCCAGAAATTCCTGACACAGGTACTGAAATAAAAACAATCTACTATGTGAGAGGCAGCTGTAAGACTTAAGATGCAGAGAAGGTGCTGACTGACTTGTATTGGTAGAGGTCCAGTCTCTATCCTGGCTCAAGCTTCTGCTAGAGGACCTCCCAAGCTTACTCCACACCTTGCAGTAGCTTTTTCCAGTGTATGTGATTTGAACCTGGGCTCACTACTGGCAGGTCAAGATGGCTTTCACAGGGGCAGTGTAGAAACCCTGGCTCTGATTCTGGAGTTCAGAGGCTAGGGAGAGGCCCTCAGGGTTTTCAGAAGGGAAGTTTGGGAATGCAGGGGATGAGAGGGGAACAGTTTGGTGGAGAGCAGATGAGAGTAGATCTGGGTGCCTGCTTCCTCACTTCTCCTCTGCCCTCCCCTCCATAGGTGCGCTCTGCGGCCCTGGATGAGATGTTCCACCATCGTGAGGATTGTGTGCAGCGCTACCACAAGGCCTTGCTGCTCATGGAGGGCCTGCAACAGATCCTCACAGAGCAGGCAGACATTGAGAACATCAACAAATGTGAGTTGAGCTGCACCACGGTGTCCACCAAGGCTGCCCCAAGCAGGATATGGGCAAACCCTGAGAGCCATGGCATCCCACCAGCCCCACTTGGGATTGAGATAAGAATACTATCCTAGGAAAGCTTAGTGTGAGGCAGGATGTGAACTCAGGTCTTCACGAGTCCCAAGTTCAGTGCCATGGCCACTATGGCATACTGTCTTCCCAGGGCAATCCCCAAACTCTGAGGGGAAGGAAAGGCCACCACCAGAGGTAAAGGAAGGAGAGAGCCAGGCAAGCCCTGCCCAGTTTTCTTGGAATAGATCATATAGTTAAATCTGGAAGGGATATCTGAGGTCATCTATTCCCACTCACTTCCCTTTTTACAAATGAACAAAATCTCTCTGACCAAGAGACTGACTTGCCTGAGTTCACAAGGTATAGTAAATGACAGCCATCTAAAATTCTTTTTCCCCTATGCCATATCTTGGCACCTACTCTAATCAGGGAGTGCACCATCTCCCGTTTGGAGAATGTACCATAGTACACATGGACTATCAAGGATCGAGCCTTTGGGCCTCAGTTCCCCTCCTCACACCCTGTGATTATTAAGTATCTCAGCCCCCATGCTCCTTTTGTTTCCCTTTCCTTTTCCTTCACTCCCCTCACCCCTTTTTTCCTCAACCTACCCAGTTGTAGAGAATCTTCACTCCCCTTTCTTCCACCCCCCCCCCCTTTCCATTGCAGGCAAGATGTGCATTGAGCGGAGACTCTCAGCCCTGCTATCTGGCATTTGTGCCTAAGCCACCCCATGGAGCTCCTCTTGCCCACCCACCAGCTTTTTTTGCTTCACGGGTGCACATCTCGTCCACCCACTCACCAACTGTGGGTCAGTTCCTGGCAGCAGTGTGGGCTGCATCATGTCTGCAGTCTCAGCCAGACAGACTTGTCGGGACAAAGGCTGTTGGACCTGCCTTCAAGAATCCACACCCCGGTTTTGGAGCCCTGTGACCTCTGTGTCTCCCAGGAACAGAGCAGAGGAGATTAGAAGTGACTACAGTCAGTCCCAGCTGGCTTAGCCACCCAGAAGAGGGGAAGTGTTTCTCTCCCTGGGGGAGACCATGGAACTTCCGTCCCCGTTGTCCCTTGTCCTTAGAAGAGAGTCAAGCTGCTACATAATTAACTCTTACCATTTCCAGGGGTCGGGCCCCTCCAATGCTACGTCCGTTGCAGGCAGTGGACACTGGGACACAAGGAGGGAACCCCAAGCATGAAACCCTGACACCAGGCCAGTTACTTTTCCCACCCCTCCCCCCCTTCCCATTGTTCCCCACCCCACCATGCTTTCTGCCAGTCAATCACTTTTCCAAGATAGCTCTGCCCCCACCTGGCACTCCGGCAGCATACTAGCAACCTGCCTGGGCTGGAGCCACCCAGGATGGGTGGGGAACCGAAAAACAGACCGACTTTTTCGCCTCAAGAACTTGGATGATTTTTGTGTGCTGGATCTCTTAACGCCAAAATGTGCATATTCTCAGCGGCTTCATCCTCAACATGCTCAAATGAGCCCAAATGAGAATGCACGTCATCTCTTGCTTTTAATCTGACTTCAGGGGCAATTTAAAAATTTTTAAAAAGCCCCTAAGCCAACCCATAGTAGCTTTGTGAATCGGAAGGAGCACTTTACGCACCATGGTTGGAGAGGAGGACCTTTGATCATGCCTCCCAGGTTCCCTGCAACCATACTGACTGCTAGAAAAAACTTTTCCCTCTTACTCCCCTCACACCCCCAGTTACTATATTGCACTACGAGCGTGTGTATATATATATATATGTGTGTGTGTATATATATATATATATATATATATATATAAATATGTGTGTGTGAGTGTGTGTATGTTGTGTGTATTTAACGGAACTGTATCCTGTACTTGTAATGGAAACAACAGATGAGCACCACACTGTGCCAGCTTGGGACCTGCCGTTCCAAGAGAAGAGATATGGTCCTTTTAATTTAATGTTCTTTTAAGGACAGACAGTATGAATATAAAGCCTCCAGGCTTTCTAATTTCAGAACAGACGTTGAAAAATCTCACACACTTCAGATTTTTAAAAAAAAAAAGTGTTTTTCTTTTTAAAGAAAAAAAACTTTATATAAGAGTTTTGGTTTTCTTTTTGTTGTTTGGAAGGGTGGGGTGGGGGCTGGGTGTGTGTGGGTGCTAGTGTGATTGTGTGAGGGAAAGCTCAATGTTTCTTTTCAGATGAGACTTTGGAGCCAAAATGAGTGAATGACTGGGTGTGTGCTTTGCTTTGTGTGATTGGCGCTGGGGCCTACCAGCCATAGGTACATGAATGGCAAGTGTCCATCGGGCATGAGCTCAGTGGCCTCTCAGGTCTTCTCTGAACACAGGGTCCTGGCCAGCAGTATTGTGTGAGCCCCCTGAGGGAGTGGCAAACCTAGAACCGCCACCAAAGGTATATGTGTGGTGGGAGTGGCATTAAAGACCACTTCCTTCCCAAGCAAGCTCTCCTTGGAAGACTGGTGACTCCCCAGATGTGACGGAATATGGATTTTTGTTAGCACGTTTTGTGCCATTAAATAACAGTATATGCAAGAAACTTCCCTAAAACCTATGTTTGGCTCTAACATTCAGAGAGGAAACCTTCCCACCCTGCGTCCCAGGAATGAATTCACTCACTGAGACTTTCCATGTCTTTGGCAGCCGCTTAAAAGGGGTCCAGTGGTCAAGGCCTAGGTCTCTTGCCTTCCCCAACCCATGAATCCTCCATTGAGGGAATATAGTGGGACTTTTCCCACAAACCTGAAAGGCAGTGGGCTGTGCCCCTGGGGAGTCCCCAACTCAGGTATAGGGCCCTGTTGTGTGCTTGAGAAGGTAAAGCCATGTGAGTTGGTCAACCTGGAACCTATCTCCCCATTCTGCTTCATATTACTTGAATGTATCACAAGAGTCCCTATTCAGTAGACTCATTGCCTTCCCCCACAAGTGGTTTACAAATTTTATATACATATATATATATATATATATATATATATATATATATATACACACACACACATACATATATGTATATGTAAGATTCATACAGGTGTGTATATACATACACATATGTATGTGCACACATATATTTTTTTCTCAATACTTGAAATTGTTTGCCACTGCTTGGAATTAAGATGGGGGGGGGCTGCTATTTCCTTTGCCATGACCTTGGCAACGTTTTCACCTAACTGCATGTAGTGTGTTAATTAACTTTCCCTGCTGATCAGTAATTTCTTGCTTTGTAGTCCATTATGGAATACAAACAAACCTCAACAGGGAAACATTACACAGGGATTGTTACTGACATCCTCCATGTTCCAGAGTTGTGTCTGTGGCCATATTTGTGTGTTACTAGTGTCTTAATAGGTTTTGAGAGCCCTCAGCCTATCGATGAATGCGTAGCTTCAGGATTGTGTGGAAAGGACATCCGGTTATTCTTCACGGTAATTAATGCCTGATACGTGTTGGTTTTTTTTTTTAAGGTTCTGTTTGTGTGACTCCCCCCCCTTTTTTCTTTAAATTGTGTAATATCAATTTAAGTAAATAAACTGATTTGAAATTGTTGGGGGCTTTTGTTTTTTAAGACTCCAGTACTCTCCCACACTAGCCACATACATGACGTTAGAGCAGGTTGACAAGCATTTATCGAAACATGTATCCAACCTTCATTTCTACTCACCGCTGGGTGGTGCAATACATAAGAGTGCTACTCTTGAAGTCCTTATGACCTCCTTCCTGACTGCTTTGCTTTAAGATATGTAGAATACTTTTATCTTAAAGGTAGGTTATTATCCCCATTTTACAAATGAGGAAACTGAGGCAGGTGATGTGACATACCCAGAGTCACATAGCTAGAAGGATCCGAGTTCAAATCAAGACACCTACTAGCTGTGCAAGTCTCTTAATCTCTGTCTGCCTCAGTTTCCTTAACTGTAAAAAAGGGAATAAGAGCACCTACGTCCCAGGGTGGTTTTAGGGTCTCTGATGAGACAGTATTTGTAAAACGCTTAGAATGATGGCACATAGAAGGCCTTTAAAAATACTTCCTGAGCCCCAGTTCTCCATCCCCCAACTACTAGACACTTCCACCAGGATTATCCCAGCTTCCTCTTCACTTGAAGGATGCTTGCAGGCACTCAGCTTTAAACCTTGGTATCAGCCTTGACTCTTGGCTCTCATTCACCTTGCATAGCCAGTTAGCTCCTTTATGAATTCTTCCTTATTCTCCCTTAACAATTCACCTTCATTCCCTCTGCGCTATTCATCCTTATTACACCCTTCCTGACAATCCTGCTTTGAGGTACGTAAAGTACTTTACATTTATCCTGAAGGTAGATACCCTTCCTTTATCTCCTTACCTTCCCTTATGTCCATGCCTTGGGCTGTACAGGATGTTCAGGATGGACCAGGACACGCACAGCAACTACACCCTGGTAAAACAATCTCAGCAGACCAAACCAGATTGTGGGTAACCAACAGGCAACAAGCTTGTTGGCGACCTGGGCAGATACCTACCCTGAGCATCTGAAGGCTTCCCCCAGTGGAATGGACAGATGAGTACAATTTGTTCCAATGGCATGGTGACAGCTAAAGTGGGTTCCACTGCATCCTGGGCCATCTCTAATCATCCTGACACTAGACTTTGACAACTCTGGAAGAGTGAGGCCAGCGACTTCCTGAAACACTACCTCACTTAAATCTAATTTATATAGTAGTCAAAAAACATTACTCATCCTATTTTTCGGTAGCAGGACAAAAGTCGGGATGATTGGCAGTGACCTAGGACCTTGATGTCTTCGACTCCTGGTCAAATTCCGAGTCCTCCACAGCACTTGCTTCCACCCTCTTCGTGGTCATTAGAACAAAATATTTTCATCTGTCCATTCTCCCCACCCTAAAAAGTCTTCACATGCTTGGGGTAGACATCCCCCTAACTCACTGATGGGTTCCTGTCCGTTACCCTCAACCTGGTTTAGCCAGTCTCCAGGTGGTGGCCACTGCACATGTGACAGCTTCTTGGAACCACAGGTGAGAGCTGGGTACCAGATGGACACCAAAGGGGAATGAGCAGCCCTCAGAGTAGCAGTGCCAGTCCAACCTGCACACCCCACCCACCCCGCCTTGGACATGAAGGAAGCCAGGAGATGGAGATGAGAGAGGAAAGCGTTCTGTGGAAAATGCCCAGAATTGGAAAACGAAGTGTCAGGAAGGTGTTTGAATCCTGCCTTGGACACTTGATAACTGTATGACCATCGTTGAGTCAACTGAATCTCTCAGCCTCTGTTTCCTCATCTGTAAAATGTGGATGGTAATAGCACCTACTTCCCAGGGTTGTCATGAGGCTCACATGAGTTAACATATGTAAAAACACTTTGTAGACTTGAAAGGTCTGTATAAATAGGAGCTATTATTAAAACAACTTACTTTTTAGTTGTATGGCCCTAGATGGCATTTTTCTTTCCTGTGATCAGAAAAAAGATTTACCTTGTCCTCACCTTATTCCAGACCCTCCCCAAAGTTGGAGGCTGTTTCCTGGGCCCTGGTTTCACTACACCCTCCCCACTACTCACTCCATCCCATCCCCCAGTTCCTCTGGCTGAGTCTCAGAGACTGCTTCTGAAATGACGTTATCTGGAGAATCCAAGAAAACAAACCCATAGTCGTTCAACTTTGCCTTGCCTTCAAGAAATCTGCTTGGCCATGAAGAGGAGAGGAGAATTCCATGTTATGTTTTCTTTTTATTCCCAACTCTGCTCCCCTAGCTTGCCCCCTTCCTTGACATCATTCCAAAGTGTTTGTTAAAAAAGTACTTACCTAGATGGTTCCACCAGCCTGACGCTTCTCTTGAATGGTGACCCTGGACAGTAGGTCACTCCTTCTTGACTGCTTTGTGGGGACTCTCTCTGCTCTGTCTATCGCAGCCCCTCTCTGAGGCCAGGTGAGCCCCTGCACCACCAGCACAGGATTTTTCTGGCAGGAGCTTTTCCCTGGGAGCAGTGCCCCCACCTAACTGGGTAGCCTCAGAAAGCTGGCACAGACCCAAGCTCCCATCCTAAATGAAGACTGGTACCAAACAGGAGGATTTCTAAGAAGACAGTGTGACCTGTTGGAAGGCTCTGGGGTTACTGGTGTCCGTGAGTGGTGCCTAGCTTTGGGCACAGAATGGGCAGGAAATGTAATGACAGTCAACCTTAAAATGGACCCGCAATAGGACAGTGCTAAAGTCTCAGGGTTCCCACCTCCTGCTCATAGTGAGCTGAGGCCAGGATGAGGCTGGGGATGAAGATGGGTTTGAGATTGGATCAATTTCTGGGTTAAAGTCTAGAGTGGTTTATTTGCCACCTTCACCCTTCACTCCTGGTTCTGCCTCCTAAGGCCAAATGGCATAAGATTCATCCTTCTAATACATATTCTTAAAATACCTGATGACCATGATCATATCCTCCCCTGGGACGCCCAGTTCTATCTTCTCATGGGACCAAGCCCTTTGCCAGCCTGCTCACTCTCTGGGATACTCTCTGGTTTATCAACCTCAGACTCAGGATTAGATTCTGAATCTAGATTTAGGCCAAGATCTGGGTCAAGGTCAAGTCCAGACTTGGGTTAAGATCTAGGTCTACTCTATCTAGCCTAGATTAAGAATACTGTCAGGGTCTAGACAAAATTCTAGGTCAGGATCTGGGTTTAGGTCAGGGTCTTTCTAAACCAGACAAAATTCTAGATCAAGGTTTAGGTCAGGGTTTGGATCTGTATTTGGACCTGGACTTAGGTTTAGGGTCAATATCACAGTTTGAGTCAGGTTCTAGGTGAGATTCTGGGTCTAAGGTAGGCACTTGGATCTGCTTAAAGAAGTGGGATGAGGGTAAGGAGTCTCTCACCGAAGAGTTGGGGTGCATAGGGCAAAGGGAGAGTGGCTTTGATTTAATGGGAAGTTCTATCAGTTTATATATCTGTGCTATATACAATAGCTGTGTTATTCTGGCATGGCTTGTATGAATGTGCTGGTTGCTGGTATGGGCTGTTAGTGGAAAAGGGGAGCAGAGTCTGCAGAGGGTTTAAGGCCAATCTATGCCCATAGCTAGTCCTGGAAAGGACTCTGCTGCCCTCCCTTCCCCCATAGCAACTGGTCTAGCTGAACCATTTGGGGTGGGGTGGGGGGAAGGTATTCTCATACCTTTCAGAGGATCCTTTATTCAATCAGTCAATCATTAAGCACCTACTATGTGCCAAGCTGTATGGTCAG
Source organism: Potorous gilbertii (assembly GCA_028658325.1). Taxonomy (NCBI): domain Eukaryota; kingdom Metazoa; phylum Chordata; class Mammalia; order Diprotodontia; family Potoroidae; genus Potorous; species Potorous gilbertii. The sequence continues at coordinate 211,787,503 of CM053773.1, forward strand.
GGGTGTGAACAATACACTCTAAATGATTTATCATCTCTTCCATGTTTTCTGCAGCCACTATCCATTCCTTTGGGAATCAGGTCTATACCTAATTCTCCATCTGAGGTGACACTAAGGGAACCACCCCCCATACACCCTACTCCAGTCAACATGACCTTATCTACAGCAATTCCTACAACTATGTGTAACATTTGAAAGATGTAGTTTCTAGGTAATTTCATCATTTTATGGCTAGCTGGTTATTAGTAAAAGGATGGCCATTTGGCCATCTCTCTTAGACCAAAGACAGTCATGGTGGTCAGGCTCACAGTTTATATATCCTTCAAAGCAATGAGGGACTGCTAGTGACATATCATTCTTGAACAGAGAAATTATCTCTACTCAGACTGTAGCCTTGGGCTATCTAGACAAAATGGTCTGTCCCTGCCTATGTTTAAGTAGAACTCAGTGGACTTCCCCACTTTAAATTCCTTGCATGTTTGGGAGTCTGACCAAGATGGAGGAAAGTGAGTGCAATCTCGTTATCAGGAGTGTCCTTCAAAAGAAAAATTGAACTTAAAGTCAGGACTTTGGAAGAAGGCTGGTGGAGGTGGGGGGTGAGGGGGAGCTCTGAATCTCCTCAAAATCTTGGTTATTAATACTCATTTCTCATATGGAGAGAAGTACAAAGTACACTGGCTTGGAAGTCAGGAAACCTGGGTTCTCTCCCTCTCTACCACTCATTAACTTGGGCAAATCTCTTTCCTTCTCTGGCATTTTTTGCATCTGGAGTGAGAGAAGGGGGGATGAGCAAATGACAAGGAGTTCCTCTGTGCTGTGAAAGCTGGGGGTTGCCTGAGGACTCCAGGAATGGCTCCACACTTTCCCCGCTCCCAGTTTTCACATCCCCACAACATCGAGCCAACACGGTTGGTTACTGTTTTGGTACTGTTCTAGAACCAAGGACAACAGTCAACTGCATTAACCTGATGCTATGGGGATTTGAAGGCTGGGATGGGGGAGGTCTGTAGCCGTGGAAAATCCATGCTCCAAGAACAGTGCTGCCAGCCAATAAGGGTAGAGACCAGCAAAGAAGTCACTGCAGGTGAGGGTGGTGGGCACCGAGTAGGGGTGTAGTAGTTGGTACCCTCTAAATTTCTGAGCTCTTGGGGCAAAGCCTCAGTCACTTCACCCTAGTTATTGCTCTATGTCTGGGCCTCCATTATCTCCCTTTAAGACAAAAACTCTCTAGAGTTCAGCCTTTACATTTCAGAAATCCTAGAAGTTCTTGACATTTGCATAATGCCATCTAGGCTCTTAATAACTACAAAAAGGAAGTCTAACTACTCCCATCCTGGCCCTTCCCCCCCAGAGCTAAACTTAAAACCACCCCAGATATTCAGAAAGCAAATACTGTTTCCTAAAATGCTATGATATTGGCTCACAGACTCTTTTAGACAGTAGCTCTACTCAACTCGGGCTTTCCCAGGTTGTGTTTTAAATTCAGATCTGGAGCCCCGGGACTCCTGAGTGGGTCACTAAGTGGCTTGTGGGACTGGCTTCTGTCCCAAAGGAGTAGAAAGTCCAGTCTGCAGACTTCAAAGAACCCTGGCGCCATTGAGGAAGTGAAAAGTTGGAGACTTTGAAATTTTCAGTCCCAGAGGGGAGCACTTCCAGATTTAGCCTTTCTGAAACACATGAAAGTTTGTTTCCCTTGAAACAGGAAATCAAAAAACATAAACAGCAACCGAGGAGAAACGTTTAGGCTGTGAATAATGCCACCCACCCCCAGACACACTCAGCTTCTCCTTTCAAGTCTGGGACTGACCTAAACTAAGATGGGAAGGTCTTTTTTTTTTTTTTTTTGCTTGTTTTTCTTCCTCCACAGATTCCCTGGAAACATAAATCTTCCTGGCCTTTACCTCTTTCTAGAGGATGAAGTCATGAAGAGTTCATGTGCCATGTCAGGCGCTAGTTCTGAGACCCTAGGTAATGAAAAGTCTTCTTCCTAAGTGCCAAGCACTATGCTAAAATGGGGAGAGGATGGGAATAGATGACATGCCTCTTCCAAGTGGAAAATGATGACCCTACATCTCCCAGAGAATGATGGGAGGCAGACAGAGGGGTGTCAGTCTGTGAGGGTCTTCCCCACTGTCTGGTGCCAAGGACATAACTATTCTTAGGATCGTAGATCCAAACTTTAAAGAAATCTCAGCAGTCATCCAATCTAATCCCTCTTATTTTCTAGATTAGGAAACCGAGTCCCAGAGAGTCTAAGTTGGGAGTGGGGAATGGACCTCAAGTTCAGCCTTTTGATCAAATCCAAACTTCCTAGAACAAATCCCCTTAATAAATTTTTAACTTACATAATTTAATTAATAAATCCCCTTTTATTAAGAGGATTTAGGGTCACATGTGGCTTTGAGGCTACAAGTTATAAAGTCCCACATCAAGTAGTATCAGAGGCCAGACTTGAACCCAAGCCCTCTGACTCCAGAGCCACTGTCCTTTCTACTGGACCACACTGCCTGCTTTGATACCCTGGTATCAATTTGAATCACACTATGAGCAGGATTCGAGGAGACATAAAACATTAGGTAAGTCAGTGTCCTCACTAGACTAGGAGCTCTTTGAGGGTAAGAAGTGTCTTTTGCCTTTCTTTGTTGCTTTACCTGGCTCATAATAGGAGCTTAATAAATAGGACTGATTCCTGGAATTAGTATCCTATGGAGGTTGGTGGGAGGGGGAGGTAGGGAAGAGAGCACTAAATCCTACCTAGGGTCGAGTAGGGGAAGAGGAGCCAAAATGTAGAGGGTGTTGTCAGTACCTACCCTCCTACAACAGGTAGAGATGACTGCCGTGAGAATCTGTTAAGGAAAAAAAAAATTAGTTGAAAGGGGAAGCTGCCAGACAGCCTCCTTCCACATGCTGGGTGAGCTCCTCCTTGGTCCCCATACTACTGCTTGTAGTGGTCCTCCTGAGAAGAGGCCTCCCAACGTCCCAGGGACCTCTCACTGCATGGTTGTGGTTTGTCTTTCATTCTTGACATCAGGAAGATGATGCCATGACTTGCAAGTGAATTGGATTTAAGTGAGACCAGTTCACTCTCTCCTCTGGAGCCATCTGGGTGACCTGATACCCCATGGATGTTCCGTCCCAAGGCCCTAACTCTTCCTCTTTCCCCCTCCCCTCTCAGTCTATTTTATTTTATAAAGTCAATCTGTGGAAGATTTTTTATGCCGTTTGCCCCAAATGCATCTGCTAGTGTTGATACTGGGCACCAGAAGTGCTTGGGATAGCTCTGGGGAGATGAGACTCTTAAGCAAATAAGCTAAAGAGATAAAGTGAATGCTTGACGTCTTTTTGTCTGTGTATCTTATGTGTCTAGCTTAGTGCTTTTCACAGGGTAAGTTTGTAGGATCTTAGATTTAGAATAGAAAAGGCCTCAGTGGTCATCTATCTAGTTTAATTGTCCATTTTATAGATGAGGAAACTGAAAAGTTCCTGCCTGCTCTAAATTCTTGGAAAGCCTGTTTTATCTGGATCCCTGAAACTGGTACCCAAATGCTTTTGGGGCATCATAGGACAGTGTCCCACAACCCAACTGAGAATGGAAGTTCACCAGTCACCAGATTGGAGGTGGCAGGGCTCACATCCCTGGGCCCCACCAGTTAACAATCATCCTGCCCCTGGGCACAGGGTCACATCATGGGGTCACAGGCTTAGAGTTGGAAAGGACCTCAGAGACCACCTAAGTCCAATTCCTTCATTTTACACATGAGGAAACTGAGGCCCAGAAAGTTGAAGTCACTATTTATGGTCACATAAATAACAACTGGAAGAAGCTGGATTTGAACTCCCATTTTTCCTCTAGTTCCAAATGCAACATTCTGGAATTTACACCACGATATCTTAACCTTCTTTGTGTCATGTTCCCCTTCTCAGGATCATGTTTTTAAATGCAGAAAATAATAGAAGTTTATATAGGTTTACAAAGGAAATTATGTGAAATACAGTTTTTAACCTCTTTTTCTTGATGTAACCTGGGGTTGACAGGAATCTTCAATCCCAGATCACACCAAGAAAGATAGATATGAAGTGAATCTGGAGTAGAGAAGGGGTGGGATACATCTGTCCCACCTCCTCTCTCCTTTTAGACCCCTTCCCACACACACACCTTGGTGTGTCTGGGGGTGTTGTGGTATGCATCTTGTTCTATTTCCCTTTGTTCTTCTGAGTTCCAGGTGCCAATGGCCATCTCCACCTTACCTGAGTTTGGAGCCTTGAGGGATCATGGAGACAAGATTGTAGGTGTGATATTGCAGCAGCCAAGTGGGCAGGGGAAACCTCAAAAAGCCAGGGTGCCTTAGAACTTGAGACCTGAGTGTGTTCTGAACTTGGAACTGGGACTGGGCTCTCTATGGGAACTGAGCCAAGATGTTTATTTATACTTTTTATACCTTGGAAGTCAAGATTTCTTTGTAAAAGTTAATCCTCCTTTCAGTGATTAAATGGATGTAGGTGCAGGGCAGCCCTCCCCTCTGTTCGAGGGAACAGTACCAGTCAGTTGTATTGGTGGAAATTTGCAAACTTGTCATTTATGGATTGACTGAGGACTGATATGTTTGTAATATTTAATCCTATATAGAAATATTGATATGCTGAGGGGTTCTGTATTACTGAATCCTGTCTGAGTATTGATGGGAAACTTAATTTGGCTTTCAAAGTGACCTCTACTGTCCTACCTTTTGTGAAAGCAAAGCACCCTGCAGCTCATTAGGGTGAGATGCTGGTGCCTCAGCTCCCCAAATAGCTGACCCCACTCGTCTTCCTGTCCTGATAGGAGAGTTTGCAATTTCATTTGATTTGTTCTGGAAGTAGCATAGATCCAAGGAGGCCATTTCTGGTGCCCTTTGGAATAAGGACCAAGAGGATGTTGGCTGAATCTCTTTCCATAGAGGGAGCTCCTGTCGTAGAATGAGGCCCCTTGGGTTTCTGAACCTGTCCTATATGAGTTTCCAGACCCAAATTAGACGGCCTTGGGTATGGAGAGAATCATGGATGAGTTTCTACACAGAACAGTGCTCTCATCAGAGAAAGGGGTAAGGCCATAGGTTCTAGGTCCCAAATCCCCGTGGGGAGAGCTCAGGGCAGACCAGATTTCCCTGGGAGATGGAAAGCCCATTTTCTTCACCTATTTTTGGTTTTTCTTTCACTTGTGGGTTGAGAAAGGCCTGGCCAATCTAAGCCTAGTAAGGAGAAATATTTGGAGAATTTTGTAAAATATGGTTTGTTTTGTGAATCTGCAAAATTTGTATTTAGGAATAATCATAATTTTATATGTAAATATACATATATACACATGTATATACATATATACACATAAATGTACACATACATGCACACAGACATTTTTGTGTATATACGTACATATGTGTATATGCATAAATACATACATATATGTGTACATACACACATATATGAATGACTGCCTGTTTGGAGACTTGAGTGTATGCCATGGGAAGAAGTGAATGAATGGAAATTGTTTCTGCCTTCCCAGAGTCCACAAGTTCTGAATTTGGAACAAAGAACTGTTTGTGGGAGACCTCAACTTTGAAGCAGGGGGAAGTATGTAATGAAACGGGAGCTCATTTATTCAGGTGGCTCAACATGGAGCTTCTCCTGTTCTCTGCATCACCTGTCTTGTGCCTTTACTCAGATAAAGCTGGGTATTGCAGTCTTTTCCTCCTCCAGCTTCACTTTATATCTCGATCTTTTTCTTGGTTGAAAATTCCCCAGGTCACATCATTTCAACATAACTGGTTTCCTTTGTAAATCTGTTCTATTATTTTCTGCATTTAAAAACATGATCCTGAGAAGGGGAACACGACACAAAGAAGGTTAAGAAACCGTGGTGTAAATTCCAGAATGTTGCATTTGGAACTAGAGGAAAAATGGGAGTTCAAATCCAGCTTCTTCCAGTTGTTATTTATGTGACCATAAATAGTGACTTCAACTTTCTGGGCCTCAGTTTCCTCATGTGTAAAATGAAGGAATTGGACTTAGGTGGTCTCTGAGGTCCTTTCCAGCTCTAAGCCTGTGACCCCATGATGCGACCCTGTGGCCAGAGGCAGGATGATTGTTAACTGGTGGGGCCCAGGGATGTGAGCCCTGCCACCTCCAACCTGGTGACTGGTGAACTTCCATTCTCAGTTGGGTTGTGGGACACTGCCCCCTGGTGGCCTAAGAGCATTTGGGTACCAATTTCCAGTATCCAGATAAAAGACTTTCCAAGGATTTAGAGTGGGCAAGAGCTTTTTTTAGAGAGCATTTAATCTACCCCCAAATTTTAATTTTATTAATTAAAAGTAAATCAATAAATAAATTAATAAAAAACAAAAATAAACTTTTTAGACCATTTAATCTAGCCTAAAAAAACCTAACTTTTTTTGCATTTAAAAATATATTCTAAATTTATCAAACATTAATAAAATGACAAACAGGTCACATCATTTCAACATAACTGGTTTCCTTTGTAAACCTATTCTATTATTTTCTTCATTTAAAAACATGATCCTGAGAAGGGGAACACAACACAAAGAAGGTTAAGAATGTTAACCTGGGGAAACAGAACAGAAAATGAAGATTATACACGAAACCATGTGTCTCTGTTATGTATAGCTTGGTTTTTTAAATGTATATAAAAAATTCAACATGTAACTTTCAAAACTGTCCCATTAGTCTGCTATTCCTTCTTGCCCTTCTCTCTTTTTTGGAAAAAAAATCTTCAATGACTCTTTTCTATCTTTTTTTTTTTTTGTAACCCCCTATCTTTCCCATCTACTCTTTACTTGGGAAAAAAAACCCCTTTTTAAAATTTATGTAGTCAAACAAAACACAAATTCCCACACTGATCATGTAAGTCTCGTCCTGTACCTTGAGACCACCATTTCTCTACTAGGAAATGGGAAGTGTGCACTATCACTGGTCATTGCCTTGATTAGAATTCTTCCATCTTTCAGTCTGTTTTTCTATGGTTCCCATGTGGATAGAGCCCTGGGCCTGGAGTCAGGAAGACCTCTGACGCTGACTAGCTGTGAAACTCTGAGCAAGTCATTTAACCTCCACTAGCCTTCGTTTCCTCATCTGTAAAATGGGGGCAATAAAAATAAAACCTCCCAAGGTTGTTGTGAAGAGTGAATGAGATAAAATTTCTGATCATTTTTATGACTCCATAATATTCCATTACATTCGCATAGGTTAGATAGCATCTTAACAGTTAAAGTAGCAGGATGATGTAAGAGAAAGAACACCAGTTGTAGTGCTGGTATCTGACCCATTACTGGCTCTGCTTCTTTTCCTAGCTAGCTAGTTGAGTGTCTGTGGGCAAGTCCTTTAACCAGAGTCTCATTATCTATAAAATGAGAATCAATCTTGGTCCCCTCAAGGCTGGTCCCTCCCAGCCTTGGTGAGAGGGTTAAATCAGAAGCATTACATGTCAAAACACTTTGAAAAAAGTTTGTCAAAAAGTGCCACAGTAGAATCAAGTAATATTTTAAAAGATGTAATAATTGTGAGTTGCCCTTATCTATTTGTTATGGTAGGTTCTCCAAAGCAGAGGCGTTACACTAAAATACTGGCTGCTTATTGACTTAGAAAATCATAAATTAACATTATCTATAGTCTATTATAGAGGCAGCTAGGTGGCACAATGAATAGGGCACTGGACTTGGAATCAGGAGGACTCATCTTCCTGAGTTCAAATCTAAACTCTAGCTGTGTGACCTTGGGTAAGTCACTTAACCATTTGCCTTAGTTTTCTCATCTGTCAAATGAACTGGAGAAGGAAATGGCAAACCATTCCAATATCTTTGCCAAGAAAACCTCAAATGGAGTCATGAAGAGTCATGAATGAATGAACAATGTTGAATTATGTTTTTTTTTATCAATTTTATTAAATGTTTCCCACTTTTATTTTAATCTGGTTCCAAGTTGCCATGGGAGTTTGACACCTCTGCTCTAAAGGACCTTGGTAAGGTATTACTAGGTCAATTTAATTTTTTTAACCAGTTCTGTGAAGTCAAATTACCAAGTACAATATTATGTACCTACTAGGTACCAGGCAATGTGCTAAGTGTCACAAATACAAATAAAGTTTAAAAATAGTCCTTGCTCTCTAGAAGCTCACATTTCAATGGAGAAGACAACATGCAAATAATACTATGTACAAACAAGATGTACAAATGGTAAATTGGGGATAACCTCAGAGGGAAAGCACTAAAATTAGGGAGAATTGGAAAAGGCTTCTTGTACAATATGGTAATTTAGCTGGGCCTTGAAAGATGCTAACAGAGGAGATGAAGAAGGAGAGGACCCTAGTGGAGAAAATGCCCAGAGTGGAGAGATGGAGTATTTTGCCTGACCAACAGCAAGGAGGTGAGTGTTGATAGATCCCAAAGAACATGGATGGAAGTGAGGTGTAAGAAGATTGTTAAGGTAGGAGAGATTGAGTTATGATGTGTTTTAAATAAATATAAGCAGATTGGCTAATAGGGTAAAAAAGGAAAATGATAAATGTTGAAGGAGATGTGGGAAAACAGGGATGCTAATGTCCTGTTGGTGAAATTGTGCACTGATCCAACCATTCTGGAGAGCAATTTGAAACTATGCCCAATGGGCTATAAAACTGAGCATACCCTTTGACCCAGCAATACTGTCACTGGATCTATATTCCAAGGAGGTCAAAAGAAAAGGAAAAGGACTTATTTGTACAAAGATATTTATAGCAGCTTTTTATAGTGGCTTAAAATTGGAAATCAAGGGGATGCCAATCAATTGGGGTAACTGCTGAACACATGATATATAATTGTGAGGGAGTATTATTATGCTATAGTGACAAGTAGGATGCTTTCAGAAAAACTTGAACTTACATAAACTGATGCAGAGTGAAGTAAGCAGAACCAAGAGAACGCCGCACACAATAACAGCAATATTGTAAGGATGATGAATTGTAGATGACTTAGCTATTCTCAGCAATACAATGAAAGACAATCCCAAAGGACTCATGATGAAATATGCTGTCCATCTCCAGACAAAGAACTGTGTCTTAATGCAGACTGAAGCCTACTATTTTTTATTTCCTTCTTTTTAAAATTCAAATCTTCTTGTACAAAATGGCTAATATGGAAATATTTTATATGACTGCACATGTATAACCTATCTCAGGAAGGGAGGAAAGGAAGGATAGAATTTGGAACTCAAGACTTAGAACAAATGTTAAAAATTGTTTTAACATATAATTGGGGGAAAATCAAAATACTATTTAAAAATTAAATAGTATAAGCATAGGCTTTAAAAATATCAACATAGGGAATTCCTGATATAGAAATTCCCTCTAAGGCAGATGGCACCTGCTTTGTAATGTGTACATTCTTAGAAAGCTGCCTGGAGCATTAGGAGGTTAGACGATTTACCCAAGGTCATATGGTCTGCGTTTTTACCCATTTAAAACTTCCTTCTTTCCTTCAGAATTTTTTTTTAAAAAAAGATATATAAAACATTATTATGGTGAACAGCAGATCTGATTTAGTGGGAAAACCTTAATTATATATTTTTTAAGTCAGAAGTTTTTCCACATGTATAATTAATATCAAATTACTTGCCTTCTCAAGGAGGGGAAAGAAGTGGGAGGGGGAGAGAATTTGGAACTCAAACTTTTAAAAAATGATTGTTAAAAATGTCTTTACATGTCATTGAGAAATATTTAATAAAATAAATAAAAAATTATAAAAAGAAAGGAAGAAGGAGAAAGAAAGAAAAAGAAAGAAAGAAATAAGTATGTGAGGCCAGGTTTTAACTCAGGAAGATGAGTCTTTCTGACTGCAGGTCCAACACTCCACGCACTGTACCACCTAGCTGCCCCAAAATCTTAGAATATGAGTGCTGAGGCTGATGGTCAGGCATCTTCTTTCCTGTCATTTCCACTCATAAAACCATATCTGCTTCTGGTACTGAACCATGCCACAGTGCTAAGAGCTTTGGTGTCAAGAAGTTTCTTTTCAGGGTCTTCGGTAGTTGGGCTCAATGGGTGGAGTAGTCTTTGCAGATGCATTTCTCAGGTTGCATTTCCAGAAGAGTTGTTTCCTTCTTCAACGAATGACTGCAAGGGCAGGATTGGACACAGAGCTGGTAGTCTGCTGGTCTTTCTATGCTTGGGGTCCTTGGACATAGGGTTTTGGACTATCTCCACAGGGAACTGAGGGAGGTGCTGAGATGGTGGCATGTCACCATCCCTTGATTCTATCCATGGAAAATGGGCACAGTTTAGTTCCCCTAGGATCCTGGAATGGTAATTGCAGCTGGACTGAGATGAGAACATTGGTCTTAGAATGCCCTTCTGTCCTAACTTGAAAATTCTGTGATACACTCCTATCTCGAACTGATGTAGCAGAAACTCCCCTTTTAGAGAAGGGAAAGAGTGTGGCCGTCAGTTGAGGTTAAGTGGTTTACCTAACTAATGTCAGGCACTTGGTCAATGCGAAGTTGGTAATTAAATCCTCTCTCTATGGAGGTTCTAAACTTCCTTTGTTGAGAGATAGGCTGTAGTATAGGAAGGGCACTGGAGTAAGGATCAGAAGGCCAGGAT
>CM053773.1:211798626-211821188 GCA_028658325.1 Potorous gilbertii
TGGTGATATGGGTAATTAGAATGTCCAGTGTATCGGGGAAGGGGGAGGGGACAAATGGGGAGAAAATTTTGGAACCCAAAATCTTGTGAAAATGAATGTAAAAAGTTAAATAAATGTATTTAAAAAATAAAATAAAATAAAAAAAAGAAAACCCCAAATAGAGTCAGACACAATTGAAAAACAACTGGATATCAACAAACCTGTAAGTTGCTTTACGTACTTCAGGATGTTTTCTCGTCTGCAAAATGGGCATAATGCCCTCAACATTTAGTTCATGGAGTTGAGGACCAGATATGACTGATATAAAGGACTTTGTAGCTCTTAAAGAATTATATAAATGCTCTCTATTATTACAGGGTGCACTATGGGAAAGGAAGGGGAGCAAGGATTTTGTTAAGTATCTACTCTATAGAAGGCATTGTGCTAGAAACACCATAGTAACTAACATTTATTTTGTGCCTACTGTGACAGGCACTGTTCTAAGTGCTTTACAAAAATGACCTCATGGCATCCTCACCACCCTGGGAGGTAGGGGCTATTAATTAAATTAAATTAAAATCTGCTATCATACATTCCATTTCTTGCCTCTGCACAAAGGCAAAGACCCTTCCTCCTTTTCTCTCCCTTCCTCAACCCCCTAGCTGTCTTCAAGGCTCAGATCAAGGGCTGCTCCCTTATGATTCCCGTAGTTATTAGCACTCCCTGTGTATTTTACCTTTTATATATGCTATAATGACCCCCCCACCCTAGTAAGCTCCTTGAGGGTAGGGACCATCTCATTTTTGCATTGAGTCAGTCTGTCAACAACAAGCAATATTAAGCATTTACTCATGTTAGACCAAGCCTTAGGGATATAAAATAAGACAAAAGCATTGTCTCTGGCCTCAAAGATGTCACATCCTAACGGAGAAGAAAACGATGTAAAGTACTAGGGAGATAGAAAATATAGAAGTAGACAGGAGGTTATCTCAGCAGGAATGCACTGCTGATGGACAGACCAGGAATGGCCTTCTGGCAGAAGGTGGTATTGAAGAGGGGCCTTGAAGGAAGACAGAGAAACAGAGGCAGAAGGAAGGATAGGAAAGCTTCTGAGAACGAGAGACAACCAGCATAAGGCATGGAAGTAGTGGGGTGAGAGCTAGGCCTTGGTGCTAGCTATTAGCAGATATAAATAGTACAAGATGTTTTATGTTCACAAAGTGCTCATATACAAATATCTCTTCTGATCTTCATGATAATCCTATGAGTATTAAAGTATTATAGTGTTAAAAATCCTGTGTTAGAGGCCTTATCCTCATTTTACAGATGGAAAAATAGAGCCTGAGTTCACTTTGATATTTGAATCCCCAGGGCCTGCCTGGCCCACCCTCTGACTCACAGTAGGCAGTTAATAAGTGCTTGTTGAATCAAAATTAAACCCTTGAAGACACAAAAGCCTCTTTTATCTCCTGTGTCTTCCCTTTAGCACCCAACGAAAGGCCTTTTCAAATGGGAGATGCTCAGAAAATGTGTTAAATTGTCTGGAAAGAAAAACACTTCATACAATTCAGAAATCACAGAATAACCCCGGGAGGAAAACCTTGACCAAAAAAAGAGTGACAAGTAGAGAAGCTCAATTTAATAAAATCCCTTTCCCAGTGTTCTAGAAGTGGCTGACATTAAAAGAAAGAACAGCGGACTAGAGGCAGTTTCTTCTGTGATCCAAACATAGAAGGCTACCATGCTTTGGGATCCTGAAGTTGATGAAAAAAACCAAATCAGACCTTTATTTTAAGCCTAAAATTTTCAAGTATTTCTCCAGCCCTGACATCCTCTATGCCAAGGACCATGATTCTGACGATTTCTGTCTTCCCAGCTCCTTTCTATCATCGGCAATTGGTCACAATAAGTAAGTCAATGAGCTGGGGACGTGTGTCTGTGTGTTGCAGAGCGATTTGCAAAGCCCCCTTGGTGAGATATGGAAATGGCACAGCTTGGCTCCCCTGGTGACTTGTGTTCTCTCAGTCAGAGTCATCTCCACCTCCATCACTGCCTTTAAGATTACCAGTAGCCTACGAGAGAAGAGGAGTTTTTGATGAGTCAATAAAAGAAGTGATGAGCACTCCTATTTGTCCCCTGATAAATAGAAACTTTATTCCGTTATAAGGATAGCAGATATAAATAGTACAATATTCCAAATGAGCATCATTTGAGTAACACAGGTTCAGAGAACCATGTTATCTCAAATCAGAACCAGGACCTCAGAAGTCATCTAGCTTGATCTACCCACACTCACGTAAGAATCTCTTCGACAACATTTGCCCCTGTAGAAAGACATCTAACTATGGGGAAGTCACCCCCACCCCACTCCTCCCAGGCAGCCCACTGCATTTCTGGACAGCTGTAACTCTAAGGAAGTCCTTCCAACTTCAAGGCCCTGAAATCTGTCTCTGTGGCTCCCACTTCTGCTTTCTGGGGCCATGCAGAATGACTTTTTCGGTTAAGTTTCTAAACTTTACAAACACTAAATAAAATAGAATGGAAAATGAGGTTTATACATGAAACTGTGAATCTCCATTCTGTACAGCTTTCTTCCCTGTCTAAAGTAACACCCATGTTACTTTCAAAGCTGTCATGTTTGTCTGGGTTCCCTTCTGTTTTCTTCTTTAAAAAAAAAAGTGCTTCATGGAGCCTCTTTCCTTTTTTTTTTTGAAACCTTGTATCTCTAACCTCACTCTCCCTCCCACTGTATGTTGCAAAATTGAAAAAGAAATGTATAGACCAGCAAAACAAATTCCCATACTGTTGTGTCTAAAAATCATCTCATTCAAGCAAATCAAAATCAGTAGTCTAAGTCCTTGAAAACTGTATAAAATGCCTTTCCTAAGCCTTCTCCTCTCCATGGTAACATCTCTTCAACTGATCCTCACCTGGGATGGTATAAGATCAATAAAAATAAAAATAACCACTAGCATTTTTATAAAACTTTTAAAGTTTTTAAAAGCATTTTTATGTGCTATTTCACACTTAGCCCTCTCGATCACCCTAGTAGGTAGGTGCCTATTATTATTTCTCTTGTACAGACGACGAAACTAAGGACAACAGACTCCTCCAAGGAGAAGAAATGACTCCTCCAAGATCGCATGTCTCGTGTCTGAGGAAGCATTTGGGCTCAGGAATACCTTCATCTAGACCCAGCACTCTTACCTGCCCCCCACCATCAGTGCTTTCATTATCCTGGCCATTCTCTTTGTGATAAAGTGTAACTCTGCCTTTCCTAAAATGTGTCCAAACCGAGATGTGATCCGACGAGGGCAACATACAATAGGACTGTCCTTTCTATCACTCTGCAGCTTATGACTTCCCCTTCGTGGATAGCTTTAGCTTTTGGAGCTAACATGTCACATGTGGCACACTGACCTTAAAGTTTGTTAAAAATAAACAGACAAAAAACCTGAGATCTCTTTCGTAGCAACTGTTTAATGAACATACTTCTTCCCTTATCTTGTACTTGGGGTACTGAATTTTTTTTTTAGAGGCGATCAGGGGTAAGTGAATTGCCTAGAGTCACACAACTAGGAAGTTTCTGAGGCTGAATTTGAACTCAGATCTTCCTCACTCCAAGGTTGGAGCTTCATTCAGCTGCCCCTGGCAAACTGATTTTTTTGAACCCGAGTAGAGAGTTTTACATTCATTCTTCTTAAATTTCGTCTTATATTAGTCTTTCAAAATCTCTCCAGGACTTGACCTTTCTCATCCAGAGTGTTTAGTTATTCCCTCTTAGCTTCACATCATCTATTAATTTGACAATTATGTCATCCGTGGCTTCTTCAAGTCACTGATATTGTCAAATAGTGAGGTCTTGCTCCCATCACTGAGATCTTTGAGTTTATCAAACACCAGGCTTGCTTGTTTCTGCAGAGTATATACCTCATCTATTCCCTCGGCCCTCCATTTCTTATCCCATATCAAATTGTTGCCACTTGTAATACAGTGTGATATCTGGTACTACTAGGCCCCTTTCACATTTTTTTTTTTTGCTTTGATTTCCTTGTGTTCTTTCCGGTGAATTTTGTTATTATTTTTCCTAACTCTATAAAGTAATCCTTTGGTAATTTGACTGATAGGGCACGGAATAAATAACTTAATTTAGGTAGTATTGGCATTTTTATTTTAGTGGCTCAGCTTACAGTGTATGAATTTATGGTAGACAACGGCTGTGCAGAAAATGGTGAAAGGGCCAGTCTCAGAGCAACACAGGAGGACCTGTTTGAACCAAGGCAAAGCAAGCAGAATCAGTGGAGGAAAAGCAGAACTCTGGGTTGCAGTTCCTTTGGAGGCAATGGATTAAGTGACTGTAAGTGCCTAATTTGAACTCAGGTCCTCTGGACTCCAGGCCTGGTGCTCTATCCACTACACCACCTAGCTGCCCTGAGACAAATGACGCTGATAGACTACATGGTTGAGGAAGGGTTTGATTCCTGAGGACCCATGATAAAGCATGACATTCCCCTCTTGATAGACAGGTGACGGACTCGAGTGCAGAAGAAGACGTGTAATTTTTACATGTCTAGGAGTAGGAATTTGTTTTGCTTAACTATGCATAATTGTTATAAGGGCTTCCAGTTTTTGCTTTTTTTTTCCAGTGAGGGGTGGGAGTGGTGGGAGGGAAAGGTGATAAATTTTGGCAATTGAAAAAAATTTTTTTAATTCAAAAAATAAGATAGGGTTTAGACCTCTGATTTCGCTGATATAAGGAATTCCAAGTTAGCACCTTCGATGTAATTTGAAGAGCTGCTTGGAGCAATGAGAGCTAGTTTAGCTCACAACTACACAAGGTAAACACCATGGAACCAGGCTGTGGGTAACAAGTTTAGCAAAAATGAAAAATAAGGCTATTAGGCTAGGTCCCTTTGAGCAACACATGTACCCATGTGGCCCAGTCATCTCTCTCTGATCAGAACTCACACAGCCCTAGGTTAATGTCTTTCTTTGGGTACTTTCCCATTTCTACCTTGTATTATAGATAATGCGTGTTCCTATCCACTCCCTTTCTCGACTGTGAACTAAGGTCAGTCCCCAACATACCTAGCAAGGTGCCTTACCCATAGTAAGTGCTTGATAAATCCTTGGGCAAGAGAATACAGAGATGGGGCTCCAAGGTCATTGCATGAAATCTCTTCATTTTGCAGATGAAGAAACTGAAAGCTAGAAGTGATATGACTTGCCCGAGGTCACACAGACACATGGCACATAGTAGACTTTTAATAAATATTTATTGACTGACTGAGTCAGGATTCACACTCCGGACTCCTAAATCCAAATACAGTTCTCTTTCCCTTTGTCTTTCTTATGTTTGTCAAGGAATGAAGACATGAGTTAAAGAGTCAACGAGCAAAATTAAACACCTATTATATGTAACAGGTGGTGGTGCAGTAGCTAAAGTACAACCAAGTCCAGAGTCAAGGAAGACTTGTGTTGAAATGTAGCCTCAGAAACTTACTAGCTCTGTGACCCCAGGCCAGTCACTTAAGTGCCCGACTGTGAAATGGAAATAATAACAGCACCTACCTCCCAGGGTTGTTGTAACAATCAAACGAGATAATACTTGAAAAGCACTTGGTTTCAGTGCCTGCCATACAGTAAGTGCTTAATAAATGCTCGTTTCCTTCCATGGACCAGCCACTAGGGCAAAGACAAAAAGTCCTTGAGATGTCTGTAGGGGAGGGGATGGAGAAGTACCCCCGAATTGTTCATAAAAAAGGACTTCTTGAAGGAACCTTGTACAGTGTTCAACGTTTCAAGATACAGAGTTAAAAAGGGAGAGCATCCCAGTCAGGGGGTACAGCCTGTGCAAAAACATGGAGGTGAAAGAGGGAAAATTATGGATGGAGAACAGCAATCAGAGTGTGAGAAATTAATATTTCTCTCTTGAATTTAATAGGTAATTATTGTATTAGGACCAAGGTTTTCCCCCTTTTCTACTTCCTCATCCAGAAATCAACTAGTGTGGGAAATCTGATTAACCCAGGAGGCCAAGCTCTTAACAGACAGCAAAAGAAATGCTAAGTTTGGGCTAATGTGTGCATTCCTGCCCATTGTGTTTGCTCAGACAAGTCTGGGGAGGTGTGGATTCTCCCTTCTATCTTAACAAGTGATACAGAAATTGATGTCTCTGTTGACAAAAATTTGGGTGACATGGTATACCCCAAGACCTTCATTTTAACACACCCCACCTTCCATTATAATATTCTTTCCTTGCTGGTCAATCAGAGTTGATTTCACCATCAGGTGAACCCCTTTCTCAAAAGACTTTATAAATATCAAAGGTTCTAGAAGTTTGGTCTCTTTGACTGAGCCTGTTCCTGTTGACTGCTTTCTGGACCAAATCAATAAAACTGATCTTAATTTACCCAGAAACTTTGTCTCAGAATTTTTTAATCATCCCGAGGGGCTTGGAAAGATAGGTTGTAGTCAGCAGGTACAGAGGTTTAAATGCCCAATGGAGGAATCTATAGGCAGAGGCAGCCCCAGAAACTTCTTGAGCAAGAGAGCGATGTCCAGTGACAGGACATTTCAGGGAGCCTGGGGTCATATTTAGAGCTTGCAAACTCACTTACAATATTTCAAGCCAATATTCCCCACGCAGAGAGTCATTTTATGAAATTTGGAATTAGTTTCCTACTGGGGACTCCCCTGATTTTTTACCTGTGCATCCCCAGCATCTGCCTTGGCCTCAAGACAGCCAGCATCAAAGTCATGGTTTGGAAGAGTGTTCAGCCAGTTTGTCATGGAGTGCTCCTCCATCTCTGTCTTGATGATGGTGGGGTAGATATACTGCTCTTTGAATATAGTCATCTTCTCCTCCTCCTCCACCCAGTCGAGGGGTTCATGCAGCCCATCATTTCCAAAACGCCGATTGTACTGTTCGAAATGGACCCTCTCTAGGACAAGGCCAAGCCCTGGTGCTTTGGGGATATCCACCTTCTCCTCTCCCCAGCTGCGCTCCATCACAGACTCAGGTACATAGCCCTTCATGACAGCAATCACCAAGCCGATCATCTTCCGGATCTGGTGCATCATAAAACTCTGGCCCTTGACCTTGATCACAGCAAACTCCATGCCTTCCCGCACGAAGGGCGCCTCGCAGTGCATCTCCATGATGTAGCGCCTGGCACTCGGCTCCTTGGGGCCCTTCTGAGAGGTGAAATTGTGAAAGTTGTGAGTCCCCTTGTAGCTAGCCAGGAGCTTGTTGACTTTCTCCAGGGCTTCCGAGCTCAGGCGGTATCTCTCATCCTGAACATCACTGTCTTTGTGGGCAAAGGCGAATGTCGGCAGCATGTAGAAATAGGTCCTTGCGTCACATCTATTCTTTGAGTTAAAACTCCCAGTCACCCTCTTCAAACCTGAGGAGGAATAATGGGAATGAAGGGTGGGAAAGAAACACTGAAACACTGTAAAGTGCAATGAGATTGGGAGCACAGACTTAACACTGTAAAGTGCAATGAGATTGGGAGCACAGACTTAACACTGTAAAGTGCAATGAGATTGGGAGCACAGACTTAAGAGTGGGGGCAGCTGTCATCTCTAGGCCTCTGCATGACTGTTACCCATGTCTAGAATGCACACTCAAAATCTCTCAGGCTTCCAGAGGAAGCCTTTCCTGATCCCCCCAAAAGCCTGCACTCTTCCTCCCAAACTATCTTGTACTGAACTCCTTTGTATGTGTGTATATCTTTTTATTAACTTTACATTTGCAACTCTCTATGTGCTTGTTGTCTCCCCCAATTAGAACGTAAGTTCACTGAGAGTAGGGATTGTTTCACTCTTTGTATATATCCAGCGTCTGGCAAAGAGCACATTGCATATGGTTTAAAAGATGCTTGTCGAGTGACTGTCACTAGAAGTCATCCAGTCACAGAGAGGGTTAGTAGTGCCGTGGACAGAGAGTAGGCCTGTGTTCCAATCCAGCCTCAGAGGCTCCGTAGCTGTGTGACCCTGGGTAACAATGTTTTTCTCCCAACGGGGTGATAATAGCAACCCCTTCCCAGGGTGATTGTGAGGCTTAAATGAGGTAATATTTATAAAGCACTTACCACATCCAAGTCCTAGCACACAGAAGGTGCTATCTAAACGCTGGCTATTATTTATAGCATTCCAGATTTGCAAGAGAATTAAGGGGGCAGCTAATCCATCCTCTTCACTGTATAACCAAGGAGACTGCGACCAAGAGAGGGTGACTTACCTAAAGTCACACAGGTGGTGCCTGGTAGTGCCAGGATTCAAACCTAGGTGTCCTGAGTTAAAACTGAGTATACTGGACATTGATACCATGTTACTCCCTCAACCAAAAATTCAATGAAAATGTATTAAGCATCTCTCATGTACAAAAGGCAGTATGCAAAAGTGTGCCCCAGAACCTCTTTTCAGGGGGGTCCTCGAGTCCAAAGTATTATCATAATAACATGAAGATATTACAACTGCACACCTGTGTGAGTCCAGATTTTCTTTACATACTTCCACTAAAACAACAAATCATGACAGAGTAAATGCAGAAACAGAGAGGACAATCCACTGTCTTCTATTAGACCAGACATTCGACAGATTTGCAAGACTATGTAAAACAACGCCATTCTTTTCACTGAATTTTTTTGTTTCGGAAAATAAAGTTGTTTTTTATAAAAAATATTATTTATGGTAACATGTAATGAGTGGATATATTTTAAAATGTTACCAGCTTTTAATTTCTAATAAAGTAAATATCAATAACCCAGATATACAAAAGCTCTTTGGGGTCCTCACTCAATCATGTTTAAGAATGCCAAAATCTGGATAACTGCTGGTACAGAGGAACGAGTGCTTGCTTTCTAGTAATGAACATGCTCACTTACTAGCTGTGTGGCTCTGATCTTCCCTCTTTGAGCCTCAGTTTCCTCACCTGTAAAACTTGGTTTGGACCAGAGGACCTCTAATGTCCCTTATAATCTCATCATCCGATAAACTCTCTGAGCCTCCAAGGGGTGAGGGCTCATCTTGAGGGAGAAAGATCTAATACCAGGAGCTCCCCAGGCTAATAAAAATCGGAGCATGTTCTATACATGCAAAACATTAGGTTTTTTTTTTTAAGATATCAAGGAAACTGCATTCTATTTCTATAAAGAAACACAGATAATTATTATACAAAATAAGAGTGTGATAGAGGCAAGGGAGTCGCCAGAGTCCTATAAGGAAGCGGGAAAGAAGGCTTTATGCAGCACCTACTACGTTCCAGGCCCTGTGGTAAGCTCTTTACGATCAGTATCTTACTTGAATGTCACAACAACCGCAGGACATAGTTACTATTACCATTCCCATTTTACACATGAGGAAAGAGAGGCAAAGTAACCTGCCCAGGTTCACATGGCTGGGGTGTGTCTGAGGCTAGATTCGAATTCTGGTCTTCTTGACTCCCAGGGTAGCCAGGTGGTACAGCAGATAGTGCCCAAGCCTGGAGTCAGGAATTCTTACCTTCCTGAGTTCAAATCCCGTCTCAGACATTTACTAGCTGCATCTTGTCAGAACAGTGAGGGTACTGAGAAGTTTGGGTTGCCCATGACTCACCCTGGATCATCATTTTAGCTATGACTCAATAATGTTGGTGCTGGAAGGGATCTTAGTGCTAGATCACTTAATCCAACCTCTTCACACAATATTTTTTAATTCATTTAGTAAATTTATCCAGTAATTAATGAACACATTAATCAAGTCTAACAGCATATTTAATGCTCTACACTCACAGGCCCCCACCTCTAAGAGGTACATTAAGCCTCAGACAAGTCCTTCACCTTCACGATTCTTACCTAGGATCCGGATATGAGATGGAAGGTGGCTATTAATCTTTTCCAAAATGTTGTCAATGAGCCATACCTTCAGAGATACAATCTGGCCAGCAGCAGATACACCCTGGAAAGGAGACACCAGTCAGAACTGGGAGGTGGGAGAGACACAGACAAGCAGAATAGCATTGGAATTCCCATGTAAAATTTGAATCATGCTAAAAAACCCAAACTCTACATATCTGAGGGCAGGGAACCTGGGGATAAACAGAAGTGTGTGTGGGGGACACTCCATTTCAAAGAGACTATGACAAGATGACTGAGCACTCACAGCCAGAGTGCCATGCCCAGGGGTTGTTCTCCCCTCTAAAAAAAAAGAGAGAGAGAGAAAGAAAAAACTGCACAAGAATGAAACCAACAGATCTCTCGTTCTTCAAACTGCTACTATGCCTCCATGCCAGATTCAAGAGTGACACATGGCTACACATAGTTTGGAAAAGTGGGAAAGATATCTTATTTAACGTATCTGAATAAGCACTTTCTTTTTAATGGGGAAGAAGCAGACACGGACTGCATATCCGAAATTCAGTCTTCCCAGATGACCCAAGTATGGGCAATTCACTAAGTTTAAAAAAAATTATAAAAAGAACTTATAATCCAAAATGAGATGACTGACCTAGTCATTAGCTTCTAACCACCATCCTGACAGTTAATTAAAAAGGGAGAAAAGGTTCTGAGTTTTTTTGTTAAGCTTAATCAGACCAAAGGTAAATAAGGTAATTTCAGGGTGGGAGTGATGGGGTGCTTGAGTGTTTGTGTATGAACCCCAATTCCAAGATCACAACTCTCCCTAGCTTCAAAACATGATCTCTGACAGTTTTCTCTCCAGTCCAAAAACACTATGCCTAGCAAGAACTCATGAGTGGGCCCCAGTAAAACAAACTATGTTTCTCCATCACAAGAACAAGCTGACCTCTGAAGGAATTCTCCTCTAAAAACAGAACTATCATGTATGGATTCCCAAAATTATCATATACAATCTAAAGGTCAAGCTATAGACATCAACTCTCAAAGCTATCTTGCTACAGACCAAAAAACACCCCTGAGAAAGCCCTTCCCCTGGTTTCCAGTAGTGAATGAAGCCTGTGACCAAGGTTGTAAGTTATCACCTAATTAGCATATCTGCCAGATAATCCACGCTTTTTCCTAGGCATCATTCCTATTAAGTTGCAAGTTCCTTAAGGAATGTAGGTGTTACAATAAACCTTTGCCAACTTGACTTAAAGAATGCTTGAGTCTCTGAATTCATTCCAGGCAGCCCTCTCCTTTATTTCAGTCCTTAAGGGGGCCCTGAACCTCTTAAACCCTCATCAGGTGAAGAAAGGGCTGAAGGGCAAGTGTCTCCTGGGCATAGTTCAAAAATTAGGTAAATTTCACTCCAACCACATCCCAGAACAATTTGCCAAAAAGTCAAGCTTGTGTGTGTAACTTCATTTTCCAGAAAAACTTGAATATAAAAGGTCAGATTTCATCACTTTAAACTATAGCAGCAACTCCTGCATTCACAGAACTGAAGACTGCTCCCTTTGCCTGGGAACTTTGGTCTTGTGACATTACAAGACTTGGCTGTGGGTAAAGGGGTTTCAGAAATGGAGGTACAAATGATGAATTTCCAATTCTGACTATGCCATCAACAGCAAATCAGGAGAAGACACACCTAAGCTGCTCAAGATTCTGTGCTGTCATTTTGTTGATAGTTATAAAGACCCCATCAGCGCTCACTCAAGGTGTTTGGTTATTAAGAAGCCATTGACCCAACTTACTGATTACTGCTAGCCTAATTAATAAATTTATCATGCTCCAAATTTTGTCTTTCAATTTACCTTAATTTCAATCATGACAATATAAACCCCCAGGAGGTCACAGAAAAGAGGGAAAAGTCCCACATGTACAAAAATACGTATGTTTACACTTTTTCTGTGGTAGTAGACAAAGGAAGCCTTCCCAGATTAGGAGAATGACTGAAAAAACCATGGTATGTGTAAGTAATGGAATGTCACTGTGCCAAGAGAGAAAATTAACCAAGACTCATAGGAACTAATACAGAGTGGAGTAAGCAGAATCAACGGGACAGAGTCCACAGTAACACAAGTAACACCAACATGAAAGTCAAGCGAACTAGAAATCAGTGGAATGAGTCCAGATAACTTTCAGGGAGAATAAATTTTCCCACTGAAGAAGCATGCTAGCCCCCTCCTGCTAGGTCCCAATTAGTACAAGTGAAGAATCCTGTGAAGGGGCTTAACTCTCCCAGCATGTTTCCACTGGGCTGGAACCGGTGACCATATTTTATATGATTAACTTCAAAGAGTGAGAATCTGAATGCATGAGACCAGTCATGGGATTCATCATTCACACAGATGAGAACCTCACTGTGGTCTCAGATATTTTTTTCTAAAGTGTTGACTGATTTCGCTGGAAATTCTTTCCTCTTTATTTTTTATTTTTAAATTTTTTGTTTATGGGAGAGGGAAGACCCAGGGGACTTGAGGTGATATCAATAAAAATCTAATTCTTTACAGAAAGAAAGTCCTTTTAGGAGAAAGGCAGGGGATCACAGGTGCAGAATGAGGAATAGATTATCAAACATAACCAACGTACTGCTGGTTCTCCCCTAACAGCTAGGTGACAATAAATAGTGCTGGGCTAAGAGTTCAGAAGATCTGAGTTCAAATTTGACCTCAGACACTTACTAGCTTACCAGCCTCAGATACTTACCTGTCTGAATAGTATATTTTTTTTTTAAAATAAGACTCACATGTGGGCTGTAAGCCTGCAATTCTTTCAATGTTCCCAAGGAACCTATATACGTGGAAAGTTGCTTAACCTGTTTGCCTCAATTTCCTCATCTGTAAAGTGGGAGTGATGGAGCAACCATGTGATGATCCACTTTGATAGACTTGACTTTTCTCAGCAATGCAACGCTCTAAGTCACAATTCAAAAAGACTCATGATGGAAAATACTTTCCACTTCCAGAGAAAGAACTATGAAGTCTAAATGCAGAACGAAACAGACTATTTTCACCGTTTTTGTTGTTTTGTCTTTCTCTTGGTTTTTCCCTTTTGTTTTGATTCTTCTTTCACAATATGACTAATGTGGAAATATGTTTAATATAATTTTACATGGGGATGGGAGAGGAGAGGGAGAAAAAAGTTTGAAACTCAAAATCTTATAAAAATGAATGTTGAAAACATTTTTTACATATAATTGGAAAAAATAAAATACTATTTCAAAAAATGGCAATGATAATAGCCCCTACCTCCCAGGGCTGTGTGAGAATTAAAAGAGATATATTTGTAAGTCACTCAGCACCGTGCCTGACACACAGCAAGTGTTACAGAGACGTTAACTACCATTGTCAGCTACACTTCTGTTACAAGGGGGAACAAGAGGTTGGCAGGTGGGGAAGTGATGTGGATTTTTTTAAAGAGCATCAGTTCTTCGAAGAAAAGAATACCTTGTCTGTCCGTGCACACCGCTGAAAGGACATTTTCTTCATATCTTCTCCATGGTTCTCCGGAATGCAGCCAGACTGGACAAGGGCAGACACTAAGTCGTCTTCAATAGTCTTGAACTGGGAGGACCCCAAGTTCCTCTGGGAAAGGGAGGAATGTGCTTTACTCTCCGATGCTGATACAAAGCAATACAGGGTAATCACAATACAGGGCAAACAAAGGTCCTGCTCTGAGCTAAAACAGGAAATGACTAAAGATTGATTATCAAGCCAAAAATGCTGAGGGATCACCCACATTTTCCTTAAATCTGGGGCATGAAAACGTCTGACGGTGTTCCCTTTCAAAGAGAAAGTCAAACTCCCTCAACCAAGATGCCAACTGAAATTCCAGATTCCCAGGACATCTCAGACCACTTCTGGCAAAACCTGCCTAGGACTGGAGCCGATGAGTTCACCCTCAAAGAGGAAGCATCTCCCCCCATTCCTCCAGTTCCAGCACCTTTCTCAAATACTCAAAGATCTGTGATTGATTTCATCAGTTTGAGGAACTTATAAGTCCCAGTCCTTCTAGGCCTCTGTACATAAGTAGTAGGGAATATACAATGCACATACAAGTTAAGTGACATGTCAAGGGTCACTAGCTATTAAGTGTCAGGGTAGGATTTGAACCCAGGGTTTCCTGACTCTAAAGCTTAGCATTTCTGAACTAGAAGGAATTGGCATATAAGAGTATTCATGTATACATAACACTTTATATACAACAATAGTACATGCTATATTACATACATGATATACATTGTATATGTATGTCTGTATATATGAACTGGTATAGGAGATAGTTATATCTACCTAGGGGCAGCTAGGTGGCATAATGGATAGCACACCAGCCCTGGAGTTGGGAAGACCTGAGTTCAAATCAGCCTCAGATACTGTTGTATGACCTTGGGCAAGTCACTTCACCCTGTTTGTCTCAGTTTCCTCATCTGTAAAATGAGCTGGAGAAGGAAATGGCAAAACCTCTCCAGTATCTTTGCCAAGAAAACCCCAAATGTGGTCACAGAGAGTTGGACATGACTGAAACAACTCAACCACAACATATCTATATATTTTAATATTTATTAATGTTCAATATTTAACATGACAGAATTTATATCTATGCTATATTAATATGTATATACAGGGACTAGTGTATGAGAAATCCATCTTGATATTATATATTATATAAAAATTTCCATACACCATACATTATCATGATGATAGAAATGAATAAAAGTACAATGAGGTTCAAAATTTCTAAACTTTATCAGTTTATTAAAAAAGCCAGTAGAAATGACTATCTCAGCCCAACCAAGTGACCTCCCACTGAGGGCAGACCAGGTCTTTCAATCCTAGGCGAGTTTTCCTTCTGATTGTATCTCCCCTGGCAAAGGTAAGCCAATCCTGGTCAGAGGACATTTTAATGAGTCACCTCAGCTCCTTTCCATTCATAAAATGGGAATAATCCTCTAACAGGAGTGTGCAGCAGCTTAGGTTGAATCAACTAGATTTTGCATTGAGTGGATGGTAGGTGAGGTTACAAGGGTGGAGACACAAATTATAGCAATAGAATTTAGACTCAAATGCCCCGGGCTACTAGAGGAAAGAGAGGAGGTAATTATAAGACAAAAGTCTGACCTTCAGGCAAGTTTCTAGGGAATTGTAGGTGAAGGGTGAAGTTAAAAGGGTTCTTAGACTCAGATCATGGAAGAGGACTGAACCTATTGCAGTTTAAGTCTTAAAAATAGAATTAAAATAAATTCATAATTTTACATTATACCAGATTATATATTATAGAGATGTTATATTAATAATATGCCATATATTGTTAATATAGAGTATGTGTAATATTATATAACGAAATTATATAACAAAAACCCCAAATAAGGTTATGAAGAGTTGGACATGACTGAACAATATTATATGTGCATATGTATAATATGTTATGTAACATTTCTAGATAGAGATCTCATATACCAGTCCCTATACGTGTATGTGTATGTGTGTAGCGTTTAGTACCATGCGTGGCACATTTTTGGTGTTCAGTTTTGTCTGACTCTTTCTGACTTCATTGGCAGAGATATTGGAGTGGTTTGCCATTTCCTTCTCCAGTTCATTTTACAGATGAGGAAACTGAGACAAACAGGGTGAAATGACTTGCCCAGGCTCACAGAGCTAGTTAAGTGTCTGAGGTCAGATTTGAACAAGCTCCAAGCTCTGTGCACTATGGTGCCACCTAGCGGCCCTCCTTAGAACATAGAAGGTAAATACTGACTGACCTCAGGAAGGATGGGTGGGAAGGGGCAGAGTGGATGGGATGGACAGGACTGATTCATTCCATAACAGGAGACATTCCAAGTGGAAAGGCCCCTGTTCTTAGAGGGAAGAAATACAGGATTGGGGGCCATCTCTGACATCAGATGTGTGTCCACCAGTAAAGCCATTTCACCACCAAACCTCAGTTTCCTCATCTGTAAAATGAGTAGGCCGGGCTCTAAGGTTCCTTCCAGCTCTCGATCTATGATCCTACATAGTGCTGGGTGTGACTTACAACCATTCCTGGAAGCCTGAGCCCCACTCTTTGGTCTGGTTCCCAGTATGTCAAGCATTTGTGACTTCATCAGCACAGGGACTTTCTCCACTAATGCAAGCTTCACCCCCTCCATGCTCCAAGGGCCTCTGATCATTTCAGGAGATGTTGAGGCCGAAGACATTCATCACCCAATGGCTAACACCTGGTCACATAAGTCCCAAGCCTTCTGCAACCTCAAAGGACTCACCATGCAAGGCTAGGGCTCCCAATCACTCCAGACCAATGGGACCTAGCAGAGGCTGGCATTGCCTCCTAAAGTCCCTCCAGGGTCAGCTCCAGGCTACAGCGCAGCATCCAGTGCTACAGAGAGCACCATTGTTGGAGAAGACCCAAGAGGCCATGCAGCCCAACCTGAAACCTCAACCAGATTTGCATCTGCCCAAAATTGACCACCCAGACCTGCTCAGACGTCTGGGGAGTGTGGGAGGTAGGGAGAGAGAAAGGGAAATATGTAGCGGGGGAGTCTAATTGTTAGGAAGTTTTAGAAGAATAAATCTGCCTCTTCACAATTTCTACCCCTTGAATGCCCTGGCTCTCCATGTAATATGGTAATATGTGACTCCATCAACATAGCCACTTCCTTTACCAGTGCAGATAGTGACCCCTCTCTGCCTTAGGAAAAGGATTCTTCACCATGTGCTTTCCTGTGGACTTTCTCATCCAATGCCACAGCAATCTTCTCATCCTAAAAGTTCACTCTGCCCCTGCTGCCCTTTCCACCGACAAACTGGAATTGATAAAGGAAGGGCCCAGGCCACGTCAGTCATGTCTTCATTCCTCCTTCATTCCCACCTTCTGGGCTTTCCCTCACTATGCTCTGACTGAGACACCACTTATCCAGCCCCCTTCAACGGCTGCATTGAGGGCTGGGAGTCTTTCTCTGCTTGATCTTGGCAAGGTGTCTGGCACTCAAGTGAGAGCAAGTTAAAGCTTCTTGACTTAACTTTCCTAAACTGCCTGATCATTGTATTTCAACATAACAGTTTCTCTTTGTAGTCCTATGTATTTTATTTGATGCATTTAAAAACCTTTTTCTGAGGAGGCAACAGGCTTCCCATCTATCCTCCAAATCCTCCGAATTTTAGTGCCTTCCTTCTCTGAATTATGGCCTCTTTCTCTTGCATAGAACTTGTTAGTACACAGTTGTTTGCCTGTTGTCTTCTTTGTTGGACTGTAAGCCCCAGGAGGGCAGGCACTGTCTTCTGCCTCTTTTTGTAGCCCCAGCCCTTAGCACAGAGACTGGTGAAATAAAATTGAATGATTGAGTGATTGCTTCCCTACCTATCCATCTGGCACATAGGATCCAGAGAGTAAAAAAAATAAAAAAATAAGAAGCATTGCCTTGGGTCAGCAGTGGATAACGGGCAGACCCTGGAGTCAGACATTTACTAGCTGTGTGACCCTAGGTAAATCACTTAACAGAGAAGGAGGAGGAAGAGGAAGAAGGAGGAGAAGGAGAAGAAGCATTGCTTGGAAGATGACCTTTAGCCACCTGACAGCACATCCAATCCCTCTCCCAAGTAACTCTCCTCCAAATAAACATTATCTCATATTCCTTCCCACTCTCCTAGTTTTATCCACTCTAGCCTAAACATCCCTACTGGAGTAAAACTTTTTAACATTTTCTTTAAGAATTTTGAACATTTTAAAAACATTTTTGATTGGAGCTGTGATTGCACTGAGATGGGGAGCTCACGCTGGCCGGTGAGGGGTCCTGTGACTTGGCCTGGATCACACACTCAACACTACCTCTCTGCCTTTTGGATGTCAGAGTCTCACGGTATAAACCCCCAGAAATCGGACAGCAGAGCCATCCCAGGCAGCGGGCAGCCAAGAGTCTGTTCACATACCTGCATCCCATGGTAGCCTTTCCCAGAATAGGCCATCAGCAGCACAATCTTCCTTTTGGGGATTTTCGTACTATGTGTCTCCTCTTCCTCACCAGTCTTTGGCCTCTTCGCTTGGGGTTCTGCTTCCTCCCACTTCTTCAGCCCCCGATCCTTGCTTCCCCTCACATTGCTCCCCGGGTCCTCTGTGGCCCCAGCCACGGGCTTGGCCTTCACGGGCACAGTCTTCATAGTCTCTGGGTGCTCGGCCATGAGGATCTGTCTGAAAAGAATCAAGAAAAGGTGGTTAGGAGGGATTAGACGGAGGCATCAGTGGTAAATGATAAAGGAGCAAGGCAGCTCTGGAGAGGATGGCCCACTACCTGAGACAGTGAAATTCACAGTGCAGCAGAGGCAGTGCCTGGCGAGTCCTGCAGGTGGTTTGCTGGACTACAGCCTCAAGCTTCAGGAGGGAAGCTCCCATGGAGAGAAGATGGGACCACACGCCTGGCTCTGGTTACCTCAGACACCAGCTACAAGGGCACATGAAGAGGGAAAGGAATCAGTCAACCAGCACTTATTAGGCACCTACTGTGTGCCAAGCACTGAAAGTGCTAAGTACCAGGGATAGAAAAGCACAGGCAAGAAGGAAAAGGCAGCCCCTGATCCCTAGAAGCCTCCAGTCTACATGGGAGACAACACACAAATAGTGACAGAGAACAAGTTATAAACAGGATCGAATGGAGCAAATCTCTGAGGGAAGGGGCTGATATTAAAGAGGATAGGGAAAGGCTTTTTGCAGAAGGTGGGATTTGAGCTGAGACTTAAAGGAAGCCAGGGAAGTCAACCAATCAGCATCTATGAAACACCCAATATGTGCCAGGTCCTGTGCCAAACACTAGAAGCCAGGAGGCAGAGATGAGGAGGGAGGCAGGCAAGCACAAGGGACAGCTAGGGAGATGCTCAGCATCTAGAGACGGAGGGTCCTTTGTGGAACAGCCAGACACCAAATTCCAGAGTTATGTCCTGGCCCTGGGGAGTATTGGTGATTGGAGACAGCAGTCTGGGAGCAGCAGGAGGTCAGAGGCCAGCCATGAAGCGTTAAGAAACAAGTGAGAGGAAAGGAAGTGGAGGAAGTGATCAAGGGTAGCCTGGGCAAGAAGGATGTTAATTGGTGTCCCTGCTCCCAGTGTCTCCTATCTCTCCAAACCATCCTCCACCAAGCAACCCAGAGACACAGAGACAGAGAGAAAGAGAGAGACAGAGAGAAGGAGGGTTAAAGGGAGGGAACAGGGAAAAGGAGGAGAAGGGAAAGGAAGAGAGAGACAGAGAGAGTATATGTTTATGCGTATGAATACACATGTGCCACTTTATGGGTGTATATACATATTGCGTGTGTACACACACATGCATACATATACAACATACAAATGTGTATACATAATGTTTAATGTAAATATTTGTAAATAAGATGTATAGAGCAATTTGGAAGCTTTGCCCAAAAGCTATAAAAATGTGCATATCCTTTGATGCTGCAATATCACTTTTAGGTTTGTATCCCAAAGAGATCATAGAAATGGGAAAAGGACCCACATGTTCAAAAATATTTAGAGCAGCTCTCTTTGTGGTGGCCAAGAACTGGAAATCGAGGGCATGCCCACCAATTGGGGAATGGCTTAACAAGTTGTAATGGTGAATGATGAACAGGAAGACTTCAGAAAAACCTGGAAAAACTTACAAGAACTGATTGTGAGTGAACTGAGCAGAGCAGAACCTGGAGAACATTGTACACAGTGACAGCCACAGTGTGAAAGGACTGTTTCTGATAGACTTAGCCCTTCCCAACAATGCAAGAACCTAAAACACTCCCAAAGGACTCGAGGCAAAATGCCATCCACATTCAAAGGAAAAACTATGGAATCAGAACATAGATTCAAGCAGACTATTTTCTCTGGTGTTATGTATTGTTTTGTTTTTTCTTACGGTTTCTGCCATTCTAATGACTAATGTGAAAATGTGTTTAATAAGAATGTATATGTAGAACCTATATAAGTTTGCATGCCATCTGTCTCAGGGAGGGAGGGAAAATTTAAAACTTATGGAAGTGATTGTTGAAAACTGAAAAAAAATTAATCAAAAAATAAGATGTATATAATTGCTTACTATATATATAAAACTATAAGTATACACACACATATGTGTGTTTGTGCTCTAACCTGTGCTTCAAGGGTATATATATATATATGTGTGTACACACATACACAGTAACCTTCAAGCACAAGTCTGAGTATATTTATTAAATGGATAGAGACAGAAATGTAGATAGGTAGATAGATATCCTTAAAGCACAGGTCTGAATCTATTTATTAGACAGATAGATGATGGATGGACACACATGTAGGTTGGCAGATATCCTTAAACACAGGTCTGAATAACACAGTCTCTTCCCCAAAGTGCATCTAGGATAAAATACAAACTCCTCTGGCATTTAAAGCTCTTTACTCACAGGTCCTAACCTGTCTTTCTAGACTTCCTTACACTTCCTTACATATTTACATATCCTCCTCCAAACACTCAAGAATCTCCTCCTACCCCCACCCCCACCAGACTGCTGGCTGCTCTGGACACCGTATTGCATTTCCTGCCCCTTGGCATCCTTGGGTCCCAAAAAGATGCCGCTTAAGTGACCTTTGTCAACCTGGACTTTGCAGCTCCGCCCAGCTCTAGGTCCAGTTCACCAAACTGCTTTGTATGTAGTATTTAATTACCTTTGTCTAAGGGGTCTTCCCCATTAGAATTTAAGCATCTTGACAGACCGAGATGATTTTCATTTCTGTCTTAGTATCCCCAGTACCAACCATGGTTAACAAGTTCAGTTAAACTCCCTGAGGCCTCAGTAAAACGAGAGGATGAACCAGAGAGGCAGTCGGTTTAATAAATGCCTTGTGGAACTTCCTTAACCTCATGCCCTAATGATTTCAGCCTCTGACGTGGACACATGAACATCCCCAGCACACAGACATCCCAGTAAACCTCAACCCCCACCGCACCCCTCTAGGAAGGGATGCAGTGGCTAGAGAACTGGACTTGGAGTCAGGATGGGTTTAGACCTCAACTCAAAACACTTATTGGTTGTACGACCCTCAGCAAATCACTTAGCCTCCACGGGCCTCAGTTTCCCCATCTGTAAAATGAGTCATAGCACCTACTTTCCCAATTGTTGCATCAAATCAGTGAATATATATAGAGTGCCTTGTATGCCTTAAAGCACTTTATAAATGCTAGCTGTTGTTACCGAGGCAATTATTACATCTTTCCACGTCCTGAACCCTCTGGAAATGAGGGGTAAGTAATTAATGATGCTGAAATACAATTATCTAAATAGAAGTGTATTTACATAGAAGTATATACATGCATATATATGTGTGTCTATATCTATATATATATAGATATATATATGTCCGTGTATGTGCGTCTGGGTTAATAGACCCCTGGTCTAGAGGCACCTCCTCATTTGCTAATTTATTAATTAATTGATTGGTTGATTAATCACTGTAGACTGGAAGAGCATTTATCGAGCACTTACTGCCCACGGAGCAGTTTAATCGCTTCCTGGGCATGGAAGTGTTTATGACAGCCCCGGCTGCCTAGGGAGAAGCAATCATTAGTCCCCTACTGTATACTGTTTACTGTATACTGCATACCGGACCTTCCCGGCCCCACTTGGGCCAAACCTCCAGCTCGTTTTACGTCCGAGGCTGTACCCGCAGCGCCCCCGGCTGATCCTACTGCCTACTGGGAGAGCACTGCTTAAGCGCTTACTGTATGCTGGCCATGGGGATACAGCGCAAGGCGGCGCGACCCTGCGGGCCCCTCCGCGACGCCCCCAACTCGGCGGAGTCGCGATTATTACGAGCTCCCGTCCCAAGCGGAGGTCAGCAGACGCCGCCGCCGCCGCCGCCGCCGGGGCTCGAACCCGGATCTCCGGGACCCCGGGCTGCCCCCGGCAGGGCCCGGCTGCCCCACCCCCTCCGCCCCCGCCCGCTCAGCCACGTGCGCCCCTCCGCAGCCCCCCCGCCCCCGCCCCACTTACGGAGCGGCGCGCGCGCCGAGCGGGTCAGGACCACGTGGGCGCCCAGACATCCCGGGAGCGCGCGCGGAGGGGCGGGGCCCGGCGACGGCGGCCGGGCAGGGACAGGAGCATCCAAACGCGCTGCGCTAGCGCAACGGGAATGGGAACGAGGAGGGGGCGGGTCTTAGGGGATCAGAAGAAGACACTGAGGCGCGGGCAGGGAAAGGGGCTCCCCCGATAATATCAGTGCGGTTATCCCTAACAAGGAGGCCGTCCTTGCTGCCTCACTGAACAGGCCCGCGAGGAGGCGCCGCTGTTACTGCACCGGGGGGAAGCAGCCCCCGAGAAGCGGCCTAGAGCGCGCAGGTGACCGGAGGAGCCGCCGCCCTCGGGACCGCGGCCGAGGGCGGGGCCGGCAGCGAAGGCGCGGCGCCGCTGGGGGGCGCCCGGTGCCACCTTGGACAGCGCTCCGCCTGCGGACCCCGCCGAGGGCCCGGAGACGCCTCTGTGCCCCTCCGTGCTGCCCTGGTGCTGCCCATGGCACGAGGCGGGGATGCTCCAGGAAACCGCGGAGACCGCGCCGCCAGGGGGCAGTGCGGAGTAGGGGCCGCTTCCGGACCGGCCGCTCCCCGTACTCCACACACCGTGCGCGCATGCGCACCGTACACACACACGCACACCATACACACGCACCATACACACACCATGCACACGCACCATACACAC
>CM053773.1:211821688-211862009 GCA_028658325.1 Potorous gilbertii
CCATCATCATCATCATCATCACCACCACCACCATCATCATCACCACCATCATCACCATCATCACCACCATCATCATCATCACCATCACCATCATCATCACCACCATCATCATTACCATCACCACCATCATCATCACCATCACCATCATCATCATCATCACCATCATCATCATCATCACCATCATCATCATCACCATCATCATCATCACCATCATCACCACCATCACCATCATCACCACCACCATCATCACCATCACCATCATCATCATCACCATCATCACCACCATCACCATCATCATCATCATCATCATCACCACCATCATCATCATCACCACCATCACCATCATCATCATCACCATCATCACTACCATCACCATCATCACCATTTCATTTTTGTCTTTGTGCCCTTATCACCTTACAAAGGGTGAGGACTTAATAAAATAAAATAATAAAAAAAATGAACCAAATGACTTCTAGTTCTTAACTGGATCTTTGGCCCTACTCAGGAAATAAGGGATTGTCCAGGGTTCCCAAAAAATCTAAGACTGGACCAAATGCTGGTTACCAAGGTCATGGCAGCACCTTCTGGCCTGGAAAGCAAGATCTCCCTCCCCCATCCCACCTACAAAAACAGAAAGGACAAAGTCCTGGGGAATAAATCACCCACCTGCTCCATGCCCCTGCAATAAGGTGAGCTGGGGACATGAAGCTCTGTAGGTGTGTGTGTGGGAGGTGAGGTGGATTTGGCAGGAGCAGTCAAGATCAAGGATTGGACGCTTTCAAACACGCAGACAGAGCATCCTCTTGGTTCAAGCCCCTAAGTATGTCATCAGAAGCATCACCACGACACCACTGCCCCACTGACCAGGGAATCAGCATACAAGGAGGGGAATAAACAGACTGAGGCCCTGTTGGCCTCCCTTCCCAAAACCTGGGACAGTTTTGACACTTACCAAAGTCCATTCGATCTTTGTGGTTCCGCTGAAGAAGGCCCAGAAGTAGTTGTCTCAGGGGGCTGGATGTCTCCCTGGGGATGCTGAATGGACAGAGAAACAGAAATATGTCAACTCAAAACAATACAGGTAAGTATATGAAATGTATGTGTGTGTATAAGCATATATATGCAGACACAGCCATCACATAGAAAGATAATAGTTGTTTCAGTCATGTCTGGTTCTTTATGATCCTACTTGGGGTTTTCTTAGAGATGCTGGAGTGGTTTGCCATTTCCTTCTCCAGTTCATTTTACAGATGAGGAAACAGAGGCAGACAGGATGAAGTGATTTGCTCAGGGTCACCCAGCTGGTAACTGTCTGAGGCCACATTTGACCTCAGATCTTCCTGATTCCAAACCCAGTGTTCTACTTCCCGGGCCACCTATCTGCCCCATATTGTTGCCTATAGATCTCTGTCTCTATTTATCTGTATCTGTAATCTATCAAAAACACTTTTAATGTAGGCTAAATGCTTAACAATAACCCCAAGGAGTAGGGGCTACTATATCGCTCCCATTTTACAGAAAAAGAAACTGAGTGAGGATCAAAAAAGTCACATGATCAGCCACAATCAATATCTGAACCCAGGTCTTCCTGACTCACAAGTTGAGAACTCTGGACTAGGTCAATGGTGCTCTAAAAGAAAGAGAGGCCACAAATCCACACCTTAAGGATCCCTGAAGGTTCTATATTGATTTAGAAAACCACATACTACTGTTAACATCCAGGTATTTCCATTTCTTCTGTTAAATATTTATTAGCTACATTTTAACCTGGCTTGGGCTCCATGGGGCCATGTGTCTAACACCTCTTCCCTAAGCCACACTGATCTATCTACAAAGGTTGAAGCAAACAAGGTGCCAGGGAACACGGAGTTCCAATACTGAAAACTTGGCTCTGCCCTGGATGTTTCCAGAGGGCTGGGCGTGGAAGGGGGATTTGGGTTCAAATCCCATCATAGACATTTAATCCACACAGAAGCTTGGACAAGTCACAAAAATCTCCCTCCAGGCTTCAGTTTCCAACGAAGGTTGGGAACTAGAGGGCCTTTAAACCAGGAGCCTACCTGGCCTCTCTGAGCCTCAGTGTCCCCTCCCCCACTTTGTAAAATGAGGGAATTGGATCAAATAATCTCTTAGGCCTCATTTGATTCTAAAGATAATAACTTTTGTCCTAGGGATGGGGGAAAAATAGGGAGGGTGATTTAAGGGCTGAGGCTACCAAGAGAAACTCACCTGGGCAACAGCGTCTTATTCTTCTCATAAAACAGGCGTAGATCCTGTGGACTGCTGGCCTGGGCGAGGGAGAAACATCAGATAATAATATTATTAATTGGCACACCCGGCAGATTTCCAAAGGGCTGCATCTGAGGTCATCTCATTTGTACCAGCTGTCTCCACCTGCTCCCTACTTGGACCCTCACTCTCAAATAGAATGGGCTGACTTAGGACGTATCAGTTCCTTTTCAGGGTCTGGAATGCTGGAGCAGGAAGCTCAGTTAAGGCTTCTTTTGCTGGCTCAGGTCTGATCTGCCCCTCACGACAACTAATGGGGTCCATTAGGATGTTCCCTCCCCAGCAGAGATGGAAGGGTTTAGAAACTGAGGGTGGCCTTTAACATTCCAAGATTTTTTGCCTGATGGACCAGAAGCATCCAAAAATTTGACCAAAAAAAAAGAAAGAAAATGACATGCTGGAGGGTCCATGTGAAAACAGACATGCTGTTGGTGTGAGGCTGGATGCCTAGGCGTTGAGACTATATAACAAAAGTTTAAGTTGGTTCTGTAAATGTAACAGATTATAAATCTAATGAATCTTTGCAAATGATAGAATACACATTTAACAAGGCTATAAAATAAAAATTCAACTCCCATTAAATTAAAAAATCAAACAAAAGCGAGACTGTTGGTGGAGCCATGAATTTGTCCAGCCATCCTGGAGTATAATTTGGAACTCATGCTCCTTAACTTTGTACAATATGCATGTGTATACCTTCTGATCCAGCTCTACCACTGCTAGGTCTATGTTCCAAAACAACAAAGAAGAAAAGGACCACCACGAAACATTTACAAGTACTTTTTGTGGTGGCAAAGAACTGGAAACTAAGGGGTTGCTCATTAACTGGTGAACAGGTAAGTTATGGTCTGCTAATATAACAGAATAGTCTTTTATAAAAAATGATGAAGAGGGACCGTTTTCAAAGAAAAGATGAAAGGGGAGGGTTCAAGAGACACTTGGGGAGACTTGTTTGGAACTGAACCAGCGTAAAGTAAGTAGAACCAGGAGAGTAATTCACAAATTCATATCAACACTGTAAAAACAAGTAACTCCAAAAGACTTGGCTGTGATGAACAGCAATGATCAGCACCAGGGTCAGAGTCCTCATGATTTCTCACACTCCCTGCCTCCTGACAGAGGCAACGCATTCAGGATGCAGAATGAGACGGGACTTTTGGACAATGGATATTTGCTATAAAGGTTTTTACTTCTAATTGGGGAGGCAGGGGGGCAAAATGGAGGGCAAGGAAAAAATCAATTTTTCATAGTTCCTCCCATTAGTTCTAATTCTTCTTTACATTATGACTAACATGAAAATGTTGACTATGTTTATATTAGTAGAGTCTGTATTGGATTGCATGCTGTCTTGAGGAAGGAGGAGAGAGAGGGGAAGAAAATTTGAAACTCAATATCTTACATAAGTAAAAGTTGAAAACTAAAAATAAATTAATAAAAAAAATTTTCCAAAAAAAAAAGTACATACAAAAGGATGACCTAGCCAAAGGAGTTCCCTTTTCTGCTCACAACTGCTCAAGGTCCCTAAAAGGGCCCCCCCCCCCAAATGCTCACCTGGAAGGGGGCCTTGCCCGTCAGACACTGGTAGATGATTGTTCCTATACTCCACAGGTCAGCTTTGGCATCATAATGTTGGGACATGATGACTTCAGGGGCCTGCGGGAACACAAGGTATTTCTTAGTGAGTCAATGAGCATGGTAAAAGTGCCAGCGATGTGCCAGCCTGAGCACCATGCTATGTGCTGCTGAGGGAAAGGGGAACACTCACAGTCCTTACCCTCAAAGTCTTGATGTTCTAATGAATGGTGAGAGTGGGGAGGCAACACGTAAAACAAAGTGTCGTAAGACACCCTCAGGGACAGTTTCTTACAGGCTAAGGGCTGACTCCTGCCCTCAAGAAAGTACTTGACCCCACAGAATTTGGCCCCTCTCTGATGCCCGTACTTGGATTTGCAGGAGCATAAAAAGATGAAGGTGGGGGGATGTCACTGCTAGGAATATTTCTAGTGCTTGCTGCATAGTCTGTATGTGTGAGCATGCATGCCTTTTGTCAGCATGGGGAACTCTCAGTGTGGGATCTCCCTCCACCAAGCCAGGTCTTAGCCCCTCTGAAGACCACAATCACAAACTGAGAGGTCACCTAGTCCAAACCTCTTCATTTTACCAATAGGAAAAGTCATACAGATAGTGTATAGAACAAGAGCTAAGTTCACATCAGGGCTTGACATAGACAAGCTGGGTGACCCTGAGGAAGTCACTTAGCCTCTGTTTACCTGCTTCCTGGTCTGTAAAAAGGGAGTAATGATAATACCTGCCTCCCGGGACTGTCACGAGGACCGAAGAGACAATGCTCACAGAGCACTCGGCCTGCATCCGGCACCTAAAGGCACTACACAGATACCAGCTGTGATTACTAGCACTGTTACTTCTTGTTACTGTAATTATCACCACCGCCGCCATTATGACGCTGGTGACACAGCCAGGCTCTCAACTCCAAGTCTAGTGCTCTTCCTACCGCACTGCACTGCGCTGTCCTGCACATGAACTGAGCTGTTGGGTTGAAGGTGGGTCAGTTACAGAGAGGACCTCGGTTCTCAGCCCTGAAAGACACATGAAACTCCAAGGAGGCAGAGAGCATCAGGATGGATGGGTAGTCAAGAGTTTAAGTGATCAAGCATTGCTAATGATTTTTTCTAGATTAAAGGGACCCTTCTGATAAAAGAAGCAAAGAGAATAGTGGTCCATGCCCTGGAGAAGGGGAAACAGATCTGTGAGCTGGATTAGTCTCCTTCCATAATCAAGGAGGAGGAGAAAGGAAAGGCTGAAAAACACTATCAAATGGAAAATTTCTGGGCAAGGTAACTGTCTGAAAGTAGCAGGAAAACCAGCTACATAGGAAAGCAAAACCATACACATCCTAAAAAGGGTGATGAATGACTGAGAAACCCAAACCGAAACTACGGTGACTTCTACCCCAGAACATCACAAAATCAACCAGAAGATCATAGACTTCTGTAGCAGAGGGGGTTCTTTGATGGCAAAGGCAGCACCACACTCAGGCAAAAGCCAGTCTCCTCTCAAAGTCTGCAGGACTCATCAGGAAGAGCTGAGGGTTCTCTGTGAAAAACTCCAAGGGTGGGTAGAAAACCACAGCATAGGCTCTGGAAATCCCCCAAAGGGGCAGCAAGCAGCTCTCTGAATGACAAAGAACCAGACCCTGGAGTCTGTATGTGTGTATGGGGAATGGGAGAGAAGTGGCAACAGCCCTGAGAGATGAGGTTCAGAGCAGGGAGCCTGATGATCCTTCAAGTCTGATCACAGCAAGAGATGGAGCCTAGCCCTAGCACAAAGCCCCAGTTCAAGAACTAAGGTTGGAAAGGTAAGTGAACCAAAAGAACCCTGACCACTACTATCCAGAGACCCCCTCAAAACCCAACCTGGAGAGAGAGTAATGTGATAAGGCAAAAACTCAACAGAACACATGGATTTTCTACAAGGTCTACATGAATACATCAAAGAGGTGAAGTAAAAAAACAACAACAAAATAAAAATACTGGAGAAAAGATATAGAAGGAGACTTAGGTAGTAAACCTTACCCAAAATAGAAATCCCTAAAAACCAAAATAGACTAATCAGTAACCAATGGCTCCATGAGTTAGCAAGAAGTCTTAGACAAAATTGTGTAGGATATCAGACAGACATCAAAAACAAGTGACCTAGAAAATAGGTTGAGAAATAATTTTATCATTGGACTCCCTGAAAATTATGATTAAAAAAAAAGGCCAGACACACTATTTCAAGAAATCATCAATTAAAACTGTCCAGATGACAGAGGAACCAGAGAACAAATAAAGACAGGGAAAAAAAAAATTGCCTATCACCTGCTGAAACACCAAAAGGATAAGTCTCAAGAATGTCATAGCCAAAATCCCGAATTTCCAAAATATTATAAGCAACCAGAAAGGGGCTCAAGTATCAAGGAACCACAGTCAAAAATCTTACAAATCCTGGCAGCTTCTACTTTAAGTGAGAGGAGAGCTTGGAAGACAAAAAGGAAGGTTATATATAAAAATCTGTATCTCTCACTCTATATAAACACATAGAAAGAGCAAGCAAGTGGGCAGGAGGATGGTCAAAAAAAAGAAAGAGAGGGGCTATACATATATATCTGTAAAGACAGCTATCTCTCTCTATGTCTAAATCTATAGATATTTAGAGAGGGGGTGGAGGAGGGGCTTGCAACCAAGAATAACTTGCTCCACAAAGCCAAGTACAATACTAAAGGGAAAAAAATAGACTTTAATGGAATAGGATTATTAATCATTCTTGATGAATGGACAAGAGCTAAGTGTGGAAGCACAATACTCAGCAGAAACCTAGAAAAATAAACATATCTGAGCAATACGGGAAGGAGTTGTTTGATAATAGAGCATGAATATTCTAATGGGGGAGAATACACAAGTGTCCCTTCATAACCTTAATGTCTTCCAAGGCTATTATGGGACTTAAATGGTTTAAGAGGGAAAATAAACTTCTTGACCCAGAAAACTGGATTAACAAGAAAAGGAAAAAATAAAAAATAAAAAGCTAAGAACTAGAAATCAAAAGAGTGCTCTGCCTATCAGTCAGGAACTGGCTAGAAGAAACTTTGTATGTGAATTTAATGGAATATGATTAGGTCATTAAGAAATGACCAAGGAGAAGGTTTCAGAGAATCTTAGAAAATGAGAATTAGTAGACAATCAATACAAATAAAGGAAAATAACTCTGAAAGACCTATGAACTCTGATCAAAACCATGCCCAAGCGCATTGCCATAAAACCTATGGATGAAGCTTGTTGCCCACCTCCCCACAGAGAGGCAGGGAATGAGACAAAGACGTTTCTCACATTGCCACTGAATGGCTACTGAATGGATTGGTTTTGCTTGACTCTGATTGTTACAAGTTTCCCCCACCCCTCCCAGTCCCTTCTTAATGGTGGGAGTGGGAGAAGGCAATAGCACTGACATTGTGACACAAGTCTTTAAAAATAACAGATAAACTGCCTAAAGATGAAGCTTCTATCCCCATGGAGGAACAGGTCTGGCCTTCTGTTGGGGTAAGCCTGGCTCCAAGTGGAGAAGTTATCTCAGTATGAGTTGGTAGCTGTCAAGAACACTGACTGGATCTCAGAAGAAAAACCAATCATGAAGAATCCTAAGAAATCTAGGGGGAGAGTTGTACGAACCAGAACAATTTACACATCTGCCATGACGTACAAGAATGCTGGCCAAGATGGCCTCACAGTAGAAAAGTCAAAGGGACTGGGCATTCTGCCAGGGGTATGACACTGGGGTAAGTTTGAGAGACCCCCACTCTGGTCAGGAGCTTTCCACAGATGAGCCACCAACCATCCTCCTTGTTTGCTGCCCTGCCAGATCTGCATCTTAAGCCACTCAAAACCAAGAGGCTATATACAATGAAAAGAGTAAGGACTCTGGTCTAAAGAACCTAGAAAAACCGGCAGTTCTTAGACAAGAATGTCTGAGACTGTGTGTGTGTACAGATACAGGGGCAGGAAGAAGGCACAGGAGAATTCTTGGGTGTTGCACATGTACATGTATGTGGACACGGGACATGCAAGGACAGGGTATGTTGTGGACATGAGAATTATTTTATTACCCACAAGCACATGGGTAAGGACAGTGTTTCTGCGCGCGCGTGTGCGCACGCACACACACACACACACAGAAGAACACTGTTTATTAGATGTGCATATGTAGGAACTTAACACATGTGTGGGGAAGTGTTTACCATTAACATGTTCCTTCTTGCCCATACACATTTAGGCAAGCATAGATGTGGCAGTGCAGGAGGGAAGGGGCAGGGACAGGATAAGGACAATGCTCACCATATACATGGGAGAACCGCAGAGCGTGGCCGCCATCATGTTGTTCTGTAGGTAACGGGCAAATCCAAAGTCAGCTAAACAAAGAGAAGAAAATGAATTCTGGGTTGATCCTGCAAAGACCCTGCTTTCTTGGACTGCCCAGCAAGGCCCCAATTTCCTCTGTCCTAAGACACTTAAAATTATAGGCATTCAACTCCTGAAAGAGACTCTCATACCACCAGAGACATGCAAAAAGATCTCTGGGAGATAAAGATATTGGTTGAGCCAGAACTCCCTACCAAGACCCCACCCAGAGGCTCTGGAGGCAAAGGATTTAATACCCCTTCTCTCTCTCTTTTTCTATTCCTCTCTCTTCTCTCTCCCACAGGTCTTTCTCTCCCTACCTCCCCCCTACCCCCTCCTATCTCCATTTCTCTCTGCCAGGAGGGAGTCCTGGGAACAGTTGGATCACAAGGGTACTGGTCCTCAGTATCTATCCCTCATTCTTAGCTACACGTGGTCAGGGTTAGCTGGTCATGCTCCAAAAGGGGAATAGGGATATCCAAGTGCTGCATGTACTGACTCATTGTTCCTAACAAAGAACACAAGCTTCTGAAGGGCAGGAATTGCTTCCTTTTTGTCTCAGTAGCCCCCAGGGCCTGGCACAATACCAGGCACAGCAACTGAAATAAGATGCTAAAAATTCTTTGTTTCCAACTTACAGATGGGTCAACTCAGCCCAGTGCTAGGTCTACTGTCCCAAAGACCTAAGTTCAAGTTCAGCCTTAAGACATTCACTAACCAGGACCCTAGGCAAGTCACTTAACTTCTGTCTGTCTCAGTTTCTTCAACTACAAAATGGAGATAACAGTATCACCTTCCTCAGAGAGAATATCTGTCCCTATTAGATGCTTAATAAATGTTTATTCCCTTCCCATTCCATCACCAATGCTATATATAGCTTTCCCATAACATGAAGGTCAGAAGAAAAGTATTGACTTCAAGAGCCAGAAACTCTAAGTTTGGACCCAAGGGGGCTTCTTGACTCAGGGGGGCTGTTTTGATGTTTGCCCAGGAAGCCAGTTACCACCCAGAAGACTTTGCTTGGATCCCCTCTCTCTTTTTTGGATCTGTTTCCTCCTCTACAAAGACAAGTGGAGATCATTTTCTAAGGGCCCCTACAGCTTCAATTCTAAGACGCTGTTTGGAGACAGTGAGAAGGACCAGGGGATTGGACTCTCTGATCAGCAAGGGCCTTTACCTCATGGATACCTCAAGAGCTCTCAATGGCTACTGAGTGACTAGGGCAAAGCACTCTCTGCATTCATGAGCCCCCATCTCTCCACACAAGTCATAAAAACCTGGTTCACACCTGAGCAAGACCTCAGATGACCCCATTTGCACTCATTAAGCAAATCTATAGGGAGACAGAGGTGGAAATCAACTCTGCTTCTGGCTCAGTTACCCATTAACCTGTGCTGGGCCATACAGAGAGAGGGAAAGTGGAGATGCCTCTGGGGCCCGGCCTCTACCCTGCCTGGCCTTAGCTCTACCCAGGAGCTGAAAAAAGTCATGGCTTAGTGGTGCCCCTTCACTGAGATCCTGTACTCAGGGGTACCCCCCCAGGAAGTACCTGTGGCGCCTTTGGAGTCACAGGACCTGGGTTCCAATACTGCCTCAGATACCAACTAGGACAAAGTCATGTGATTCCCTGGGCCTCAGTTTCCCTCTCTCTAAAATCAGAGGGCTGCACCAGATGACTTCTCCAGATTTATGATCCCAGAAAAATCAGGCTCTGGAATCAGCAACTAGAAATTCTGGATCCTACTATTACAGGTTAGGAAACTGAGGCACTGAGAGTCAGTGATGTACCCAAGATCACACAGGGTAGGATTTGAACCCATGTCCCCAGTTCCAAATCCAATTCTCTTTGGACTAGAGACTCCATCCTTCTCAACCCTTCCAAGGCTGTCTAGATGTTAATGCTTTTAGAGATCAGGCTACGGTTACAGCTTCATGTTATTGTTCCGTGGACTTTGGTTACCCCCGTGTTGGGACTTTTCCATCTCCCTCTTGCACCCTGGAAGACATGCTTCCAAGGCTGAGCTCCAGGGTAATAATGACTGACTTTTTAACAGTGCTTAGGAACGAGTGCTAGACACGGAGTCAGAGGTTTTGTTGTTTTCAGTTGTTCAGTGATGTCTGACTCTCTGTGACCCCATTTGGGATTTTCTTGGGCAAGATACTGCAGTGATTTGCCATTTCCTTCTCCAGCTGGTTTTATAGATGAGGAAATGGAGTCAAACAAGGTTAAGTCTGACTCTCTATGACCCCATTTGGGGTTTTCTTGGTAGAGACACTGGAGTCATTTCCTTCTCCAGCTCATTTTACAGATGAAGAAACTGAGTCAAACAGGGTTAAGTGACTTGCACAGGGCCACACAGCTAGTAAGGGTCCAAGGCACTGCACCCAGTCAGCTGCCCATCATGTTTACTGTTCCTATTTGAAACTCA
This sequence comes from Potorous gilbertii, assembly GCA_028658325.1. Lineage (NCBI taxonomy): Eukaryota > Metazoa > Chordata > Mammalia > Diprotodontia > Potoroidae > Potorous > Potorous gilbertii. The sequence continues at coordinate 211,832,358 of CM053773.1, forward strand.
GGGTCACAGACAGATGACAAGTGCCTGAGGCAGAATTTGAACCTGGACCGTCCTCATTTCAAAGTTAATGCACAATCCTTAATGCTGCAGGCCACCTCTATCTTATAAATCTGGGCCCAGGTTTGGAGGGGAAGGGGAAGGAGATTCCCCTCAATGGATCAATCTCTCCAGGGAGACCACAAGTCAATTCTGCTTTTAGCACCTGTTTTAAATAGAAATGGAAACAGCCTCCACAGAATAAACTGAAAATGGAACTGGCCCCCAAAAATAGAGTGCTAAGAGAGAGATGCTTCCCCCTCACTCCTTCCCAGAGGTGGAGGTGGAGGATGGGCCATGAGCATGCAACAATTTATCAGATTATGGAATCATTTTCTCCATTTTGCTTAAAAAAATCTTTCAATACTACTAAAATAATTAACACACACATGGAGCACTTTAAGGGTTGTAAATATTATCTCATTTTATCCTAACAATTCTAAGAATAAGTGCTACTTTTTTCTCCATTTTACAGCTGAGGAAACTGAGGCACAGAGCTAAAATGACTTGCCCAGGGTTACAAAGTTGGTGAGCATCTGAGGCTGGATTTGAACGCATGACTCCAGGCCAGGAGTATTATTCATTTCGCTACCTCGATGCCTGCAGTAAGTGTTTAATAAATGCTTGTTGACGGACGAGGCGATTTTAGGCAAAATAAAACCAAAAGATATAATAAGCAAGAATCTTCTATCTCTCTGTATCTTTTTTTTTTTAAAGGAGAAGCATAGAGCTTGTTATTGGAGCAGTGAGTTCCCAAATGGAATCCACAGGCCCTGCCTGTGTCCTAGGACAGAACCCATACCCTCTGAGTCAGGGCTGGGTCGCACAGCCTCTGGGGACTCACCAATCTTCACTCGAATATTGTTGGGGTTGGACTTTCGGCCCCCAGAGTAGGACAAGAGGATATTCTGGGGCTTCAGGTCCCGATGGATGATGCCCTTGCTGTGCAACATCTTCATGGCGCCTGCGATCTGCTGAAGGAAGAGCCGAATGGTGTCCTCGCTCAGGGTCCGCATGGCTGGGAGAGAGGAGAAAGGAAGAAAAGTTCAATCCACCCATCAATGGTTATGAAGTGCCTACCATGGTCACCTGTTTGTTTCTGGAGCTCACCTGTCATGGCCACATCCTAACTCGCCCTCTTCTTGGGATCAAACAATTCTCTGATCTCTCTCCCCAAATTGAGAAAGTTCTTTATACATCCCAAAGCCCGTCTTCATGCCCCCAGACATGAGAAGGAGACTGAAGCCCAAAGAAGGAAATCACCTGTCCAGGTTCACTGAGTCAAGTTCTAAACTAGGCATAAATTCATACAGAAGCTTGGATCATCTAACCCAAGGGTGGGGAATCTGCAGCCAGCCTCTATGTCCTCAAGTACAGCCCTCTGACTGAATCCAAACTTCATGTGGTCTCAAGGCCCCCAGGTTCCCCACCTCTCACTCTTGTGCTCCTTCTACAGAATTAGAAGGCAGGGTGGGAGGAGTCCTTAGGGTATAGGGGGTAAAACCTGTTTTCTACACATGCCCTAGGATTAGGATCAAAGCTCAATCTGGGGCCAGGTCAGGAGATTTGGGAGAAACTCCCTCCAAAATCCCCAATTTCAGCCTTCAGTAATCTGACCATCACAACTACCTACAGCTAAATGAAGGTTCCTTCTGTCTCCCCTGTTCCTGGACATACACTGTGTGTTTTATTTTCAGCAGAACATCTGGAAAGACCAGATGTGTGCATCAAGATCAGCTCCTGGGCACTCCTAACCAAATCATCCCAAGGGGATATAAAGAAGTAAGGGCTAGTGCAGGGAGGGAGGCTCTCTGTTTTCAAGGGACTAACCCTGGCTATCCTAGATGTTCCCTTCTGAGGAATGTGTAGAAAAAGGGATGGGGGACAACTTCATTTATCAAAAAAACACAAACACAAACACATGTATGTGCACGTACATGTACGCACACACAGAGCAAATTTCTGGAAAACTATGGGAATGAAACCTTCTTAATGTACATTTTCTAAAAACAATTTCAGTTTCATATACAATCTTCTTTGCTTCTTTATATACTGAAATGTCAATGATTTGACTTCATAAAAAAAAATTAAAATACAAGAACTGAGAAATTTGTTTAAAAACATCCTTCTAGATACAAGACCCATTCCCCTGCTGCATCTCCCACTCTCAGGGTGGGGGTCCATGGCTGCAGGAACATGGCAGATAACATCAGACTTTTCTTCTGATGGGTGAACTGATTTTGACTAAATTCCACTTTTTTTTTTTTTAGCATTCAGGTCTTAGGGTTGAGAGTAAATTCTCACACTCCTTCCTCCTCCTTCCAGGGAAATCTACAACTATCGAGACTCAGGAGCAAAAAGAGAACAGATGTGTGTGAGTGTATCTGTCTTTCTGTCTGTCTCTCCATGACCCTTCCTCCCCAGTTCCCAAGGTCACCAGTTTGGTTTCCCTGTGGCAAAGATCCTGGCATCACAAGGTACCATAGCTTTGACACCTACTAGCTACAAGACCTTGGGGTCAAGTCATTTAATCAGTCTGGCACTCAGTTTACTCATATGTAAAATCAGAGAGATGACTAAATGACCCCTAAGTCTCTCCAAGCTTTCAATCTATGGTCCTTAAGACTGCTGAAGACACATCAAAGGCACAGGGACAATACTGGGTCAGCTGCCTTCCCCACCCCCAAAGCCCAGATGCCTAGAAAAAGTCTTTCCTAGTTAGACATGGGTAGGGTTGGGGGAGGGGGGAGTCTTTGCCAACAGTAGGAAAAGGGCAACACCAAAATCTCTCTCCACCAGCCTCTCTTCCACACTCCTTTATAACCAGAAAAGAAATGGGGCTTAGTCTACAGTTCGGAAACATGCAAAAGCTAAGTAGATTATGGAAGAATTGAACCCAGACCATTAATGTTCTATCCCTGCACTAGCTAGACACTAAACTTGGTCCCTTCTCCTGCTCCCTTCAAGGAGGAGTTCTACAAGGTTTAGTTCATGCATACCAATTCTGGGGGTGGGATTCCTACCCTCATTTTACAGATGAGAACACCCAAGGCCAGAGAGGAGAAAGGGATCTGCCCATTTAATGCACAGGCTGGTACTAGTAGAGAGATTTGCAGATGGATGCATGCATGGACACACACAGCTGAGCCATGCACCCAGGCCCACATGGCAAGATCACCAAACCACAATCCATGCTCAGAGTTATAATTATCTCAAGTCCTTCCCATCACACCCCACAAAGAACAAACATCAGCTCTGGGATCAATCTATCAGAAGGGGCCCCCCCAGAGAAAAGGGGGAAAGGTTAGAGAAGAAGAGTCATCTGCAGCCCTGAGGGGCCTCCTGGGCACTTGGCTCTACTGTCTGGACAGCTGAGTGATGCTGGACCATAGCAGACACTGAAGACATAAGCTTATCAGCGCACCAAAGGTCATGGTGCTGAGCTCAGACAGGCTGTCCAGACAGTTGTCAAAGAAAAAAGTAAACAGAGCAGGGAGCTAGGTCCAGGGTTGGGATACTGACTGGTCAGATGGGGGTGAGAATATAAACTCAAATATTTACAGATTGCCTACTGCTTATGTAGGTGTATATGTACAGGGGAAGAGGCCTAGCCCCAGTGAATGGTCCTTTGGCCCCTCTAGGAGCTGCAGCATTCAGCCCTGTTAGATATATCAGAGGCCCAGATGTAGGAACAAAAAGCCTCTAACTAAATGCCTCAGCCGTTAACTGGATGGATGACCTGGGGGCAAGTCATTAGCCTCTTCTGAGGCCTCAGGTGGTCCCTGTTGCAGCTACAATCTCCAACATAATTCACATTTTTAGAGTATCTTGATCTAAGACGAAGGGTTTTGTCAGGTTCTTCCCACAAATAAGTACGTGAGTTTGGGAGTACAAGACTTTTCATTCCCCTATACTGAAGGAAGCAGGTTTGGACTCTGAAGAACGGACAGAATTGAGATGTTAATGCCCAGAGGGTCTTTGGTCTCTCCAGCTCCAGCACTCTCTTTCCAGTGAGACCTGCTCCCTCCTCCCAGCATCCCAAACCCGGGTTCTCATTCTAGGTTTGCTAATACCCACTGTCTTGCTCAAGTCTCCATCTCTCGGAGCCCTCTCACCAACCAGGGTTATAAAGGCAAGAGTCAACTAAGCACCTCTTCTAATGAGTCCCCTCAACCTTGAGAGAAAGAAGAACTGGAGGGCAGGCCGAAAACCTCAGGGCCACTGACCACTTTGGAGCAAGAGAAGGGACCTTGGGACTCTGAGTGGCCTAACACTGACCTGGTCCACCCTTATCCCTCCCCTGCCCCAAGCTCAGGACTCCAGCACACTCCCTTCTCTTTCCTTGACTACAACATCTGTTCAGGTCAGAAATTAACTTATTAAAAATTAATTCTTTCTGCTTGTGGTTGGCCTCCTTGGCTGGTAATAAAAAAGCAAAGAGAGAGAAGTCAAACTAATGAAGGCAGCTGGCATTTCTGTCACACTTTGAAGGTTTGCTAAAGCACTTACGATAATTGTAGATAACAATTATACAGTGCTTACGATATGCCAGGCACTGGGCTAAGCCTTTTAAAATTATCTCACCACTCTGGGAAGTAGGTACTATTGTCCCCATTTTACAGATTAAGAAACTGAGGCAGAGAGGTTAGGGGACTTGTCCAGGATCACAGTACTGAGGACAGATCTGAATTCAGGCCTTCCTGATGATCCACTAGCATCTCACTGACACCCACAACAATGCTGGGAGGACATTACTCTTATCATTCCTGTTTTACAGAGAGGAAAACTAAGCACGGACGTGTTCAACAACACATCCAGGGTCACTGCTGGCAAGTACCTGAGGAGGGATTTGAACTCAGCTCTTTCAGATTTCCAGTCCCTCATGACCAGTTAACCAGGTAAATCCATATCAGTGGCTGGGCAATCTTCAGCAAGCCACACTCTATACCCTGCCCTCCCCAGCTGTGTGGGTATGCTTCCTGCTCCCAAAATCTGATCCCTCCTCATGAGTGGGGTGAGTTACTCACAGTGCAGGTAGTCAGCAAGGTCGCCCCCATTGCAGTACTAAAAGAAAGAAAAGGCAACATCAGTTTGGTCACAACAGCTTCCTATCTGTAAAAGCCTCCAAAGGGTGCCCCAGCCCCGACATCCCGTGTTCTAAGGGTCCCCCCAGCCCTGACATCCCGTGTGCTAAGGGCCCTCCCAGCCCCAACATCCCGTGTTCTAAGGGCCCTCCCAGCACCAACATCCCGTGTTCTAAGGGTCCCCCCCACCCCAACATCCTATGTTCTAAGGGCCCTCCCAGTCCCAACATCCCATGTTCTAAGGGCATATCCTGTATTCTAAGGGCCCTCCCAGCCCAGACATCCCATGTTCTAAGGGCCCTCCCAGCTCTGACATTCTGTGTTCTAAGGACCCTCTAAGCTGACCTTTCTGTGTACTGAGGGTCTTTTCAGTTCTGCTATTCTGGGGTCTAAGGCTCCTGCCTACTCTTACATTCTACACTCCCAGGGCCCTCCCATATCAGAACTAATGCCATCCTGACAGCTCCTCCTAATCTCAAAATGCAGGGAGGAAGGAGAAAAGAGGCCCAGATTCACTCAGTCCTTTTTTCTCTCACTGTGACTGTACCAGGACTGGAGAGCTCACCTCCATAACCAGGTACACAGAGCTGGCCACCTCCTGAAAGACAAAACGATTGGTAGTCAATGGATTAGGATTTTTTTTTAAAGTCAGCCCCTCCAAGGTCACTGAGAAGAAGCATGCTGTGAGGAATGTTAAAGGAGACCCCCAGCCAAGGATTGTCAGTTGGGGCTGTTCTCAACGGAAAGGAGAGGATCAGTCTCTCTGGAGGCCTAGGCAGCCTCCCTGGGTTTGTGGGAACAGCTCATTTCAATTCTTCCTTAATGCAAGACGCCAGGAAAATTATAGGTCAGGACCACACCGAGGGTGAGTCAGGCCCCTGGGACCACAGCAGCACTGGGCGGGCTCTGAGCCTGTACCAGCCACGGGTGCCAGTTGGGCATTCTATTGGCATCTCTGCCCCACCCCCTTTTATTTAAATGGACACTCCCAGGCCCTAGGTTTCAGGGTGGCCCCACCTCCAGTACTACTTGGACCTCCCTCCTTAAGCTCTTGGAATCCTTCTTCAGCCCCAAACAAAAATACACAGATGCTACGTGCTTACAGTCATGTGCTGATAGAAGCAAAGAGAGATGGGTACCCTGCTCCTGCAGAAGGGCCAATGAATTTGGAGCTGGGCTGGAACCCCAGCCCTGTCTCTTACTACTACCCAACAGGACCTTGAACCAAGATCCTTAAACGATCTGTCCTCAGACTTCCCAGAAGTAAAAATGAGAGGCTTGGACTAAAATGACTTCTGAAACCCCTTCCAGCTCTAAGTCTGATTCCAGGGGACTGCTGATGCAGAAGTGGTGGCCCAGGGGGGTGGAAGGACACGTACATTTTTGGACATGGCCAGTGTGGTATTTGTACTGTTTGACTACACATATCTGTTACATGGTTTGTTTTTGTTTTTTTTGTGAGGGAGAGGGAATAAAGGGAAGCAAAAGAAAATAAAAGCTTGTTAACTGATATTTTTTTTTTAAATCTCATGATTGAAGAATGGTCTGCATTTCAGACAAGGGAGACAAAAAAACCCCCTGATCATTTTGCATACAACTACTGACCTCCTTGAAGGTAAGAACATGCAGACATATACACGCGCAGGCTCACATACAAAATAATCCACTAAACTAGGCCTTGGGCATCTTTTTCTTACTTTCCTGCTAAGCAGGGCCAGATCAAGAACCCAGGAGAAACCCACACATTCCCAGGCAGTTAATGAGAAAGAAGACTGAATCCTGGATGGTAACAGAAGCCCCATGTGGTCCTATCTGATCTGGGGTGGGATTTCTGGTGGCTCCCCTACCCCAGATCAGACCCCTCTAGTTAGGAATGGATGACCATGAATCACACTACCTGCATGGGCAGGGTGGGGTAGGGGCTCCCTGGGTCTCTGCTGGCTTCAGAGTAGTAAGGACACAGCGGGCCAAGAGTTGAGAGAAATGTGGACACACAAACTGGTCCTCTGACTATAAGAACATTTACAGCACGTCTGTGCCAAAGGATGGGGTTGGGAGTACACAGTGGAGAGTCTGGGATGAGGATACCTATGACCAGGCAAAGCCTTCCCTGCTTTGTCCAATGACCAACTTGTTGCCCCCAGGTCTTTCCAGTGCCCCCTCCCCTTGTTCTTTCTCAGTGAGAGAAGAATCATCTCCTTGAGAACAGGAACTGTTTCATTCGTGTCTTTTGAACCTTAACACCTGGCACACAGTAGGCACTTAATGAATATTTGCTGATTGACCCTTGGTCCCCCCACATGTTCTCTGCTGGGCCTAGGTCTATTTCCCCCAAGGAGATGCTATAGAGAAGCCCCTGGGCTGCCCCTGCACTGGGGAACACTGGCCATGTCAATGGCCCCTCAAATAGCCTTTCCTTGAATCCACCATGCTGCTGTTCAATCTCAATCTCAATTCAAAAATTATTTATTCAGTACCAATGAGGTGTGAAATGCAAGGGATCACCTGACCATAGATCCAGGGCTAAAAGGACTTCAGAGATCCAACCTATATCCCCAGCCCCATTTTACAGAGGAGGAAATGAGTCCAAATTGGTTAAGTGATTTGACCAAGCTTATAAAGACAATAAATGTCAGTCAGGATGAATCCTGACCACTAGGCCCAGACTGAGAAACTTTCTTTACCACACTGACTACTCTAGAAAGACCCTCTCCCTCCAAAAAAGAAAAATAAAAGTCTTCACCTACAAGATGCTTACATTTTATTGGACATAGGTCCAATACCATTCATTTGATCTTACTACAGACCAGAAGCCCTGAAGAAACATGACTGGGGTGGAGGGTGTCTTAAGAACTGGGGTCATAGTTCTAGATCAGTACCTCTAGACCTGCCCCACCCAAAATGATCAAGAATGCAGCTGCCCCTTACAGGAAATATCTTCTCTCTCCACTTCTTGGCTAACCATGAACATACTCCTCTTCCCCAGACCAGCAGAGAGGTGGGGTTATTCACCAGGCCATCTAAGTCACTCCTCCCTTTCCCCTAGAAGAAATCGCTCATTCAGCAGCAGACAGGACATGGGGATATCTCTAGGGTGAAGGAGGAAACCTGGGCTGATGTGGTTACTGGTCCTGACCACAGTCTCATCTCCACCCATGGAAATGATGAAATGGGTAATTGTTCTTTCTTCCTTCCTCCCCAATAGAAACCAAGCCCTGCTGATGGACCCTGGATCCTCAACAGGCTGTTAACGCCCAGGAGAGAGACAATAAGCTCCCTGAGGGCAGGCAATGCTTTCTTTTTTTGTGTATCCCTCCTAAGCATTCAGCACAGTAAATGTTGGCTAGATAGTCATAGAATCTCAGAGCTAAAAGATGCCAAAATGGGCCATGGAATGCCTAAAAGCAAGACCCTTCCCCAACATACCTGACAAGTGGGCTTCCAGTCTTTGAGCTGGGGGGGCAGGGTGGGGTGAGGGGGTAGGAACAGACCTCTAATTCTTAAGCAAGGTTGTTTTTTATCTTAATCAAAACACTCCAGAAGGAGGTCTCTTTCTTATCCATCGGCTAGGGGGCAGCTGGGGTGAGGGGGATGCATAGATTAGTTGACGAATTAGCAAGCTGTAATTAAACAGATATAATGTACATTTTGAACACAGAACTTGACTGGAAATGCTGCTTCCCAAGTCTCTAGTGTCCCACTCTAGCTGCTGTTTCAATCCTCTTTTGTTCAAATGTGCACCGTATCCCTCAGTGCTTTTTATTTTCCTTGCTGCTCCTGCAAGATGGGCAGCCAGGTGACTCAGTGGATAGAGTACTGGACCTGGAGTCAGGAACACTTGAATTCAGATCAACCTCAAACATTCACTAGCTGAATGGAGGTCAAGCCACTTAACCCTGCTTGCCTCAGTTTCCTCATCTGTAAAATTTGCTGGAGAAGGAAATGGCAAAGCACTCTAGTATTTTTGCCAGGAAAACGCCAACAGGGTCACAAAGAGTGAGACATGACTGAATGACAACAAAATCCCACCTATCTGGAATTCCTCCTGCTGGTTCAGATAGTCATCCCTCCATGTCTGACCATTTTATGTGACTCTTAGCCAAACCACCTGAGAGCCAGAGATGCTGAGCATTCCAGTAGAGACCTCAGGTTGTCCCTGTCTTTTTTGTTTCTTGCTATACAACCAACCCATCCTCTCATCGTATAGTTCCCTGCTGTGCTTAGGTAGGAGCCCCAATTTCAGCTCTTTGGAGGCAGATTTTTCTGATATACAACAGCACCTCCCACCCTTGTCATGTCATCAACAGGACATTCAATTCCTTCTAATACTTGAACTCAGGCCTGACCTTCTCCACTTAAACACTCTCATTCTCGTGGCATGGACTCAAGGTCTTTCCTTCACCATCCTAGTGGCCCTCAATAAATGGGGTTGGATGAGTGTAGAATATTGAAGGATCACCATATCTCTTTATTCTTCTGTCAGTGAAACCTACGGTTTTGGGGGCTTCCCTATCACATTATTGATTCAATTCCTAGAACCTCGTTTGGGACATCCCCATCAAGGATGAGCCACACCCAGGACCTGCCCCCTTCCTCCAACCAGGGAACCACCATTCATCCTGGATCTATACTCCCTGGAGCTCCTGTCCACTAAACCCTTGGATAAAATGTGAATTCACAGAACAGATTATTGGGTGGGGGGCAGGGGGAAGAAAAGGGGTGGCCACAAAAGTGGGTAAAGTTCCTTCTCCTTTAACCAGAACAAAGTACAATAGTAGTAGCTCTTAATTCTAGGACTTGACAATTTACAGAGAACTTTGTTCAGAGTAACCCAAAGTTAGATTTCATCCCTATTTCACAACGTAGGGGATCACAGGAAACGAACATGAAAGTATCTTAAGAGATCTCTAGTTCTACCCAATCGTTGTTTTACAGATAAGTAAACTGAGGCCTAGAAAGCTAAAGAAACGGACGTCTAGACATTTTAAGTGACTTGCTTAACCCACGATCATCAGTCATTAAGGTAGGACACAAACCCAGCTCTGTATACTTTGGACTAGCTGCCCCCAAACACTAACGAATTTCTTAAAAGGCATCACTTCACTGAAATGAAACTGACACAACTTTTCAGGACTATCTTCTCTGTAAAAATCCTTGCTACACCCCCTCCAAAGTTGCCGTTTCAATCACCATCCCTCCCACACACTCAAGTTCAAGGTCATCCCTAACCCCTTTACTCCCTTACTTTACTCCCCTCCTCCATGATATAATCTCTAACCAAATCTCTAACCTCTTCTCTGTATTCACACAGCCAATAATGTTGGTTCAAGGCCTTCATAACCTCTGTTTTCCCTCTTCACCTTGAAGCCCAAGAAACAGTTGACTATGGAAAAAAAATCTTTGTAGCCAACTTCTCTGACCAACATCTCATTTCTAAGATACAGGAACAGATTCAAATTTATGAGAACGAGAGCCACTGCCCATTTTGACAGATGGTCAAAGGATATGAACAGGCACTTTTCAAAGGAAGAATTACAATCATGTGGAAAAACGCGACAAATCATTAATAGCTAGAGAAATGCAAATTAAAGCAGCTCTGAGGTTCTACTTCTCACTGACTAGACTGACCAAAAAATGGGAGGAAAAAAAGGACAAAATTCTTCTATAAAACCTTTCCTTGTGCCCTTGTTACTGAACCCCCTTGTAATAAATCTATTCTGTATGTGTACATCCTGTCTCTCCCTGCACACCCCACTAGAGCAGAGCAATTTACTCTTATCTTTGTATCTAGGCCCTTAACAAATGTTTCTTTCGGCAACAGCCTCCTCATACGGCCGTCTCCTTCCAGCCCCCTTCCCTGCTCTGATCCATCTTCCATAAAACTGTTCTACAGTAAGCACAAGCTCACTCCTCTGCAGCTCACTACTGCTCACAAAGACAAAACTTCAAAGTCCTGAGCCTGCTCTGATGCCCTCCACAAGCTGAAGTCAAGTGGTCCAGCTTTATTTCATGCTACTTCCCTTCAAACATTCTCCAGTCCTGATAAACCAGACTGTGTGCTGCCCCCTGAACTGGACCCTGTGGCTCTGAACTCTGGCCAGGAACCTCTACACACATACTTGGGGCATTTTTTCAGTCCTGTTTGACTCTGTGACCCATTTGGAGTACTCTTAGCAAAGATATCAGAATGGTTCTCTACTATGCACATACAAGTTGTATCAAATCTGAATCAACATATGCCAGGAGCTTTGAAAGCTTTTCAGGTGTGATAGAAAGGACAGCTTCTGCCCCAACAGCATTTCTCTCTCTCTCTCTCCAAAATGAGCCCCCAGATGGGCCTCCTCTCTCCCTTCCTAGGCACTTCATCAATACTCTAAGACTGAGAGTATGACAGTGAAAGGAGAGAAATCACTTTCGATCCTGGATGATTCCCTAACTCTGGGCTTGGGGGAAAATGAGCCTCTTAATATTCCCTTCAGAATCTTAAAGGCTGCAGGAGAGCTTACCTCTCCTCAGCATCCCTGGAGCGTAACCCAAGTCCTTGAACCTTCTAAGATCTGAGCACAGAAAAATGACTAGGTCTTCCTAGAACTCAGAACTGTCTCAGAGAAACTCCTCAAATTGAAATCTGGGCTGGAAAGGGGCAGATATGCTGAAGTGGCAGTCCTAAATTGGTTCTGTGATCTGTGACCTAAAACTCGCTGGACTAGGGGTACTCTATAAAATGGGAGGGAGTGGGATTGGCCTAGCTGATCCCTGGGGTTCCTTCCAACTGTGAATGCTGTGGTTCTAAGACATGAGATGAGGCACGCCCCTGCCTTTAAGATCTGATCCTGTTCTCGGAGAGAGAGACAACCCCATTTCCCTCATTGGAGGCCTGTCCTCAGGTCCCATACAGAGCCAGCCAGCCTCTCCTCCCTCTCCCTAGCAACAACAGAGGCCCTCCCCTCTGCTGGCCTCCCTGGTCCCTCTCAAGCCCAACCTCCTCCATCCTGCAGGGGCCAGCTGCTGCAGAGAGATAGCAAAGAGGTAGATACTGGCCATCTGCTCTCACTGGGAGGGTCCCCAGAACACACAGGGCCAGAGACGACACAGGGCTGATCAATCACACAGATACTGCTCCCTGTTGCTCAAAGAGGAAGGTCTATGCACATGCTAGAAGGTAAACAAGGTTGTAGAGATCAGTGATTCTGAAAATGGGAACCCTCACTCACTCTCAGTCAGCCTAGGATACTGGGGGAGCCAGGCCCAACTCTGAGCCCAACCCTGCATCCTGTTACTTCCCTCTACTCCTCCCTCCAAGGTTGGGGGCCCAGGTACAGATTCCTGGCATGTAGCAGGTACTTAATAATTGCTTGCTCATTAAATGCTAACTCGTAGGCATTTCCCTCAGAGCTCCTCAGCCTCACAACCCCTACTTGGCCTCTCCAGCCTCAACACAAACCTGCTGGCAAGACAGGTCTCCACAGGCTTGGTTTGACCTCGCCTCTACTCACAGGGTCTAATTCAATTAAACTGCTGGACTCCTTCCAGACCCAAGGCTGGCCCACATCCCCACAGTTGTCTAAACATTGCTCTGAAAGGCTACTCATTGGGCCAGGCACTGCTTTATCTGAAGCGTACCCCTTGACCTGGGTAAGGGACCAAATCCTAACCACCACTACCACCATGGCCACTACTTCCCCTCTCCTACTCACTAGTGATGGAAATGTGGAACTGATATTATCAACCACGGGCCCCAGCACCTACCCAAGAATTCACCATGATCCATGTGGGGAGTGGGGAGGGGAGGTGTCTGAGACCATCCTGAAGCCAGGGCAGGACCCAGTAAACCCCTTTTCCCATCAGTGGAAAAGAAGGGTCCTAAAGAGGCTGGGAGGGCAGGTCCCATGAGGACTGAACTAGCAAGAGGAATGAGCCTGGAGATCGAAATCCCCCAATCCCAGATGTCAGGCAGTCAGCAAGCAACCACACTCCCAGGTTCTCCTATGGAGAGGCCAGGTGGGGCTAAGCCAAAAGAATGGAACTCACTTGTCTAGGGCCTCCCTGTCTCCCCTCAGGGCCTCATTAACTCTCCCTCCTTCCACCCTACATTCACACATAGCACTAACCAGAAGAAGCTCTTCTATTTCTCCTAATTCCTTAGGGCATCTCCACATGGCTATCTGCACTTATCCCCCCTCCTCCCTCCAACAGAGGCATCCCAGCATGGCAGCTCAGAGGCTACTCCTCTAATGTCTCCTCCCAGGGCTCTCAGGGGCTCAAAGCATGGGGTCCTCTCAGGCTAGAAAGGGTAATCTGGCAGGGGAAGAGCTCAGTGGTCTGAGCTGACCTGCCCTGGGCCAGAGTATCAAGTTCCATCATATCCTGCTAAATTTGGTTTTAACAACCTCCCCCAGGGAAGCAACAGGTGCTGCTTTGGCCTTGGGCCTGGGCATGGCCATGGCTTGGACCACCACAATCTTCAGTCTTGCCACCTAAAAGAACCACCCTCTCTTTTCTCAAGGCTGGGATACCCGGGAATGTTAAAATCAACCCCCAAATTCCATCCATTCTCAATCAGACTACATTCCAATCAAACTCACCTACCTGCTGCCTCTTGTAAATGACCTTCCATCTGTCATCTTCAGCCTTTGCACTTATGGTCCCCATGCCAGGAAGGTGCTCCTTCCCTCATTTCTACCTCTTAGAGCATACAGGGCTAGCATGCCACCTGGGGTCTCCTCCTCCTTCTCACACCAAAATCACATGGTCTATAGTTTATTGATATTTATCTATGTACGAAGAGAAGATAAGCTTCCTGAAGGCAGGACTATTTGGTTTCTGATCTCCACTGGCTAGTACAGAGTAAACCTTTAATAACAGACAACTGAATGAAGTCAGAGTAGCCAGGAAACCCGGGTTCAAGTCGAGGCTCTCTCACTTAGAAGCTTAAATTTGATTAGCCAACATAAGATCACAGATGGAACAGAGGCAGAATTAGAAGAGATCACAAAAACCATCTAACCTTAAACTCTTCATTTTACAGAAAAGGAAACTGAGACCCAAAGCCACAAACAACATCACAGGCAGCAAACATGAGAGACAAGATTCCAACCAGGGTTCCCTAGACTCCAGAGCTGTACCATGGGATCTCCCTGCAAACTATTCATTGGGAGGTCACTTCTCTTTTGGTCACAATTTCTCCAATCCCTTCACTTCACTGATGGGGAAACTAAGACCCAGAGAGTTAGAATGACTTGAGTAGGAAGTGGCAAAACTGAGATTCACACCCAGGGTATGTCCTGACCCCAAATCCACCTTCTGGGAGAAACATGGAATCATGATGGCACGGAAAGGGTTAATAATTCAAGCTACCAGGAACTATTTCTATAGTATGTGGATAGATAAAGACATATACATATATGTCTATATCTATATACAAATATAGGTATATACAGATACATATACACACACATATACATATATAATCTATTTACATATTTATGTAGAAAAAAATTACTTCCAAGGACAGGATCATAGATTTAGTGCTGAAAAGGACCTTACAGGCTGTAGAATCCCATCCCCTTGTTTCAGATAAGGAAAGTGAGGCACAGGCTAGCACAATTAATGTCTGAGACAGGATTTGAACCCAGGTCCGTGACAGAAGACCAATACCCCTATCCACCACACCATACTTGTCTCTGCACAGTTAACCTGGAATGTAGGTACACCCAAGAATTCTGATCTCCATTTTACAGAGAGGGGAACTAAGGACCAGAGAAACAAGTTGCCCCAGGAAATATGACCTCCAGTACAAAACGGGGTGGTGGTGGTGGTGGTGGTTATGTAATCTCAAATGAGGAAAAAGTCCACAATCACTTCTACTCGACTTTCGTAAAGTTTTCCAGATCTGTCTATACTACTCATGGGGGTGAATGAAGTAGGACTATCTGTGCTCCTGTGACACAGAGACCCCACAGCTGCAGCTAGCCTGGGAACAAACCTACATCGTTGAGAAGGGGGTTATTTTTAAAGAGGGCCCCAACCCCTCAACACACACACAGACACAGAGAGACACAGACACACAGACACACACACAGACACACACACAGACACACACACACACACCCCTAAAGACACTAAGCCTAACACCACCCTCCCTTTTCTTTCGGGTGACTTAAGTCTCTTTGCCTAATAGGATCTCCCGGCCCAGCAGCCAAGGCCAGGTCTGGTGATCAAAGGCCTGAGAGAGTATCTGGCCTACTTAACTCATTCTTTCCCAGCCTCCCCAGACCGTAGTCCTAGGGCCCCACCTCAGCCAGGCCTTAGACAAGAAACCGTAGCCAGTTCTCCCCTAGAAAGCACAGTCTGGGTCCCAAGACTAGCCTCAATTCACCCCAACCCCCCACTTCCAAGAGTCCCTGCCAACCTCTCTCCCAGAAAAAACAAGCCTCAGTCCCTCCTCTCAGGGAGTTCACCACACATGCAAATGTGCACCTTCCATCATGAGGACAGTGGCCTGGCCATGTTCCTCCATCCACTGCAGACAGGTCTAGCCTTCTGGGATCAAGTATAAACTCCTGTTTGGAATTCAAGGGCAGCCACGTGGCTCAGTGGATAGAGCACTGGGTCTGGAATCAAGAAGACCTGAGTTCAAATTTGGTCTCAGACACTTCCTAGCTGTGTGACCCTGGGCAAGTCACTTACCTCTGTATGCCTCAGTTTTCTCATCTGTCAAATGAGCTGGAGAAGGAAATGGCAAACCCCTCCAGTATCTTTGCCAAGTAATCCCCAACTGGGGTCAGAGAGGTGGACACAACTGAACAACAAGTAAACAATAAAAAGCGGTCGACTGGGAATTGATATAACAAGAACTTGGAATTGAAAATCCTTTCATAACCAGGCACCAACCTTCTCAGCCTTCCTGCCTGTGAACAATAATGTTCATGGCAATAATGGCAGTTCATATTTATAAAGCTGTCTTGGATTTCCACATCACTTGTTTTTCCTCCTCACAATGGCCTTTGAGGTAGATTCTGAGGTTAAGTGACTTGCCCAAGGTCACAAAGCCAGTGTCTGAAACATAATTTGAACTAGGGTCTTCCCTATTCCCAGGCACATACTTTAACCACACTGCCTCTCAAAATAAGGATCACAGGTCAAGAAAACTGAAAGGTCATCTGGTCCAACTGGCTCACTTTGTAGATGAGGGAACCAAGGCCCAGAGACATTGTACCTTGCCCTAAGGTTGCAGAGATGGGAGGTGGGTTTCCAAGTCAGGTCTCTGACTCTTTCCACCATTCTATAATGGGGGGAAGGCAGGGGAGAGGAAAGTTTCCATAGAGAGGATGAGGGAGGGAAGGATTACTTTCATCCCCTCCTCCTTATGGGGAAAGATAATAAAAGATGGGGGGAGGGTGGTCAGACAAAAGCTGCCCTAGAGCCCCCAGATTCCACCTCACCTCACAAAACAAGCCCCCAAGGCATCACCTCAGGCTTGTGGCCCCAAGCCAGTCCTTTCCTCAGGGCTACCATCTGCCTGCCAGAACAACCCTCCAGCAGTCCTGAGGCTATCAAACAACCAGATCAGGAAAAAGCCTCAGCAGACTGAACCCAAAATGAGATAGGAAGGCACTTAGACCCCCCCTCTACAATCTTCTAGCTCTGACAGCAGTCTATGAGTTGTTATTTTTTTTCCTCTCTTTTAAACACAGGAAGAGGGAAACGGGGTTAAGAGGAGCTCACACTCCTTCCCCTCCACCTTTCAAAAGAAAAGCAAAAGCAAAAAATTAAAATCCCCAAGTCAGGTGTACATGTACATGTGTGCAGACACACAGACACACACAACAAACAACTCCCTCCTGTCTATGCAATGATAAACCTTCTGAGTCACTGCAATGGTGAGGAATTCCCATCGTGCTGGGAGAACAGGTCAGGCAGGCAATGGAAGCCTTTCCCCCCACCCCCCTGTCCTGGCCTACCTGGGAGTGGAGGCGTCCTCAAGGTGTCAGATTGGGGGATCCCCTGGCTTTAGAGGGAACTACTCTGACTCAGGGCAGACCTGGCCGAAGGTGGGAGCAAGAAGAGACATCGGCCACACTACACCCACTGTACACCCAATTCATGTCCAGGGCACCACCATACTACCCTGGCACAGGGGACTGATGGGCCTCACCCCCTAAATCAGCCTCTTTTTTGCTAACTTGAGAAGCAAACAAGAAATAATGGAGAACACTGCATTTGGGAAGAGTCAGGAAGTTCAAACCCCAAAATGCTCATGTTAGCTAGCTCTCTGTAACCCTCTGCAAGTCCCCTCTTAGCCTAATAATCAGTCATAATTACCAGCTTCTCAGACGTTTTTTTTGGGGGTGGGGGAGGATGAAAGTGCTTTGTAAATCTTAAAGAGATCTATTATAATAGATGATATCTATCATTTAATGGATAATATCTATTATAATAGATCAATCTAATTCCCAGAACCATTGGGGCCCGATGAGGAGGAGGAGATGGGGGGGGGCAGCGGCATGGAAATGGGGGCAGACAACAGGGTCAGTAAAGAGAGGCAGGTGTATATAGTAGAAGCAGTCCAGGTTACCCAGGGGCTAGCCTTCCATTCTGGGGAGACAAACAGGAGCAAACATTCAGCCTCTGTTTCTCTAAGTAAGCACTTCTCCTGGCTCAGAAGGAATCGAGGGCTAGTGTCTTGTGTACAAGTGTAGAAGTCACAAGGCTGAAGGCAGGACAAGACTGGATTTAAAATCCAAACACATACTACCACCCTGACTTTGAGCCAAAGGAATAGTGATGAAGGAAACTCTCTCTGGGGAGCTAAGTGGTACAATATTGATATAGCTCCGGACCTGGAGTCAGGAAGACCCGAGTTCAAATCTGAACTCAGACATTTACTAGCTGTGTGCCTCAGGTGCCTTCAACCTGTTTCACCTCAGTTTCATCATCTGTAAAATGAGCTTAATAAGGAAAGGGCCAACCATCCCAGCATCTCTAACAAGAAAGCCTCCAAAGGGATTATAGGAGGGTCAGACATTGCAGAAACTGAACAACAAACCCTCTCTAAAATCTCTTCCATCTCTTATATCCTATGAGAAGCTGTCAGGTTGACCCAGAGACAGGATTCTGGGCTCCCTCCTTGCTTCTTAAAGACACCTATTCACTGAATGAGCCTACCTCACTCAAAGTGAGAACCTGAAAAGGTCTTAGCCCAAGAGGGCCAGGGGTCTCCCACTGTATCCTGGGACATCTTCTGATGAATATCAGGCCACTAGACCCAGATGGCCCAGGAAGAGTAAGTGAGGCTAGTGACCTTGTACAGCCCTCCCTCACTCAAATCCAAGTCAACTGCAAGTCATGTCATTATCCTGATGTCATGGTCCTCTCAAAAAGGAAAGACAAACACAATTGCCAAGGGAGTGGGAGGGTTTGGAGAAGTGGGAATGATAAATAATGGATATTTATCTAGCTTCTTCTCATTTGAGCCTTAAAACAACTTGTGGAAATAGGTGTTTAAAAGTAATCTCCCCATTTTACAGAGAGGGAAACTAAGGGTCAGACTGGAAATGACTTGCCCATGATCTCAAAGCTAGTTCAGTGTCTGAAGTAAGAATTTAAACCCAAGCCTTCTCAACTCCAGGTCCAGCTAAGTGATGAAAAATACAGGTGTTTTGTTCTCATTTTTTATTTTTGTCTAATAGTTCAGTTACCACAAAAGTAAAGGCAGTGATTCCATTGGGAGCGGGGGATGGGTGGGAGGGGGAGGAGGGGCATTTCCCCCGAAAACCCCATCATCCTGGGCTTCCCAAAGTCAGAGAGCGGAAGTATATCACATGCTACCTGTACAAGCTTGACCAAAAAAAAAAAATGACCTCTCTGAGCCTCAGTTTCCCCATCACTAAAATGAGCAGATGGAACTACATAGCCTCTAAGGTCCCTTCCAGCTCTAAGTCTCATGATTCCACTGAGTGACCTATAGGTGGAATATAAACTTTTCTTCTCCCTCAAAGGAAAAAGCAGGGGAAGAAAAGGTTAATGTAGAACCTTCCTTCCCCTCCCCCATATGACTTGTGTTATTATGCACCTGTTACAAGATGCCTGTGCCATCCCAGCCCCCTCCCCAAGAGCAAACAGGAGTTGGGCACAGGGCAGAGGGAGGAAAGAGGGGGTGGGCAGGAAGTCCCTCCCCATCTCCGAGGCTGCCGGGGACATAGTGTCTTCTGTCCCCAGTTTTCCAGGTATCTGCAGACCCATGACCCCAGCCTGTCTCCTCTTAAGCTCCACCCAGTCATCTCCTATGGGAGATCTTTACCAGAGCTGCCCGTTGGTCGAGCAGCACAAAGGGAGACCTCCTCCTCCCAGCCCCCCCCCATGGCCCAGTCCAACCTGGGGCACCGGAAACTTCCTGTCCTCGGTAAACATGTTTCAAAACCATTAGTCAGCGAGACCAGCTGTCACTGACACAAACACCAAAGCCTCCAATGCCCTCTCTGGGATCCCTAGCCTGGGTTCCATCTCTGACAACAAGGTTCAAATCCCCCCTCATCCCCACCCCCTGCCCCCACCCCAGCATGTCTGAGGTTCCTGAGCTGCCAAGTTTAAGAAAAAAAAAAAAAACCCAGGCCTGGGCCCAGGAAAGCTCCTGCCTTCCCTCTACATCTCCCTTGGCCCTTGGGTGAGGGGCACCGTGAGAAAAGGCCTCGAACTGGGAGCCCTGGAGATGACACAGGGGTGGGAGGAGCAGAGCCCCTGATCCCGGCACGCCTGGCCATAAAGGAATCTCACTTTAGACTCTGACGCAAAGAGGCGGCTGGACCCCTGCCAGCCTCCAGGAGCAATGTCAACAAACAGTAGAAAGAGCCCAGCTGAGGCTCTCTTAAAGGCCCCATCCCCCAGCCAGGGCCCCTCATGCCTCAAAGACCCAGAAGAAATCATTCAGGTGGACCTATAGAAGTTACTCTCAGTATCCCCCAAATGAGGCTGGGAGAAAAGCCCCATTCAGAGCCTTCCCTATCTGAGGGCCCCCAAGCAGCACCAGGAGAGGGGGCCAGACATATGCCTAGAAGTGTGTGCCCAGTCTCTGTAAGACCTCATGAGCCCCCAGGCACGAGTGTACCAGGGAACAACTGCCCACAACAGCTGGAGGCTCCAGGAAGGCCAAGTGAGCACCTAAACATCTTTCGGCGTCAGCAAAGATCAGCTCAGGCTTAGACCTGCCCCTGCCCCCACCCCCTCCACAGGGTAGAGTAATGAGGCTTCCCTCCCTAAGTCCACTAGACTCAAAAACCAAAAGATTTGCCACAGAATCAGAATCAGTACCTGGAAATCGTACAAGGCCACGATATTTTCATGTTTCAATTCCTAGAAAACAAGAGAGGAGGTTAAAGATAGAGATTAAATGATGATAAGAAATAAATGTCTATAGCACAATTAAGGCATGCAAAGCATTTGACATTATATTAAGCCAGTGAGGGATAGGAAAACCCATCAGTCAGTCAATATAGGAGAATATTAAATTGTTTATCGACTTTCTGAATAACTCAGTAAAGAAAGCTCTAGAGGCACCATCCTCACTTTACAGATAGGGTTCAGAAGTTAAGTGACTTGCTGGTGGACAAACAGGTAGGTGGTGGTAGAGCGAGGTGTAGCCAAATCACAATGGAGAACAAAACTGTGGACCAGGACCCAACCAGGCCCCCTACCCCCATCCATGTACAAGAATAGTATATACATACATGCACAAACTAAACCACCAAATCCCCAAAGCCCCTCCATTCACCTTGAGGATTTTGATTTCCTTCCCCAACAGGGTCTGAGACTTGGCCAGGTTTTTCTTATTAATGCACTTGACCGCCACTTCCAGATCGTGTTTCTGAAACCCAAAGACCCAAGTTCTCAGGGGGCCCAGGCTCAGGTGCCCCCAACCACAAAAAGCCACCTGTCCAAGCTTGGGCATGGATCTCCAGCCCCCATAGAGGCAGGCATCCAGACTTGTCAGACCCAGGTCTCCTTATGGATCCACCAACAGCCACCCCAAACCTCTCCGCCTCTAAAAAAAAAAGTCAATCTGGGAAGAATCTGACTTCTTCAAAGTTCTCCACTGTGTGCAAAGGGAGGGGGGCAGTGACCCTTCCCAGGGGGCTCGAAGCTGGGGAATAGATGGTGAAAGCTTGAGGAAAGGCTAGCCCTCACTGGGGCTGCGGGCCCCCAGGGCTCTAAGGGCAGTGAAGCCAATGTCAAAGCCCTCTCTCCTCCGGCTTCTTGGTAGACCCTTGGGGGGAGGGGGCCGAGCCAAGCCGACTCGGGGGAAATGTGCTGACTCGGCATCTCCGGACCAAGCGCAGGATCCCCCTGCGGCCGGGGTGCGGGAGGTGGTACCGGGGAGGGGGAGGGGACAAAGCACCCCCCACGCCCCGTCTCACCTCCTTGTGCCTCCCTTTAAAGACCACCGCGAAGGCGCCGTGGCCAATGAGGTCCTTGCGGCTGAACTCAAACTTCCCCACGGTCTCCATGCCCTCGGGCCGGCGTCCGGCGGGCAGCCGCTGGGGGGTCCGAGGGCGGCGAGGCTGGGGCCGGGGGCCGGCCGCAGGAGAGGGCTCGGCGCGGGGCGCGCTCACGAGCGAGCCCGGGGCTGGCCAGGCCCGCGGAGGGCTCGCACCGACTCGGGGTCGCTGGGCCTGCGGCTCCTTTCCCCCACTCCCCGGTCCAGGGGCCGCTCTCCCCTCAGGTCCGGATGGGTGGGGGGCATCGTCGGCAGCTGGAGGGGGTGGGGGGGATGGGGGGCCGGGGGCCGTCCTCCTGCCGCGGGCTTCTTCTCTCTCGGCGGCCGCTAAGCTCCGGCACCCCGGGGGTCAAGGCCCGCGGCGAAGGGGTCGGAGTCCTCCGGGTCCCGGATCCGGCCAGGCGGGGAGGAAGGGGAAAAGGCCCCCCCGCGGCGCCGTCCTCCTTACGCGGTCGGGTCCTCCTTAAGAGGCGCCAGCCCCCGCGGTCCTTGTTTGTCCACAGCTCCGGGGCCCCTCGGCCCGGCCCGGCCTCCTCTGGTCCTCGGTCCGGCAGCCGCACGGGCCTCCGAGCCCCCAGCCGGGCCTCCTCCTCCTCCTCCGGTGCCCGGAGCCGGGGCTGCTGCTGCTGCCGCCGCTGGGCGGGGCTCCGCGGGTCCAGATGTGCAGCAGCTGGGCCCCCCGCCCGGGCTGCGCTCCGAGCCTGCGTGCGCCGCCTCCGCCTCCGCCGCTGCGCCGCCTCCGCCGCCGCCGCCGCCGCCGCCGCCGCTCCGGCTCTGAGACAAAGAGTCACGGCCCGCCCGGGTCCCGAGCCTGGGCCGCCCCGGCGCAGCCGCACTACGGGCCGACGGCAGCCAGCCGCGGCCCAGACCGACGGACGGGCCCGCGGAGGCTGCGGGGAGGCGGGGCCTGGAAGGGGCGGGGCCTGAGGCCGCTTCGGGGGCGGAGCGACAGCTGCACCCACTCCGCCCCCACCCTCCCTGGAGTCTCTGCCCCGCCCTCCGCCCCGCCCCCCGCGCAGGGGCGGGCACCTTCACGTTCCTCCCCCCAGGCTGAGTGTTAGCCTTGGAGGACCGAAGTAGGTACCGTTTGAAAAATGCGTAGATAGGTAATTCTTAGAATATGAACCTCATTGGTATTGTTTGTGGCTATGTACGTACTTAAATAACCAACCTGAAAAACTAACAGGAATATATATATCTAATTTTGACATACTCAAGGACGCAATTCTTCCATACATAATGGATAATTTTATTTATTATAAATATAATAATAAAGCAACTTATAATGTGAATAAGCGTGAAGTAAACAATTCTTAGGATACAAATGTGTAATTTTATTATACGGTATAAACATAAATATAAAATAATGCAAATTTACAATATTTAAATAGGAAACAATTATACAATTTTCAGAACGCATATATTATATGCACATCATATATACATATATAATGTATACATAAAATTCTATGTTATATAGAATTCTATATAATTATAAATGTGTAATGTATTATTATAAATGTATAAACATAAAATTAATAATATGAATATATATATTGTTGAAATACTCAAGTATATAATTCTTAGAACATATATAATGTATAATTTTATTATACTATAATGCAAATATGTAAAGATAAAACTATACAAATACATAACAGTTCTAAATTGCACAAATATACAATTCTTAGAATGTACATAATAAATTATATATTAAGATGTGAATATAAGATGACTAATAATGTGAATAAACAATATATAATACTGAAATACAACAGTATGCAATTCATAGAATAAACATATAATATATAAATTTGATAATACACATATATAATATATAATTTTGAAATGCACACAAGTATAAAATTCTTAGAATGCACATAATCTTATAATAAAGCAACTAATACTATTAATATACAATATATAGCTTTGAAATATTGGTTTAGCATATATATAAATATATAGTTTTAATAATAATAGCTAACTTTTATTTAGTGCTTACTGCGTGCCAGGCACTATTATGCTAAGCACTTTACAAATACTATTTCTTTTGATACTTACAACAAGCCTTAGAGGTAAATGCAATTGTTATCCCCATTTGACAGATCAGGAAACTGAGGTAGGCAGAAATTAAATGACTTGTCCAGGGTCGCACAGCTAATAAATGTCTGAAGCTGGATTTGAAGTGTCAAGTATTCTATCCATTATAACACCTAGCAGGCCCACAAGCACATAAATATATAAATCTTAAAATACATAATTGCTAAAACATATAAAATTTCTTTATTAATCTCTCTCTCTCTATCCCCCCATTAACCAAATTTTAAAACCCCTCAAAATAAAGTCATCAATCAATAATCCATCAATAAACATTTATTAAGGGCCCTCCCCCCCTTAAGGGGATGCCTTACCATGGTAGTACTACTGAGGATTCAAAGAAAAGACATTTGACAGTCCCTGCCATTAAGGGGATTATAATGTACTAGGGAAGACAACATGTAAACAAATACATACAAACAAGTTACATGCAGGATAAATTGGAGTGAGATGATTTTGATATTCCTACTCAATTTAATCCATACTTCCTCTGCTCATTGTGATTTATGGGTATCAGTGATTGTGGTAGCAGGTTAGGTACGATAAAATTAAGTTTGATTTGGTTAACACTATTACAATTAGAAGAGTTGTGTAGTTTAGAATTCATTAACCCACTATGTATCAATGATTATATTACTACATTTGGGTTAGGGGATAGATTTATACTTTACAGATTTATACTCTGTTAGTTAGGTCTATACTAATGTTTATTAAAGCTAGGGACAGAGATCTGCTGTATGACTGCCAACCTCTATCCCCACCTCCTATGAGTGTACTATGAGTGTTGTGTTTGAAAAACCACAGATGACTTGTCATAATGTTCATTTCATGCCTTTGTCCCAGGCCTAGAACATTGCTGACTGGTGGAAGGCCCAAGGCCTTGCTGACTGGGCCTTATGACTTTGGGAAGCCCCTATATACTGCTGACTTGATAGTCTGTAGTGACTGGGTGGCCTGTAGTAGCTGGCCTGTATTTGATGGCCTGTGGAAGCCTGTTGAAAAATGCCTAGAGGTTGATGGACATTGCTCTTACCCAATAATAAGAGTCTCCACTCCTCATTATCAAATCATGGGTATTTCCCCACTTCTGAAGAGACCTCCCTAGAACTTTCCAAGATCTATGGAAACCTTTAACCCTGGAGCACAGGGATCTTTGGCTTTGAGGAAGATCTTAGATCCAACTGCTTATAGATCATGGGTTTCCCTAATAAATTGATACCTGCCTCAGTTCCCTTTTGTGGCTGATTGGATTTGGGGGTCCCACATAGAAAATAGTTTATAGAGGGAAGGCTCTAAAGTTAACAGGGGTTGGGGAAGGCCTCCTGTAGAAGATGAGATTTTAGTTGGTTCTTAAAGGAAGCCAGGGAGGTCTGTAGATATAGCGGAGGGAGAGCCTTTTAGATATAGGGGACAGCCAGAGAAAATATCTGGAGGGGAGAGATGAAGGGTCTTGTTCATGGAACAGTCAGACCAAAGACTATGTGTCAGGGAGTAAGGTATAGGAAGACAGGAAAGGGAAAAGGGAACTAGGTTATGAAGGTCTTCGAATGCCAAACAGAGCATTTTTTAATTTGATCCTGGAGGGAATAGAAAGCCATTGGAGTTTGTTGAGGAGAGACATGACATGATCAGACCTATGTTTTAGGAAGATCACTTTAGTGGTTGAATGGATAATGGATTGGAATGGGAAGAGACTTGAGGAAGGCAGACACACCAGCAGGCTTTTGCAGTAATCTAGGTGTTGACTCTGTACCGGAGAGGTGCCAGAGTCAGAGGAAAGAAGGGGGCGTATTGGAGACATTGCAGCAAAGGTAAAATCAACAGGCTTTGGAAGCAGTTCAGATGGGGATGGGAGACAGGGAGGAGTCCAGGACTCCTAACTGCCAGCCTGAGGGACTGGCAAGGCCCTTAATACATTGCTAAACAGTCCACATCCAAATAAATAAAAATGTTAGACACACACACACACACACGCACTCACTCACATGTGTGTATATGTGTGTGTGTGTGTGAAATTTATATAGTACTCACTATGTACCAGGCATTTTGCTAAGTGCTTCATAAATATCTCATTTGATTTTCACAACAACCCTGGGAGGTAGATGTTATCAGTCATTTTTTAGTGGTGTCTGATGTTTTTTGGTTTTCCTTCTCCAGCTCATTTTTTACAGATGAGGAACTGAGGCAAACGGTTATGTAACCTGCCCGGGATCATACAGTTCGTCAGTGTCTGGGGCTGGATTTGAACTAAGTTTTGCTGAGTCGAGGCCCAGTGAACATCTCACTTTCTCCTTCACCCAGATTGCCTCCAAAAAACCCTATGATGATCTATCAGGGCAGACAAAAAGCAAACAAATATGTCTGAACAAGCTATATACAAGATAAACAGGATATAATTAACACAGGGAAGGCACCAGAATTAAGAGATTGAGGTCCATCCTCTCAATTACTCAGGCTTTTCAACCTGGGTATCATTCTCAACTCCTCATTCTCTCTCACCTCCCATATCCAATCTGTTGCCAAGGACTGTGCATGTTAGCTAGGTCATATGTCTAGCACTTAGTACAATGCCTAGAACATAGTAGGAGCTTAATAAATGTTTATGGAATGACTGACTCAGTCCATGGCTGGTGTAACAGTAAAGAGGTAGTGTCACTGGATGGAAGAATTCAAAGTGGGAGGTAAGAGCCAAGAAGACTGAAAAGGGATGGGAGGGTGGTGGGGAGGAGATTTTGAAATCCAAACAGATGATTTAGTATTTCATCCTGGAGGTGATAAGGAGCCTTTGGAGTTAACTGAGTGAAGAATGGGGTAGGTGAGGTGGTGACTTAGTCCCACCTGGGCTTTAGGAAAATCATTTTGTCCCATGAATGGAGGGCAGGCCTGGGTGTAAAGAGGTTTGCACCAGAAGCGTAACTAGCAGGTCATTGCAAATATCCAGGTGGGAGATGAGGAAGGTCTGCATTTGGGCAGTGACAAGATTATAGGAGAGAAGTTTCTCTCAAAGGACTCGAGATTTACAGGTGGAGGTAATGTGTAAATAACTGTGTACAAAGAGAGATAACTTGAAGATAATCTAGACTTTCATCTCTATTTCCAAGGGAAATCTTTATTACCCTGAATGGGAGACTATTTGAAGCAGTAAGAGAAGCAGGCCTCCCTTTCTCCATTGCAGGTGTGGCTGCCTAGTAAAGTAGGAGTGGGGCTAGGTGGCTTTGTTTCCTCCCACCTGGAACTTTTCCATAGCCTAGTCCAACCTGAGGGGTAGGCGGGGAGGTTTTACCTTCTTTGGGAAAGGTGGATTTAAGTGCTGAAAGAAATTATTATTGTGAAGATGAGTGGTCTCTTGGGGTGGAGAAGGTGGATGGAGGCTATCCTTGTAGCCACCGAACTCGTGTGTGTGTGTGTGTGTGTGTGTGTGTGTGTGTGTGTGTGTGTGTGTCTGTGTGTCTGTGTGTGTGTGTGATTGCTGGCCAGAATCAGAACTTTGCCTAGGTGCAGGGTCAGGGATAAAGGATCCCTTTTGCCACAAAGTCAGGCCTTACTCTGGGCCCACTATCAGAGCATCTCTTATAGGAACCTAGCTGGACCTAAAGCTAGGGGGAGAGCTCAGTCTAGGGGAGAGGTGGGAGCTGACTAGCTCTTAACTCTAGGATCAAATATAAATGCCTCTGTTTCTCCTTTAGAACTCTGCACATCCTGGCCTTTCCCTAGCTTTCCAGACTTCTACCTTTCCCTATCCATGGACTTTATGATCTAGCCACACTGGCCTGCTGCTCATTCCTCATCTGCCTTCTTTGTGTCTTTATGCTGGTTGTTGCCCAAACCTGAGATTCTTTCTTCTGTCTTTTAGGACCCCTGACTTTTTTCAAGATTTGACTCAAATGCCTTTTGCTGGAGGCTCTTCCAAGTCCCCCCAAGCTGCCAGTGCTTTCCCTTCTAAAGTTGCCTGGAATGTTTGATATAAACTCATGTCCTCTCCCTTATGAGAAAGTAAGCTCTCTGAGGGTTGGAATTATTATTATTTTAATATTGATATCATTAAACATTATCAAGCCCTATGTGCCAGGCACTAAGCCTAGCATTGGAGATACAGAAAAGGGCAAAAGACAGCCCCTGCCCACAAGGAACTCACTGTCTAATGAAGGAGCTGTGGGCTGGAATTATTTTTGCTTTTTCTTTGTAATTCTATAACTTACCACAGTGCTTGGCACACTTAATAAATGTTGATTGACTGACTGGTCCTAGCCTCAGCCATCAGTGGGAGGTATTATTATATGTGCAATGGGGGTTAAATTCAGATAGATTGGGTAGCCATTGAGCCATACTGGAGAATTCCTGTAGGTAGCATATTGATGAAGAAAATCATGTTAATGTTATGTTTTATTGTGTTTTTATTCATTTTGTTAAATAATTTTCAATTATATTTTAATCTGGTTCCTATCTCACTAAGGACTGTTGTGGACCATGTTTTGACTTTGCTGTGGTAGATTCAGTGAACTGTATCTTCTAGGCCATAGGTTCCCAAAGTGGTTGATAGTGGCCACCTCCTGCATGGCCACTAGAAGAATGGGGAAGGAGTTGTAGCCTCCAGTACAATTGCGGGGCATTGAATAAAATAAGGGAGTAGTGGGAGTATAATGAAAGAAAAGAAGAAAATTTTGAAAAAACATTTGTACATGTTTCATCTGTTGTGCAACAGAGTTCAAGTACTAGTGATTACAGTATTTTCCAAATAAACACACAAAATGCAAGTTATAACCAATTAGTGGTCAAGTACGTCAACAGGTCTTAACAAGCAAGTGTTGGCAAGTGAGTGTGTCCTACATTGTCGGGAAGTCAGCAGGAATATGTACCTGTAATGACTTGTTTACAATATGATACTATATGGTTACAATGAAGCAATATTGTGTCCTCAAAATTTCAATGCAGGAAAACCACCAAATTTATAGTAAATTATTAAATTTAAGATGCATCATTTAAAATATTATTTTTTTAAATGATGCAAATTAAAAAAAAACATGGGTTCAAGAAATTAGATTGTGGAGGGGTGCTGAGTACTTTTTCTTTTTTTAAAGGGAGAGGTAGACCAAATAAGTTTGAGAACCTCTGCTCTAGGTAAACTGAACTTCGGTTAATCAGCCAATTAGCATTTATTAAGCTTTAAGTGCCCAGCATACTGCTAAATGCCTGCCCTCAAAGAGTTTATAATCTAATAAGGGAAATCAACACTCACTAGAAAGCTGAAAAGGGGGCCGAGTATGATGGAAAAGAAAGGAATACAGCCAGATGGAAAATGGAGAGATGGTTGACCTGGACACCCTCCTCAAATGAAGGTTTTTGGAAAGGGCTCTTTACTCTGAAGGGCAGCTAGGTGTTGCAGTGAATAGAGTACTGGAGCCTGGAATCAGGAAGACCTAAATTAAAATCCAGTCTCCTACACTTACTAACTGTGTGAACTTGGGCAAGTCACTTTACCCTGCTTGCCCCAGTTTCTTCATCTGCAAAATGAGCTGAAGAAGGAAATGACAAACCATCCAGTGTCTTTGCCAAGAAAACCCCAAATGGGGTCATGAAGAGTCAGACACAACTGAAACTACTGAACAACAAGTAGATTGAGGAGATTGTTCTAGTAGAAGGCAAACTGAAGTTGGAGGTAAGAGAGACATTGAACAACAACCCTACTTTGCACTCCAGAAAAATGTAAGGGGCAGAGGGTATTTATGAAATATGAGTACCAAGATTTTTGTGATTTTTTTTTTTGAGGCAATTGGTATGAAGTGACTTGCCCAAGGTTATACAGCTAGTAAGTATCTGAGACCAAATTTGAACTCAGGTACTCCTGATTCCAGGGCTGGTGCTCTATCCACTTTACCACCTAGTTGCCCCAGTTTCAGTTACAATGCTTGGTTACATGATAGATCCATCCACAGGAGTATAGTC